>CM076577.1:549163828-549666242 GCA_034641835.2 Pinus albicaulis | reverse complement strand
TCTAATAGGTCAAAATTATTTGATTTCCAGAGAATTGTGAATTTGACACGGCCTCATGGATCAAGAAACACTGGAAGTCTTTACTTGGATATACACCTATTGTTTCTGTCCTTATCAATGGTTGGTTCAGTGTACATCTCATGGATGCCAAGGATGTTCATAAAATTACCAGTCGCACTTGGGTTAGGGGCCGTAGTTTCTTACAACTTATTCCATGGTATGTGGGCTTCAATCCGGTTCTGGAAGCCCCCAGAAATCGTATCATATGGATGAAATTGCCGGGACTTCCTTTGGAATATTGGACTATGAAGGCGCTCCAGGCAATTGGTGACTCAGTTGGTGTCACGAAGTACATTGACCCAAGTATTGTCGGGTCATGCGATAAACGCATCGCATGGATCTTGGTCGAACTAGAGTATACAGGTGGTTTGCCTGGTGACATCGACTTGGTATGGGGGAACATAAAGCATCGTCAACGCATCGACTTCTGGGGAATCCCCTTTCGATGCCTTATATGTCATCGTACGGGCCATCTCAGGGAGAACTGTCCCTATCGCTTTCGTATGCAGAGGGCGGATGCTGCTACTAATGCCAGACGGGTTGATAAAAGCAAGATCCCCGGTCCTGCGAGAGATCAAGAAGGTTGTCCAGGTAATCCTTGTCCACATGTATCTGAAGATGATGATTTTTTTTCTGCTCAAGATAATCCGGAAGTTTTGCAATACAATGAGCGTATCCTGCCCCCTGAATCAAACCTATCTCATGTTGCTGAAGCCACGATACCGGGTAAATCTTCTCTTCAGGGTGACAATAACTCACCATCCCCTATCCCATTAGATACTATCCACTATAAAGATGATTCTGGCCCTGTAGCTCCGACTTTTTCTTATGTCGATGACTTTATCAGAGGATTCAGTTCTGATTCCCAGCGCCCTCCAGTGAGCGATCCTCCACTGTACCCTTCCTCGCATTATCAGGTTGGTGAGTCATCAAACCCACAACCATCTCTTCCCTACCAACCCCACACCGCTCTTGATATGCCCCCCGAATCTTCTGAAACTATTAACATTCAAGACTCCCCCAAAAATACCTTTGATTCAGATCTAGAAGCCATACTAGCCGATTCTAATATTGATATAGCTGCTCTTACGGTCTTTGACAGACCTTCCTCTACTGTTAATAGAAGTCCTTCGGATAGAGTTTTGCCAAAAGGTACCAGTAGATTGGCTAAAGGTAAATTTAAAGCCATTTCTCTTTTCTCTGACAAGGATGATAATCTCACTGAGGTCCCAATATCGATCTGTGAGGGTCCTCTGGGTGATTCTCGGGCGCTTAGAGCAAGCAACCCGGAACCAGAATCCAGATGAATCATATTATCTCTATGAATATTCGGGGGATGGGTGGTGCCCCCAAGTCTCACTGCCTTAGAGAGATTCTGCTTTCGGGAGATCCTATCATTTTTCTTGCACAGGAGACCTTATGTTCCAGGGAAAAGGCCATCAATATCTTCCTTGGTATTAAGCCAGGTTGGAGGGCTGCGGCAGTGGACGCAGTTGGACACTCGGGCGGTCTTATCGCTGTATGGAATCCTGGGATGGCTTCCTTTGTGGCCTACAGGTTTATCGGCGGCATTTTACTGGCTGGGAACATTAGGGGTTATAAGGAGACAGTCTACATCATTAATCTATATGCTCCCTATCGCAACAGGCGCTTCTTTTGGCAGGTTATGGCGGGCTCGGGCATATTGGCTCTTCATAATTTGATTTTGATGGGCGATTTTAACGCTACTTTGCGTTCCGATGAAGTATGGGGATTAAATGGAAGGCCTGATCCTCTATCTCCTTTTTTATGTGATCTATTCTATAGTTTTAATTTGACAGACATTTCTCCTCTGCCAATGTCTCCTACGTGGACAAATAAACGAGCAAATGAACAGTTTATTGCAAAAAGATTGGACAGGGCCATGGTTCATATTGATATTGTGGATCGTTGGTGCCAAATTCGCTCGGAGGTTATCACTTCGGACGTCTCTGACCATTTTCCTATTCGACTCTCGTGGAAGTCCAGTGCTGAGGTGAGTGGGCGACCTTTTAAATTTAACAGGGTCTGGCTTGAAGATATGGACTATACAAATTTGGTACATAGGGTTTGGTCCCAGAACATCGATGAATCTGGCCTCTCCGGATGGGATCGGTTCTTCTACAAGCTTCAGAGTGTTAAGAAAGCTACTAAGGCCTGGGAGATTCAGAAGAAAACGCGCCTTAAAAAGGAACTGACTGAAATTGATGCCAAAATGACAGATTTATTCTCTTCTTTTGTTGTTCATCCTCCAGATGATGGATCCCTTAGAATTTTGCGTAGTCTCGGCCTGAGAAAACGTGAGATCCTTCGTATTGAAGAGATTTCTTGGCGCTTAAAAAGCAGAATGCTTTGGTTGAAGGAAGGTGATCTCAACACCCGTTATTTTCACAAAGTGGCCAACGCTTGTCGCAATCAAAACGCAATTTGGCGCATTAGGAAAGAAAATGGTGACTATGTTTTCTCTACAGCAGATATACAAGAAGAAGCATTCTCATATTTCTCCAATTTCTTCTCAGCCGATATTGCTATGAATGACGCGAATCAAGCCTGGGTTCTCGATCAATTTCCTAGTTTTTTTTTCTGTGGACGATATTGCTGCGCTGGATAGTGTCATCACAAGGGAAGAAGCTTACAAGGTCCTGATATCCTTCAAACACGATAAGTGTCCGGGGCCGGACGGTTGGCCCTCTGAGTTCTTTGTGCATTTTTTTGATATCATGGGAAATGAGATTGTTGATATCTTGGAAAATTTCAGATGCAAAGGATTTATGCCAGCAAATCTTAATTCTACCTTTATTGCCCTAATCCCTAAAGTCTCGGACCCGCAATCATTTGCTGATTTTCGACCCATTTCATTGTGCAATTTTTGTACAAGCTCGCCTCCAAAATTTTAGCTGAGCGCATCAAGAATGTTCTCTCATCCAATATTTCTAGAGAACAATATGGTTTCTTAAGTGGCAGATCCATCCATGATGCGATAGCCATCGCCCAGGAGGTTGCGCACTCATTGCATTCTGCCAGGATTGAAGCTTTAATCATGAAAGTCGATTTATATAAAGCTTATGATTCCGTGGACTGGGGTTTTATTAGATTATTGCTTCTCAAGATTGGGGTTCCTATTCGGGTCATGCGATGGATTTTATCTTGCATCTCCAACGTCAGATATTCTATTATTATAAATGGCTATCCATCGCGCTTCTTCAAGGCAGGAAGGGGCCTTCGACAGGGGTGTGCCCTATCTCCTCTGATTTTTATTCTGGTGATGGATGGTTTCAGTAGACTGATGCATTTTGCGGAGCGGAGTGGGTTCATAAAGGGTTTCTCTTTTTCAAACACAGTCTCAACCTCACATTCCATTTTCGTGGATGATCTCTTGCTCTTTGGATACCTGAGACGGAATCATTGGTTCTATTTACACATTATGTTCCAACGTTTCAAAAGCGCCATAGGACTCAGCATCAATTGTGGCAAATCTTTTCTGTTGTATGATTATGGTGATGTGTAGGAGATTAATTTTATTGCAGAGTTCATGGGGATCTCTACGCGCCATTTATCTGAAGGTTTTAAGTACCTGGGTTTTTTTATTAAACCATGTGGCTACAAAAACAGAGATTGGTTATGGATCATTGACAGGTTTAGAGACAGAATACAGCGATGGAGTCATCGATGGCTTACGATGGGTGGCAGGTACATCCTTATTCAATCTGTGCTTTCTCAATTGATTGTCTACTAGGCACATCTTCTTTATATTCCTGCAGGTATTGTCACGCGGATTAATGGTATTATTTCAAATTTTCTATGGGGCGGGGCAAATCTGGATAAGAAATACCATCTCTGCAGTTTGAAGGATATTTGTAAGCCAAAGGGTATGGATGGGTGGGGGATTCTTGATCCCAGAGTTTTTAACTGTGCGCTATTAGTTAAATCTTTCTGGCGCGCTATTTCATGTCGGGGCATGTGGAATGATATTGTAAGAGTTAAATATCTGCCGGAGAACACTCTTCAAATGATCATATGCAACTCTTTGCCTTTTCCTCGTCTTATATCTTGTATTTGGCGTAGTTTCAGAAAGATCATCCCTTTTGTTGTTCCTCGACTTGTCTGGAGTTTTAGGGATGGCAGTTTTATCCCTATAGGGTCGTCCTCCATCATCCAGATGTCACCTGATTGCGGTCCATCTTTGCAACTTATTCACGCTCTCGCCCACCGGGGTCTTCATTTTTTCTCACAGATTATTCTATGCTGGTACCATTCGGCTCCTATCATTAAGACGGCGGAACAAATCGGTTTGGTGGGCGCAATGTCAGAAGAATGGAATATTTTTCGGGATGCTATCCGCAGCGCGGGATTCAGCTATGGTCCTGGAGGTGATCAAATTGTATGGGGTGGTCCGATGAGAATGGGTTCTCCCATTGTGAAAGGCATATACCAATCTATTATTGCTTCGGGCCACAATCTGCAGAATTCTAGTTTGTTCGGAATTTTTTGGAAAAGAAAAATTCCAAACAAAATCATCATTTTTGGATGGCTGTCTTGGAAGAACCGAATTCTCACGTGGGACAATTTGAGGAGGAGGGGATTGTCAGGGCCTGGGTGGTGTGTTTTTTGTTCTATGGCAGAAGAATCGGCATCCCACATCTTTTTTCTCTGTCCTTTTATACTGCAAGTTTGGCATCTGTTCAGATTTCTTTTCCCAGATCCCACATGGCGTCCTTTGGATTTCTTGGATACGGCTATCACATGGGACAAATTGGGTGGATCTTTCCATTCTCTGCCATTTTTCTTCATATGGGAGATATGGTTGGTTAGAAATAGACGGATTTTTGAGCATGCCACCATCCAGATTCAACAAATCTTCTCAGCCATCATGTCATGGATGGATGAATCCACAAGTGAATCACAGGATATCATTGACGGATCCCGTCGAATTAGGCCACACGATATCTCCATCCCTGCCATTTATTTTGATGGTGCTGCTGAAAATGATCTCACTGGGTGTGGGGCTTGGATTAAGATCTCTGAGTATGAACGTTTTGTCATACACTGGAACGGGGGTCCAGGTACCAACAACAAGGCATAAATTATGGCTTTGTGGGGTGGTCTTCTTATTGCTATCGATCTTCAGATTCAGGTTGCTGGTATATATGGAGATTCTAAACTGGTGGTCGGCTGGGTTACTAACGAGGCTCATATGGATTCTCCGTTGCTGAAAGGGTGGTTCGATAGAACTAAAGTGTTATGGAATCGGTTAAATTGCCCTCCTATTCACCATATCTTCCGTGAGAACAATACCAGAGCAGACCGTCTTTCCAAAAGGGGTCTTCTGGAGGCTTTTGGGTCCTTGAAGGTTGCTCACATTCGAAATGGCCATCAGATGGCGTTTCGAGAGATCCCCCTTCCATAAGTTTATTTCCATGATCTTTTTTATGTTTGGTATTGTTTTTGGACAGTTCGGTTCTATAGATATCGACTACAGCACTTCTCTACTTCGATCCTAGTCATGCGTGCTTATACCAGGGTTCATCATGCTTTATTTCTCTCTTAATCAGGCGTGATTGTCCATACAGATCTGATTGATTATACATCTGCTCCGATGGCATTTTGATCCTGGACATCTTTGTTTTGACTGTCTTTTTCTTCATCCCCTCTACATTCACAGCAGTCTTCAGTGACAAGCTTACGGGCTATATATCAAGCGAGCGTGGATTTCAGGCGAGCGTGAAGCTTACGGGCTATATATCAAGTGAGCGTGGATTTCAGGCGAGCGTGATTTACTCTTGATGCAGGCGAGCGTGATTAATTCAGGAGAGCGTGCTTCCTTTTTTTGACAGCCTTATGATATAGTTTCTGTATCTTCATCAAATATCTAATCATTTCTGAGAAGGGCTGAATACATCTTTTCCTAATCTCTAACATGCTATCACAGAAACATTCTACTTTTCAACTTTTTATCATTATAGTCTGATCTAGTTATATCTCCTTTATTGATTTGTATCAGGCAGAGGGATGTTTCTGATCCTTTTTGATTTTCATGCCTCCCAAATGTCTGTATTAGAACCGGGTCGGATCTTGACTCGTCCCATGAGGTTGCCCATTCATCTGATTCTGCTTAACTTCAGCAGTTTTTTTGGGGCAAATGATGTCTGCTTTCTCGCTGTCTATACACAGCTGAGATTATATGATCATATGAACATGTACTGTATATATATCATCAATATATTCAGCGTTTTTTTCTTTCTGAAAAAAAAGGTCAAAATTATTTGGAAGGATCTCGCGGGGTTAAAGTTTTATTATTGTTTGTGTCGATTCTTTAAATTTGAAGTGTCCTATATTTAAATTGGCCTTTCACAATTTAAATTTTATTTTAAGAGAAAATTTAAATGGATAATGAAAATTTTAGTTCAACGAAATATTCCTAGTTATCCAAAACCAAGGGGTTGACATTATACTAACCCTTAATCTTGTATTAAAATTTTTAATCGTCAAATTGTGGCCAATATCAGTTCCATTCATTATCCGTTTAATTCATTAGCGCGTTCAGTCCAATTTTCTACACTCGTTCATTTCATCTACCCTTCAATCGGTCAATATAAAAGTGGATTCAAGCTCGGTGTCCACCAATTTCAAGCTCGAAGGAATGCCAGTGACAACCACGGGATTACGACCTCCTCAATGTGGAGGTCCCGGCCATAAATTCTGCGCATCCATTAGCCTCCAATCCTAGCAGCCTAATTCTTTTGGCACTTTTCGTAGCGCATAACTCTGCTTGATGCAATATCTCATTCTCTAATTGTTTTGGCTGAACGTGCTTCGATCTGTTAGACAATTTCGAATAACCCAATTTCCTCTATGGATAGATTTGATTGGGGTTAAATCTGTACGAATCTTGTTACATTCACCACTGATCTCCAATGTAAAAATACAGGTCATAATTCATATGCGGCCACTAAATCCTTCTCGGAGTTTTGTTCAAATCCTTGGAACAACTCTTATACATAGTCCTATTCAAGATTAGGCTATAAAACCTATCGGAACCATAGCTTTTCACTCACTCTTAAACCACATCCTTGGGACTATTTTTTTTTTCAAATCCTTAAGGATCATTCATGTTATTTCCAAAAATTCAGTCGAAATCTCCTAGCTAATATTATAATAAAAGTAACATTCCCAATTTTCCTTTAGTTAATTGGAATATTAGAGTTCTTAATTTTCTCAATTAATTAAGTAAATAAAGGGTGAAGGGACCCATAAACACCATAGATGAATAAAATCCACTTTTGTTGTGTGAATGTGGGTTAGTAGATAGTATATCAACATCATGGAGTAGTGGAGAAACTCATTAATGAAGGAAGAGTGGCGATTATGGAGAGATAATGAAAAAGATGATGGAGATAGTAGAGGAATAAAAGTAAGATCATAAAGCATTAATGATGCCGTGATGGAGGAAGTGGTGCATTAAATGCACACATGATGGAGGGAGTGGAGATTAATTGCAGAGATCATGGAAATCATGGAGAGACAACACAGTCTTCATGGAGACTAGTGGCCACATGTGCAACGTAGTTATGAGATGGGCCAAGGCTAAGGAAGGCTCGCAACCATATAATGAAGATGAGGGAAGCAAAGAAAATCAGTGTGGAATTTGATATTGTATTGTCGTTTGACATTTCTTTGCACGCTTCAGCTGTTTAGCTAAGTCTGTTGTGTTGTTTAGTACAGGGGTGTTCCCGACCGGGAATCCCACCCTTGCCCATGGGGAACTTCGAGTGCCTACTATGGGACGGTTATTTTGAGCCGCTATTCATCATCCAGCATTGGTGCCACATTCAGCCCCTCCCTTCTGCATATACAGCTTTAGGAATTACACATTCATGTCTTAGGGTTTAAGAGGAGAAAGGTAGTTTCTAGCATTTCAGCTTGGAAACCGGTGGACCTTGAGCTTCCATTTCAGTGTTCCGGGAGTAGCATTGTGATATCTGACATCAGGCCATCATATTACACCTCCATGCAGTAGCAGTTCCTTGAGGGATTGCGCAGTCTAGCCAAGTGGATCTAAGGGAGGAAGGAAGTTCCAAGTATTTCAGCTTGGAATCCTATGAGGGGTCTTTCCCTCACTTTGGAGAGATAATTTTCATGAGCTGTGAGCATTATTTCATCATATAGCAGCAGGCTACAGCCCCAACCTCCTTGAAAACGTAGTTTAATCTAGAAGTTGTGCAGTTTGCAGCTGCAAATTGAGCAGAGAAAGGAGGAGCTAGATCTCAAGATTTTAGCTTGAAGATCAGGAGAGGGGATCATCCCTTCAGTTAGTGAGATGAGTGGGTTTTATTGCAGCTGATAGATCATTCTTTCAACCCCATATCAGCAGTTGTCTCTAGGGAGTGCATAACTCAACCAGCAAGGGTGGAGTATGCCACCCAAAAAGGGCCGAAAAATCAAAGTTAAAATCTGTCCAAACCATTTTTGGGTTTGTCTGGGTTTTTTGAGTAGAGTTTGTGGTTAAAATATCAGATCTTTCTAAGCACTCTAGCAGCCTACCACACATGGTTCTTATTCACAGTAGCAGCAGTTTCCAGCAGCAGCAGCACAACATTTCCAGTGCTAGTTTTCTTTAGTGTATTTTAGCCATTTTGTAGCTTGAGTGCATTCCTTTTGGAACATTATGTACTTACCTTGCTGTTGATCCTTAATGATATGGTTCAATTGTTTTCTGCACATATGCATGATGTTTTGATGTATTCCAGCATTTTTCCAGTTCTACATGTTTAATTCTTATTTTACCATAGTTGGAATTCTGCATATGTTCTATATTCCCGTCTTTTCCATTTTGGAATATTACAGTGGTATCTAAGCATGATCTTTGGCTCAACTTGTAGGCACTTCATGAAATCAGAAGAAGCAGAAAAAGAAGTCTTCAATGGCGTAAGGACTAAGTTTTGCCACACTTCTTTTTGGATCTATACAGGATCTCTCCATAGAGATTAAAGAAATGAAAAAGGGAAGGCAAAGAGAAACCTCAAGAGTGTTTCAAACTGAAAAAGGTCCAAGCACTTCCTATCAACAACATAAACAACTGACAATGCAATGAGATCCACAACACTTTTCTATATCCACTTTCCTTGCAGAAGGAGATGAATGGCATGGAGATGGAGGACACTTAGAGCATGAGACTCTGAGTGATTATATTGTAGAGTACAAATCTCAATCAAGATCATTCAAGGAGAATCTAACTCTCCAATAGTTTATCCAAATCAAAGAAAACCGAAGATCCCAAAACAGCAATAGAAGAAGAAGGCATATACAGAATAGATTATTCTTGCCTACATTCGATGGATCATCCACAAGCACAGTAAAATATTGGATGAAGGAGTTAGATAATTTCTTCCAGCTACACCCAGTAGTGGAAAGAGAGGTTATTGAGATTGCAGCGCTGCACCTTAAGGGTGGAGCAAAGGATTGGTGGTTCAACCATATAAAACATGCAAGAGTGATTGCTTATGCAGACTTCACTCAAAGGCTGATTAAGAAGTTTGATAGAAGGAAACCAGAGGTACTTTCCACATAGAAATTTCCCAATATTGATGAGAAAACACATGAAGAACAAAGGGAGGATTTCAGCACTATCACTCCAAAAGAGGAGAAACTTCCTTCACCACCAACTGCAGAAGTACTTGCATTAGATGAAGGAGCACTTGCATCTTTGCGAGGTGGTCTTGAGCACTTGACATTAGGAGTCCCATGCATGATTCAGGAGATGCATGAGGAAGAGGAGGAAGATACCGGCGCTGGTACAGTAGAAGAGGAGCAGCCACCACCATTACTAGTAGTTGGAGAAGCCATTGCACCGATTGGAGGAACTCTTGTAGTTGTGCAATATGTTCCTAAGTTTTAGCTAATCCAAGGTTTGAAAACATTTCCATCCCATCTTATTTCAGCACCTCAGCTTGAAATTTTTGAGATCATGCCATCAGGGAAATTTCATAACCAAGGATTAGAGCACATTGTTGATTTGGAGCATCAAACTATCACTGCACAGAGGACCCTTGACTTGTTCAAGGAGGAGATGTATAGCCATCCCAGTTTTTCATTGTTGAGCTACACATAACACTTTGTGTTGAAGTGTGGAGTTTTGGAGGATGGGATAAGTATAGTCCTAATTAGTACAATGTTGAGCTATGATTTCAACATTGTGTGTGGTCATGAGATAGTAGATGCACCATCATGGAGATCAGTAGCGCTGTCGCTGAGGAGCAGTGATGAGTTGGCGGCCCAACTATTCTTGGAGAATTCTGATGACCTCTTCACTCATGAAGCATTGGATGGGTAGATGGTAGATGATAGATATCTTGTGATGGATAACATCTCCAATTATTATGATAGATATTTCTTGATGAGCACCTCACAACTCAAAGAGAAGTTTTTCCAACAGCATATTCAGAATATTTTGGATTCTATTGGGTCATCAATGAGAGGTTCTCATTGAGAAACCTCAAGGAGGATGCACTTCAACATATCATGGAGTGCAAAAATAATTAGATTGAGGAGGATGGTATTCTCCATTGGGGGGATACCAAGTTGGAGCATGATATGAGTCATCACCCATAGTTGGATGGATGGGTGAGGATGATGAGCAAGTGGTTGGTGAACTACTTGCAGATCTATGACACAGGGCAACAAGAAGCATGGTTGTGCTGGCTTCTTTTGGGTGAGTACATGGTTACTACCAAACATCTCACATTTGTATGATCCATGTCTTGTATATTACTGGTGTGATGCAACAACAGGATGCATGGTTGCGACGCTTTCACCATCATATGACATATCCCATGTCAATAGGTGTGTTATTGTTTGGGACATTGCATGGCACTCACATGGTGTGGCAACGGGGAGCTTGGTTATGTTGGGCTAATGTGACATTATACATGTCAATCAGTATGTTGCTGCTCCATGGCTTTCATGATGATGATGTGAGGTGGAAAAAAGAATCATTGTTGCTTTGGTTACTCTTGGGAGAGTATGGGCTGACTTTCTCCCACCTTGCATGATGAGGAGGGGGGATGGAAACATGAGGCCTTACTATGTCGGCTTCTGTTAGGAGAGTATGGCCACCATACTTGGTATGATGATGGGGTGGCAGCAAGAGGCATTGCTGTAGTGGCTGTTATTGAGATAGTATGGTTCGAAATTTCACATGTCAACCCATATGTCTTTGCTTCCTATTTTGCACAGTTTTGAGATGATTCTTGGAGCAAGCAGGGCCAACAGGGCCAATGATGGGAGCATGGAGAGGTACATCCTACTCCATGTAGCATGGGTTGGAGAGATAGTTCGTGAGTTGGGACTTTCCTTTGGGGGGGGGGACCACTTCACTTCATATGTCTCATGCATAGAAGAGGATCTGGAATAGCAGATGATTGCCACTTGGAGGTTCAATGATGAGGAGAGGCATCTAGCTATATATTTGGAAGCCATTCTAGACATTCTAGAGAGGCAGCTATGGAGCTGGGCATTCATTACACATTGGAGCAGATGGGGAGACCTTCCATATGAGGATTCCATTTAGAGGGAGGAGGATTGTTGTAGCATTCACTTTTGTAGTTGCTTGAGGACAAGCAACATTTTGGAGGGAAGGACTATAATATTCCCAATTTTCCATCAGTTAAATGGAATATCAGAGTTCTTACGTTTCTCAATTAATTAAGTAAATAATAGGATGGAGGGACCCATAAACCCCATAGATGAATAAAATCCACTTTTGTTGTGTGAATGTGGGTTAGTAGATAGTAGATCAACATCATGAAGTAGTGGAGCAACTGATTAATGAAGGAAGAGTGGAGATTAAGGAGAGATAATGAGGAAAATGACGGAGATAGTGGAGGAATAAAAGTAAGATCATAGAGCATTAATGATGCAGTGATGGAGGAAGTGCTGCAGTAAATGCACACATGATGGAGGGAGTGGAGATTAATTGCAAAGATCATGGAGATCATGGAGAGACAACGCAGTCTTCATGGATACTAGTGGACACATGTGCATCACAGGTATGAGGTGGGCCAAGGCTAAGGAAGGCTCACAACCATATAAGGAAGATGAGGGCAGCATAGCAAATCAGTTTGGAATTTGATATTGTATTTTCATTTGACATTTATTTGAACGCTTCAGCTGTTTAGCTAAGTTTGTTGTGTTGTTTAGCACATGGGTGTTCCTAAGCGGGAATCCCACCCTTACCCATGGGGGACTTTGAGTGCCTACTCTGGGAAGGTTATTTTTAGCATCTATTCATCATCCGACATTTTTTCCACATTCAACCCCTCTATTATGCATATACAGCTTCAAGAATTACGCATTCCTGTCTTATGGTTTGAGAGGAGGAAGGTAGTTTCTAGCATTTCAGCTATGAAACGGGTGGAGGATTAATCCTTTCACTTTGAGCTTCCATTTCAGTCTTCCAGGAGCAGCATTGTGATATCCTGCATAAGGCCATCATATCACACCTCCATGTAGTAGCAATTCCTTCGGGAATTGCACAGTCCAACCAGACAGATCTAAGGGAGGAAGGAAGTTCCAAGTATTTCAGCTTGGAATCCTGTGAGGGGTATTTCCCTCACTTTGGAGAGATAATTTTCATGAGTTGTGAGAATTCTTTCATCATCTAGCAGCAGGCTACAACCCTAGCCTCCTTGACAGTGTAGTCTAGTCCAACAGTTTTTCAGTTTGCAGCTAGAACTTGAGGAGAGAAAGGAGGAGCTAGATCTCAAGCTTCTAGCTTGGAGATCAAGAGAAGGGATCATCCTTTCAGTTAGTGAGTTGAGTGGGTGCTATTGTAGCTAATAGGTAATTATTTTATCCCCATACCAGTAGTTGTCTCCAGGGAGTGTGTAACTCAGCCAACAAGGGTGCAGTGTGCCACCCAAAAAGGGCCAAAAATACAAAGTTAAAATATGGCCAAACCATTTCTAGTTTTTTCTGGGTTTTTGAGTAGGGTTTGTGGTTAAAATCTCAGATCTTTCTAAGAACTCCAGCAGCCTCCCACACATGGTTCTTCTTCACAGTAGCAGCAGTTTCCAGCAACAGCAGCAGTAGCAGCACACCATTTCCAGTGCTAGTTTTCTTTAGTGTATTTCAGCTATCTTGTGGCGTGAGTGCATTCCTTTTGGAGCATTGTGTACTTACCTTGTTGTTGATCCTTAATGATATGGTTCAGATTTTTCTGCCCATATGTATGATGTTTTAGTGTATTTTGGAATTTTTCTAGTTCTACATGTTTAATTCTTATTTTACCGTAGTTGGAATTGTGCCTATGTTCTATATTCCTGTCTTTTCCATTTTGGAATATTACAGTAAACTAGCAATATCGACAGCCTGATTCTTGTTTAGATTCCAGTCTGGTGCCAATCCTAACCAAAACCTAATCTAATCAAATAAATTTGAAAGTATCACAAACCTTTTGACATGTATCCTGCATTTGTTTATGATCAAGTGTGTTACACAGCATTTTGTCACCATCCCTGCAATTCCCCATCCCGCACATTGAAGGGCCTTTCCTGTGACCTATGAGCAGTGAAATGACCTGAAACCACTTTCATGGCATCCCCCTTGACAAGGAAAATCAATCCTCCGAAGAACGTTTCCTTTGAAAAACCTTAAAAACTGATCTTTTGGCCTTGGTGCGACTAGCTAGTTCAGCCCTCGCGCCAATGGGGAAAATCCACCATAGAGGGCACACCAACTGGCGCTCTGTCCCAGTGTTTCACTTGTGCCAAGCTTAATAAGGATTGTTTTTAAAAAATAAATGGCAGAAGTTTGATTCCAACAAACTCTTGAACGAGTCTCTAAAATGAGTTGGGAGGTTTGGCTCTGGATCTCCATGTATGGGAGGTGGTTTTCCACCTATCATGGAAGCTTCCTTAGAGATAGGGCCAATCCCATGATTGTAGGGATCCCAAATCCTCTTCCACCATCTATATAAGCTTACATTTTCCCTTAGCAAGCTAGAGAGAGAAAGAGTTGAACTTGTAAGCAAGGAGACTATCGCTAGAAAGCCTTTGAGAGCCAAGCCGAAGAGAGAGAGCTGTCCCATTTCTGACAAGCTTCGTTGAGACGTGCTCCGCTGTCAGCCTCTCTAAAGGAAGATCCAGCATCAGAGCTTTGGGTTGTATATTTCCTTTGTTATTTTAATGATAAGCGACTTTGATTATGGTTTCATTCGTGTGTCTTTTTCTTGATGCAATGAATTACATCCTCTTTGACTGATGTATGGTTACAAGATCTAGATTTTACGTCGTGTATCGTTGTCTTCTTCGCATGTGTGCAGGTGTTCAGACATGTCAAACGGAAGAATCATGATCTGCCAAAGCAAAGGGCAGGAAGCATCATCCTTTCTTCAACGACTACTGCGTAGGATCTGAGGTAGGTAATTCGTTATGTTTTTGTCGTTTTGTAACTAAAGACCTATGTCACTGCGTGACCTGATTGTTGCTAGACCCGATCTAGGCTAGTAGGGATCGCCTCTGTCCATAGAGGGGATTTACCTCTCCAACAAACTGGCGACTCTGGTGGGGAACTTAGTTGGAGTTAGTATTGTCTCTTTTGGTTGTTTTTGGCTTGTGTTTGATTGATTTGCTCTTCTAGTTTGCCTCCTTTCAGTGTAAAACCCCTGTTCAGCCCCCAGAAGACCTGATCTACTCTCTTTTTTCTCTTTTCCTTTTTCTCCCATAGTAAACTTGATTGGCACAGTTTTTAGCCTGACAGTCGTGCCAACTGGCGCTTGTTGCTTGTTAGGCCCCCGCGCCAACGCTGTTTTGGCACAGGATACAGCCAAACATTCGCGCCAACCTTGTTTGGTGTTAGGGTTTACTTGTTTTTGAGCCCTCTGAGTCTGGTTTTTGGTTCTGGTGTTATTTTTCTGACTGTCTGAGTGCCTTGAAGTCCTTGTTGACTGTGTTTGACCTCTATCCTCCGGTTGTTTGCCCTTTACCATCAGTTTTGCATTCTAGCGCTAGGGCTTGTAGGTGCTATAGTGTGCTGAGCCTCCCATGGGAGTTTCTGGTTCTCGCTTTTCCAGTCAACTTTGTTTTTTCTTCCTTGCATTCGTTTTGTTGGATGCAATTGTATCGTTAAGTTATTTGAGTGATTGCTCTCTTTTTCATTCAAGTTTCACTTTGTCTCATTTCGAACCTAGATTACACGGTTTGTATGAGTCTTTTGGGATTCTTCTTCGGTTTGAGGGATTTCTCCATTCATTTTGAGTTCTGATTGTGTGCTTTGCATTGAGTGAACTTTCTTGTTTCTACTCTTTCGCTATCATTTCTCGAATTGGTTTCTTCGTTAGTTTTTCATTTCGTTTGGTGCATTTTCTCTAAAACATTGAAAAATACAAAAACAAATCTCTTTGCTTTTGATTAGTTTAGTGAAAATTGAAAGCTTTTCTGCATTATTAGTGTTATATAACTCTAAGGGAAAAGTTTTTAATTTCATTAGCGTGCATTAGAGACAGTAGTGGATGTTTTGTGATCATTTTGTTATTGTTTGAAAAGCTATCAACCTTCCCGTAGTTAACTCTTCATCGAACAAAGTGATATATTGTGGCATGTAGTGTGCATTTAGAGGATTTTTGAGACATAACATTCGATAGGGCCTGAAATTGAAACATAATTGAAGATCAACTCTAAAATTTATTCAATTTAACTTAAGGCAGCATTGAAACATTAATGAAATATCTAGAGGTCTAGGCTAGTGACGTGTTCCAGCGTCGTTAAACCTAGTAGTTGTCGTTCGCCTCTCGGCTTTAGACAGCGCTAGTACAGACTTGTGCTCCCTGTACTGTCGCGTATATAAAGGGAGACCCCACTAGGTTGCTATCCTTTATCCATAGGAAGCCAAGTTTGCCGCCTTATACCCGTGATACACCAAACACAGCATTCGGGGAGATTACCTGCACATACGTCAAGTCCTTGGTTGATTTCTCTTTCATTTTTTAACCAAGGTGTATATGGCAGTTCACGGATATCTGGTACACCCGTTTGCCTAGGTTACCAAAGTAGTCATTTCAATCTTTTCTGACTCATTAAATTTGAAAATATCATCAAGCGCTTGTCCTTTCACGCTTGTTTCCAAATTGAAAGAGATAGAGTCATATTTTACTCATTTCTAGACTCTTAAAACATGAAACAGTAAAATTTTCCAGTTTCAATATGGTAAAATTAATCACCTATGATCACATGCCATTTAGAGATTGTTTGTTGGCCGATTGATTGTTTGCCTTGGTTTTTGCCCGTGTGTCTTTGTTTTGATCTCATCCTCTTTTCGTTACTGTCACAGTGGCAGAACCCTCAGTTTCGTCTACTGGTAGTCCTTACAGAGACAATTCATCAGAGGTCTCTCAATCCTCTGCTGAACCTCAGCAGCCTATTGTATCCGAGTTTCCCGAGGGGGGACCGGTTATATCTGAGCTTCCCTTTGGTGGACCAGTTGAATTCAATTGGCCCTTGTCCAACGCTTGGTTTGGATTTGGAGTAGGGGAATACTTCCCTCCTCTTACATCAGGATCAACTTTTTTGGCTACCATTATACCTCCTAGTCCTTGCCATCTTTTAGAAGATCTTGTGATAGGGTCCGATATGGACTCACCCAGTCCTTATCCTAGTGAGAAAATTCCTACATTTGGTGAAGATTACCAGCTTTTTCCATAAAACATCCCCGAGTCTTCTATCATGTCTTCACTTGGTCCTTCGCTTCCAGCGGGATATAGGTCCTTAAGTCAGGTCATGGCCGCTGTGGCCTCTATGGGAATATTGACTCCATCCACGAGGCCAATTATTCCTTCGTTAGGGATGTCGCCATCGACACCTCTCACGTCATATTTTCATGTTACATCAGTACCTGTTAGGCCTACTGTCTGCGTAGCTGCATCTACGCCCGCTGTCACTACCTAGTTGACCAAGACCTCGTTAGTTCCTGAAGACATTTACATAACGTCTGCTATTTCAGAGAATATTTCTCCTGAGGAGTATCGGTTGTCTTTACAGCTGTCAAACTCCGAGGTTGGTCAGTCCTCCCAAGATCCCAACCGTCCTTACTTTTCCCATTATGGACCGGATGGTACCCCGATTTACATATTTCCATATCAATATGATGAGCAGGGTAACCCTCTTTGTTTTCCTGCTCCTGAGGCTTATAAGTATGTTCACGGTTTTCTATCTGCCCAGGCTGGGCAACCTTATAACCCACAAGGACAACCCTTCCAGGGTCAACATTCGGGCCAGCCTGGTTATCTCTACGACCCGCAAGGACAACCCTTACAAGGAAAACCTTCAGGCCAATAGGGGTTGTTGTACGGTCCGTATGGGAAGTCCTACAATCCTCAAGGTCAACCTCTACAGCCTCACCCTGGGGTCCAACCAGGGCAACCTCAAGGACCCACAGGCCAACCAGGGTATCACCCCGGACAATTGTATGGTCCTGGGGGGCAAATCCATCCTTCTCAACCTATGGTGCAACCTCAGCAACCTAAGTTTTCCATTGGTCCGAATGTTGCACAACCAGGGCCATCTTATGGTCCTGTCATAGGCCAACGTAGTTATCAGGCACAACCTGGCCCTCTCCCGCCATCAGGGCAAATGGCTCAGCCATGCCAACCTGTTCAACCAGGACAACCTGTTCACCCAGGCCAACCTGTTCAACCAGGCCAGCCTGCACAGCCGGGTCAACCTGTTCAGCCAGGACAACCTACACATCCAGTTAACCCTACTCAACAACCGATATATTCTATGCCATAGCCGAATCCGCCTGTGCGCCCAACTTACCAGGCTCAACAGGGCCCCATCTACTAGCATCCTGCTCGACCCAAGGCGGTTATTACCTTCAAGGTTAGTCTCGACCGGTTTACAACCTGCCCCAAGGTTCTGGTTATCACCTTCAACAACCAGGCTATACCTATACTCAGCAGTCGAATCCATATACTGCTCAAACGGGACCTACATATAATCAAGGTCAGTAGCCTGGTTATCAACCCCCATACACTGGTTATTAACAACCATATCAACCTAATTATACAACTTATACTCCCTATGGTCAGAATCCTTCAAGATAGAACCAATGGGGGAAAAATTACACTCAACCAGGTTGGATTACAGGTACAGGTCCTTATCGGGGACCTGGCATGCCGTTCAATCCTCAGTTGCCTTTCCATGCCACGTTGGAATTGTCAGATGTATCTAAATTGACCAATGATCCGATTCTCCATAATCCATATTGGCCTCCGGTTCCGACCAAGGTGCCTGGTGACTGTCCCAAATTTGAGTGTAAAGCTGGAGAAGACCCCCAAGCACATGTCATGACCTACCATCTATGCTGTTCTTCGAACTCTTGGGTGGACGACTCGATTCTTCTACGAATTTTCCAATGCACTCTTATCGGTGTAGCTGCTAAGTGGTATATAGAACTACCCCGCAGTATTTTTCAAGACTTTAATACTCTAACTATGGCATTTTTGACACATTTCCAGTTACCGGTTCGTTACGAAGCTGGGACACATCTCTAGACATCTCTGAAGCAGGATAAAGCCACTCACATTTTAGATCATATTCATGAGTGGCGATGTCGTCGTCGACTGATCAAGTTTGATATTCCTGATCAGCTTCTAACTCATTGGTTCACTACCTCCTTTGTTAACAAGATCTCTCAGGACATTGCTGTGGGGACATGTGTAACCGAGGAACAGACCATCGCTCGTGCCTAGTACCTTGACCTAGTGTACTCTCAGTCCGGCACATTATATGATATCTTGACTGATGCCCCGTGGCTAGGGACCTCTAAATCACCAGCTACCCCATCGGTCGACGGTGTTATTGGTTCCGTCTCCCAGACTTCTCGTAAGTCCTCGAATGGGAAGTAGAAGTCGAATTCTTCCAATAATTATGCTCTTCTCGCCCCTCCAGATTTTGGTAAGACCGCGGAGGTCAATTCCATTCAGGCCAATCCTGTGGAAAAGACCTCCAAAGGGAAGAAGAAGGGAAAAGGCCAGTCCAAATCCGATGCCCCGAAACCAGAATCCTCCAAACCACGTGCTGATGATGGTTCCCAACGGAAACCAAAGTACCCTTGCCTGATCTGTGACGGAGACCACTACACCAAAGATTTTCCCAGATGATCCGAGGTTAGTAAAATTTTAAAAGGCTCTAAGGGAACCCTGATAGTTCTTAAGGAACCTTTCCCATCTTAGCAAACCCATATGGTCGAGCTGCCTTCACCATCTGCACCATTTGGGTCCCAAGTTTTTATGATGAATGGTGCTGCACCTGTTTCGATTGCCACTTGTTCGAAGGATTATGCCGAATCACGCCAGGAAGCTGGGAAGGAAGTCATTGATGGCCCACCTCCCCCACCTGTCTCTGGTCCTTTAGAAATTGAGAAGCCCAGTGCTGAACCCATTGTAAGGCCACCTTCCAAAGGTGTTCTTCGAAAATCTTCCTATAGTCCAAACGCCCGTGCTGCTCAGCATTACAGCATTGTTGAGGATTTGGCACAGGCGCCTTCCGCAATGTCTGCGTTGGAAGGTCTTCAAAGTTTCCCATCGCAATGGAAAGCTCTGTTGTCCGCAATTGGTGGAATTGATCCTGTCGATTCTAGTCTTCTCACCTTCGATCTAGAGAATTTTGTCCCCCGACTTCCACATCAAATCGCCCTTGTTATACAAGTCGGTATCAACGGCCTCAACATTCACAGAGCCGTTGTGGATGAAGGTGCCTCTACTTGTGTTATGTCATCTGCCTGTTGGAAGGCCATTGGCTCTCCAGCCCTCACTTCATCTCCCAATGCCCTCGAGGAATTTTATGGTAGGGAATCAAAACCATTGGGTGTTCTCGCGAGTTTACCGAATACATTGCAGGGTAAGCCAATCAACGTTGAAGTGGAAGTGGTTGATGCTAAGCTCAACTATAATCTTCTACTTGGTCATAGCTAGACCCATGCCATGCTATGCGTTCCGTCCACCCTCTTCCGGCTTTTGAAGTTTCCACACGAGGGAAAAATTATCACTGTCGATCAGTTGTCTTTCTTTACCTCGCCCTCTGAGAATAACGTGCCATACATGGATCAAATTCCCAACCCCCCTGATAGTGTAGGACCTGGTCTTTTCAAGGACCCCATTCTCATGGGTATTTTTCCCGCGCCACCACCAAACACCGTTCAAGTCAACATGATCTCTAGGTCGGATGACCCGTGGATCATCCCTTCTCCTAACAGGTGACCTCTTTTGGAGAATCGATGCCTCTGAATCTAGTTGAAATCAATTATTGCGAGATCGTTGCTGCATCTGATCCTAATCATCCTGAAAATTCTCCTTTGAGCATGGCTCTAGACATTTATTCTCAATCCCCTTGGCTTGGCGATGCAGATTCGCCCGATCCTTTGAGAGAAGTCTTCCCGTCTGACGAAGCTATCATTTAAATGATGTCTCTTGAAGATCTACTGTGGAGCGATGGAAATCATCGTTCCTCATTCATGCCCGGCCTGGGGGCAATGTCTAATTGTCTATAATGCTTTGCATCTCAGGTTCCCTCTCCGCCTCTCCAAACGCCAATATTGACTCATGAGGTTCTTTCGGAAGGAAATATGAGTAACATTACAAAAACAATGCCTATCAACATCTCCGTTAAACCAGGGGTCATCGAGAACATTCACGTGGGAGTTACTTGTTCGCCTGAAGAGATTCAAGTATGCACGAGCCTTTTCTGAGAATTCTGAGATGTTTTCGCATGGTCCTATGAAGAGATGCCTGGGATTGAACCAGTATAGTCGTGCATGAAATTCCCACCTATCCAGGAGCGAAGCCTGTGCGTCAGCGGTTGCGTCCAGTGCATCCTCGAAAAGCCACATCTATAAAAGAAGAAGTTGAGAAACTTCTTAATGCGGGCTTCATATATACAATCCCCCTCACAGAATGGGTTTCTAATATTGTCCCTGTGGATAAGAAGCAGGGCACTATTCAGGTCTGTGTTGACTACCGAGACATCAATCGAGCTTGTCCTAAGGACAACTATCCCACTCCCTTTATAGATTAGATCATCGATGACTGCGCGGGGAGTGAGATCTATTCCCATATGGACAACTTCTTGGGTTACAATCAAATTAATATTTTACCTACCGATCAACATAAGACTGCCTTTATTTGTCCGTGGGGCACATTCGCCTACAAGAAGCTCCCGTTCGACTTGAAAAATGTTGGGGCTACCTTCCAGCATGCTATGTCCTATGCTTTTCATGACATACGTCACATTGTTCAGTCGTATCTAGATGACCTCCCGGCTCATTTAGCTTGGCATGAAGACCATCCTGAACACCTCCGCCAGATTTTTCTTTGCTGCAGACGTTACAATATTAGGCTTAATTCTCACAAGTGCGTCTTCTGCATGGATTCTGGTCGTCTTTTGGAATTCATTGTCTCTAAATACGGAATTCGCCTTGACCCTCTCAAGGTCGAGGCCATTGTTAATCTCCCATCCCCATCCTCGTTGCATCAACTTCAGAGTCTTCAGGGGAAGCGAATTTCTTACGTTGCTTTATCCCGAACTATGCAGAAGTGGCCAAAGGGTTCACGCGACTTCTAAAAGACGATGTTTCCTTCCATTGGGATGAGATTTCTCAAAAATCCTTTGATAAACTTAGAATGTTGCTCGTCAATGCTCTGTTAATATGTCCTCCCAACTATCATCACGACTTTACCCTCTATTTGGCTGCCGCATTCAACACGATAGCCATGGTTCTGGTACAGGATGACGATGATGGAAATGAACATGTGGTTTATTATCGCTCAAAATATTCTCGACACTGAAACACACTATGCCCACGTCAAGAAGTTGGCGCTTGCCGCGGTCCAGGCCGTTCAACGGTTTCACCATTACATCCTGTTGCGCATGGTAACCATGATTTCCGACTGCAACCCCATGAATTACATCTTGTCTCGACAATTGTTGGGGGGAAAGTACTCCAAATGGATTTTCATCCTTTAGGAGTTTGATTTGGAGTTCACCACTTCCAAATCGACGAAGTAACTGGTTTTTGCTGATCTTATCTGCTATCTCCCTACAGACTCTGTTCCATCTCAATCCGAGGATCATATCCTGGATGAAATGCTCTTTCTCATCAGCACTCATGACCCATGGTACGGTGACATCATCGTGTACCTTCAGACATCCAATTCCTGGTTCGAGTTGACGAAGGATGCTCGACGTCGCGTTCAGCATCAATCTCAACCATATCACATTGTCAGAGATACCTTATATTGTGTCGAAGTTGATTATGTGCTCTGCCGATGTTTGACCTTGGAAGAGGCTGAGAAAGTCCTGAATGACTGTCACAGTGGCGCCTGTGGTGGTCACATGTCCGGATATGCTACCGCCCAGAATATTCTACGTGCGGGTTACTTTTGGCCGTCTATATTTAAAGACTGTATTGTTGCAGTAAGGAAATGTCATGTGTGCCAGATATTTCAACGCAAGATGCATGCGCCAACCCTACCTTTATATCTTGTCATTATCGTAGGCCCTTTTTCCAAGTGGGGCATTGATTTTATGACATGTAACCCTCACTCGGCCGGGGGGCATGCTTATATCATCATTGCCATGGACTACTTCACCAAGTGGGCTGAGGCGATGCCTACATTAGCTGCTGACGGTAAGAAAACTGCTCAATTCATTTTCAACCATGTAATCACGCATTTCGGAGTTCCTCAAGCCATCACCACCGATCATGGCACTCATTTTCGGGATTACATGATGGCAGAGTTGACATTAAAGTTGGGCCTGCATCACGACAGCTCAATGCCATACTACCCTCAGGCGAATGGCCAGGTTGAGGCTGTGAACAAAGTACTTGTCACGATGCTTCAACGAAAAATAGGTATTCACAAATCCAATTGGCATCTCTAATTTTTCTCAGTTCTCTGGGCCTAGCGAACGTCAGTAAAGAGCGCGACCAGATTCACACCTTTTCAATTGGTATATGGTATGGAAGCAACTCTTTTAGTTGAATGTGAGATCCCTTCGCTGAGGTTGGCTGTGGAATTGCTGCTCGACACTTCTCCGGAGGAAGAACGTCTCCTGTATCTAGAATGACTGGAAAAAACCCACCGCTTGGCTGCTTTGGTTATCGAGGCACAGAAAAAGCGGGTTAAAGCTCATTTCGATCAAACAGTTTCTCCACATTCTTTCATTGAAGGGGACCTCGTCCTATTATATGATCAAGCACATGACAACTTGGGGCGGGAAAATTATAGCCCATGTGGCATGCGCCCTATATCATTAAACGTGTATTGAAAAATGGGGCCTATGAGCTAATCAATTATGAAGGTATTCCTTTGGCGCAACCTAGATATGGGCTGTACCTGAAGATGTACTACACTTGAATTATTCTTGTGTTGTGTGTGTACATAAGTGAGTGATTTCATTTTTGTGGATGTGTGGTGTGGTGTGCTTTGTAAGCATATTTCTGCTAATTGGGTCTTCCTAATTGTGCAAATGTACATTACTCCTTTTTTCGTTTTCGCGGATGGTGCCTCCCGTAGTACCAGGAATCTGTCCTCGGCAGCCTGCGTAATCTACAATCCTGTTGGTGAGTTAGTTAATTTACAAGGTGTTTATCTCGGGCCTACTACAAATAATGTCGTGGAATATAGTGCCATTTTGGAATTATTGAACGAGGCTGTTAACCTCGGTATTCATGCATTACTTGTATATCTAGACTCACAACTTGTAGTGTTACAACTCAATTGTCATTATTCAGTTAGGAACCCATCCATTTTAAGACTGTATCTACGTATTCATTTACTAGAAAGAATTTTTTATTACATTACATATCAACATATACCCAGACACATGAATGCGTTAACAAATGCAGTAGCTAACATGGTTTTAGATAGAAATTTTCGTAACTTGTAAAAAACATCATCTTATGTGAAAAATATCCATCCAGAAATATATATATATATATATATATATATATATATATATATATATATATATATATGTCGAATGTTTGTAGTTTGTGTGCATCACATAAAATCCAAAAAGTATACATGTCTGTTTTAATAATATCCGGAGACAACATGTCTCTCAAAAATATGCATATAAAATCCTAGGCGACTAATCAGCATGGTGCTCATGGTAGCATGTCACTGCCCACACCAATCGCCTCAGTAAACGATGAAGGCGACTAGGAACCCCCACGGTGTGCCTCTGATAAGTCAAAGGGACATCTTCTAGACGAGCGTAATCCGGGATCCCACAGGTGATTCCCTCCAAGTTCTGAACTAGCTCACTCCCCTTGCCCCCTTCACCTTGAGGGTCATAGGCAAGAGGGGTCCTCCGTGTGATTGGCGACATCCTGGCGGGCCTCTCTGGGCCAACATCTAGATACATATAGGATAAAATGTTAGAACATGCATGTATACCAAAAAAATCATAAAATACATAAAATAAAAGAGATTCTTACCCAGCTCCTCATCCCAGTCCTCTCCTTCCAGGATTGGAAGGTCTGGGTCTCCCGTAAAGTCAGTACCGGCATAGGGCCAGTCTTCTACGACGATCAACTGTTGCCGAAGCCATATGAAGAACTCGGGCCACCATGACATTTGCCGACCCCTTCCTGCTCTGGGCATCAGTGCTGCCCATCGAGTCATCCGTGGCTCTCTCAACAGTGGATCTACGACTATAGCCCCCTGGCCCTGGAAGATTGGTAACCGTTCGAGGATAAATGATACCAAGATAGATCCATACCCAAACTGCTTCAGTTTGGTCTTCTTACACTTTGTCAATTGCCATTTTATATTCATGGTTACTGGAGTAGCCCAATCAAATAGTGTCGGGTTCATACATTCTGATGCTAAGAGGAGCTGTGTTTTAGTAGCCTCATGGGGCGCCTGCAACCCCGCAGCCCGCGTAATGGTATGGAGCACCACTCTGAGTGCTAGATTAGGGATAGTGTGAATATAAACCTTCCCGCTACCTGATCTTGTTCGTGCCCCTGGGCACACTCTTTCCATTACCATTGACATATTTTCACCAGAAGGCCTAGTACCTGTCAAGATCGGGACTAGACCTCTCCGAGACAATCCAGTGATGAAGTAAACATTGGATACTTCGAGCTCCAGCACTTGATCTCGAAGCCTAAACTTCTCTTTGTTATCATCCCAGATACTGATTAAGTATTTCAACAATTCAGGTTTTTCCCTGAGACATGGTGTCAAGAAGAACTTCTTCAAACCGCAATCCCAGAGAGCATTCATGCATTGCTTGTTCCCCATTGCCATTTCATCTTCTTCACTATGCTCCCTTTCTTTCCATTCGATCACCATTGTGGCTTTGTACCTGCACCAAAATGGTCACAAACACTTCATTAAATCCCTTGAGCATTCAAAAATCCAGTTGATTGGATCATTTTTTGTAAAAATTGAGCGGAAAAATAGGTTGCGCTGTTGGCGCGATCCCTTTGCAAAAAGAACCCGATTGGCGTGGGTCCGTGCCCCATACCCGCGCCAATTGGGAAAGCCCTAAATTTTCAAATATCCCCTCAGGGATCCCAAATCACGATGGAATACTATAAAAAATGGATTAAAAAATAGCTAAGGGAAGCACCTCTTACCTGGAAAAGATGGGATCTGAAATGATGCACTGGATCGTCCACAATCGTCACCGCAAGTTCGCAAGGAAAAACTCACTGTAGCTCTTCACAAGAGGTAAAAAGTAAAAGTAAATATGTTTTTACTATTTTTGTCATATTTATAACTTTTCAAAATCAAATTAGGTTTTGGAGCTTATCTTTCCAATATTTTATTATATTTTGTCAAAAAATGGGTTTTACACTTGCTTTCTTGTGCAGCAATAGGTTTTCACGCGACCGGGACGACGATACGAGTTGTATTTTATACTTTTTCGAACTCAGTAAAAACAACGAAAAATTCACTACTGGAGTCATCTTTCAGCTCTTTTCTGACTCTCTAAAAATGAAAAGATTGCTGAGTCGCTTGTCGTTTTGATCTTGTTAAATTGGCTGCGAAACGACATCTACCCAGTATACATTTACCACTTTTTCAGGTTGGGATAGATTATTTATGAAAAAGGAATACCCTAGCCTATTGCGACTAGGAGGTTTTCTCAGACATAGTTTTCTACCTTTTCGGATCTGAGGAACTATCTACGAAAAGGGGCTGTTGGAGTTTACTTTTTCGCTGTCTTTTCAAACTCTCTAAACATGAAAAGACGTCAAGTTCTTCCTTCGTCAGACTCGTTAAAACCTGATGACATCGGATTCCATCGTAATGACGATACTTGAGTTCCTCCTTCCTAGGGCTCGTTAAATGTACTAGGTTGGATTTGTCCAAAGGACAAACTTATATCGCAAGCATATGCTATCCCCTTCAAGCTTGTTTTGAAAAATAATTGGGGTACTTGCCAGAAATGGTGGGGGAAAAATGGAACCAGTATCATCGTCATGTCAGTAGTATGTCACTCTTGAACATGGCACTTGTTTGCATTTGTGTCGGGTTGGGGACATCTCATGTCATTTTTTGCTTGCCTCCATGGGTTTGGGTAATCCTGTTTGACTGCTCATCTGCTCTTTGCCTCGTCATCATGACCTCTGATCCTTTGATGTCAGATACTGCCAAATCCAGTGTCGTGCTGCCGATATGTTCAAGAGAAGTTGGCCTTTGCAGTTTTCAACCTCCCTCTGATTCTCTACTGATCCTGATTCACAAACATTATGTTCTTCTGTCTCGCGTCGATGATGTGGGAAACACTATGGCCCACCTTCGATCAAGATCACTTCCTGTCGACTTCAGCTCATTATCCAGGAAGCTGATCTAGAGACTCCCTTCCGGTACCTTGGACGCTGCATGCCCCAATGGCAAGTTCTTTGCATTCGACACAAGGTTTTCGTGATTGGCCTTCGATCGAATGATTCTGCAGGTTTTCGACGCCAGCTCACTGTTCACATTCCATGGATTTTACCTATTGTACCTCGAGGGCCATCCTCATTATTGGTGGTTCCTCTCGCATCTGTTAACGACTTTGATCATTGGTTGGTAATCAGATGATGTTCTTTCATGTTTGACTTCAGCTCACTTATTCACACGCTAGAACTTGTACTCTGTTCGGGTTGAGATGGAGCGCGAGACCCTAGATTTTTTCTGATGGAATCCAGGCTACGGATTTTTTGTGGATTATCATGATTAGTTACATGACTCATTGATTGGATGGCTACGACCATACCTGAGTCTACTTATTGATCCTTTCTGGATGGTTTCGTTCATACCTTGGATCCTCATTATTTTACACTCTATTATGGATGGCTACGCCCATACCACATATCATGTATTTGAGATATCAGTTGTATTTGTCTACGCAGGTTTTCCAACGACAGTGTTTTCAGTTGGGCACGTTATCATAAAGAATTTCACCCCTCTCTCTCTCTTGGGCCTCATGCTTTAGGGGGCATCTATTACATAGCATTTTGTCACCGTCCCTGCAATTCCCCGTCCCACACATTGGAGGGCCTTTCCCATGACCTTTGAGCAGTGACATGACCTGAAACCACTTTCATGGCATCCCCCTTGACAAGGATAATCAATCCTCTGAATAAAGTTTCCTTTGAAAAACCATAAAAACTGATCTTTTGGCCTTGGCGCGACTAGCCAGTTCAGCCCTCGCGCCAATGGGGAAAATCCACCATAGAGGGCGCGCCAACTGGCGCGTTGTCCCAATGTCTCACTCGCGCCAAGATTAATAAGGATTGTTTTTTAAAAATAAATGGCAGAAGTTTGATTCCAACAAACTCCTGAACGAGTCTCCAAAATGAGTTGGGAGGTTTGGCTCCGGATCTCCATGTATGGGAGGTGGTTTTCCACCTATCATGGAAGCTTCCTTAGAGATAGGGCCAGTCCCACAATTGTAGGGATCCCAACTCCCCTTCCACCATCTATATAAGCTTGCCTTTTCCCTTAGCAAGCTAGAGAGAGAAAGAGTTGAACATATAAGCAAGGAGACTATCGCCAGACAGCCTTTGAGAGCCAAGCCGAAGAGAGAGAGCTTTGTCCCATTTCTAACAAGCTTCGTCGAGATGTGCTCCACTGTCATCCCCGCTGAAGGAAGATCTAGCGTCAGAGCTTTGGGTTGTATCTTTCCTTTATTATTTTAATGATAAGCAACTTTTATTATGGTTTCATTCATGTGAATTTTTCTTGATGCAATGAATTACATCCCCTCTCACTGATGTATGGTTACAAGACCTAGATTTTACGTCGTGTATCGTTGTCTTCTTCGCATGTGTGCAGGTGTTCAGATGTGTCAAGCGGAAGAATCGTGATCTGCCAAAGCGAAGTGCGGGAAGCCTCATCCTTTCCTCAACGACTACTGCGTAGGATCTGAGGTAGGCAATTCTTTATGTTTTTGTCGTTTTGTAACTAGAGACCTGCGTCACTGTGTGACCTGATTGTTGCTAGACCCGATCTGGGCTAGTAGGGATCGCCTCTGTCCGTAGAGGGGATTTACCTCTCCAACAAAGTGTCTATTTATAATTTTTACGAGAGTCGGGATCTTAGAGAGGAACAACTCGTTAAGACAGTTCCTCCATTATTTGCATCTCCATAAATGTTTGTGGCCTCGGGGTAGCCCTTAAAATACCCTCTATCTCGGGATTGTTCTGGATCCATCAACCAAATATGTTGTTAATTCAAGAAACGTTGCTGCCAAGAGAGAAAACATGGGATATTGTATTGAATATATGCCCAAAGTGGCATGTATGTGCCATGAGTGTCGCCGGATTATTCGGCGGGTTTGGGATTTTATGGAATATGAGAGTTTTTAAGATGCAGGATTTTACTACATGTGTTGAGATCATCCTCTTGGGTCATATGGTGTGTATTGATCATCGGATTCACATCATCAACACATATGATCCATATAAAGGTCATAGAATTTTATGGGAGAAATTAGCAGGGATCGGTGTGTTGGGGTTGAGCCATCTAATTGTAGTGGGAGATTTGAATTTTATTGTGGGGAAACATGAAATTTGGGGATCTAAAGCCATATAAGATCCTTTAACACTATTTTTCAAGGATATAATGGAGGAAATAGCATTAGTCGATATTCTTCCTTCTCTAGTTGGCCCTACTTGGTGGAATGGTCGTTTAGATGTCAAGGGGATCTCTAAGAGATTGGTAAGGTTTGTCATCAGTCTGTCTATGAATAATCTCTTCTCTGGTTTGCCTTCCAGCATTATTTCAGTCTTCATCTCAGACCATTTCCCGATCATGCTCACTTGGGATGGGGCTATCAGGAGGAGGGTTTACCCTTTTAAATTTAATCCCAAATGGTTAAGATCATAGGCATTTTGAAAATTGGTTCAGGAAGTTTGGATTCAGGAGGTGGTTAAATTTCCCCACACCAATCAGATATATTCTTTTTATCAAAAGCTCCATTCATTGGAATTGGAGGTTAAACGATGAATAAAAGAGAAGAAGGAAGTTGATATCAAGGAAATTAAAGAGATTTAGGTCATTCTTCAATTTTTTAACATTCCCTTGGATCCCCTTTTCTTTTCAGAGGCATATAGAGCCCGTGTGATCACTTTGGAAGGGAGGAGAAGTGAAATAATAAAATCTCAGGAAGAGAAGATTCAGATCAAAAGTAGGGCCATTTGGATTAAATGTGGAGATATAAATTCTAGATTCTTTCATGCATATTTTAACAGTAGAAAGGCGCATAATACAATTTGGTCTATCAAAGAAACATCAGGGAAAATTCATGTTTTGTAGGAAGACATTGAGAATGTTGCATTCACACATTTAAAAGGTCATTTTGCTGAATTGAACCACCCATATAATTCTAGAAAGGAGTTACTTTATTTTTTGCATGTTATGTTTTCTTCAAAGTAAGATGACAAACTAGGACATTTGATTACCAGAAAGTAATTGATTAAGGTTACGAAGGAATGTGCTAAAGAAAGGAGTATGGGTCCAGAGGGTTGGGGGTGGAAATTTTTCTACATTTTAAAGATATGATGGTCCCAGACTTATTAAGGGCAGGAGAGGAATCCAGGACATAAGGGAACTTCACAGGTGCTATCAATGCCACTTTTATTGCCTTGATCCCCCAAAAAGACAAACCTGAAGCATTTTTTGATTATCGACCAATTTCCTTATGCAACGCGACTTATAAGGTTATTTCCAAGCTGATTTCTTGCAATATCAAACCATTTTTGACCAAACATGTCACGGAAGAAAAATTTGGATTTTAGGAAGGAAGTAAAATTCAAGAATCCATGGAGATAGCCCAAGAAATGTGACATTCCATTAAATCCAAGAATAAAAAAACATGTCTTCTCAAGATAGATTTTATCAAGGCTTATGATTGCATCGACTAGGATTTTCTCAAGTTGGTTTTGATGAAGATAGGTATGTCCACTTGAAATGTTAATTGGATCACGGTGTGTCTAAAATCGACTAATTTTTCAATTATCATCAATGGATTTCCTATGAAGTATTTTTAGGCTTTCAGGGGCGTTCGTCGAGGCTGTATGCTCTCCCCTCTTTCATTCCTACTTTTCATCGAAATTTGAGCACAAAATTGAGCATTGCTCAGGTTTTTGGCCATATTATCAGAGTTAGACTTTCCAGACAGATCGCTATATCACATCTCATGTTCGTAGATGACCTTATTCTCAGCAGTAAATCCTCTATAAAGGTGTGGGAACATTTCCACAACATCATTTATTTATTCGAGCTGGAATTTGGTCTTCATATGAACGAAAAAAAGTCTTTGTTGAATGGTTTGGAAGGGTATTCAGATAGGCACAAAGAGATAGCAAGGTTATTTGTGGTGAAATTTGTGCACATCGAAGAGGGTTTCACTTATCTTAGTTTCCACCTAAATCCCTCCAGATATTGCATCTCAGATATGGAGTGGTTGTTTAGCGGATTTCAGAAGAAGCTCTCTTGTTGGAAACACAGATGGATTTTGATGGGAGGTAGTATTATCTTACTGAAATGTGTTTTACAAAATCTTATTATTTACTGGATGCACTTGTTCTTCCCTCCTAGACAAGTTATCCATAAGATAGTCGCAATCATGGCACACTTCTTGTGGGCGGACATGTAGTATAATAGGACTATTCATTTGATTAAGTGGTCAGATGTGGCTCATCCCATTGAAGAGGGTAGCTGGGGGCTTTTATATACTTCGTCATTTAATGCGACATTGATCATCAAGAATATGTGGAGAGTGGTGTTATCACTGGGAAATTGGATAAGCAAAATACATCATGAAACGTCAAGTAGAAGGATTTACAGGGCTGAAAAACATTAGAGAATCTGGAAAATTTAACTTTCTCTAAGTTCAAGAGGAAAATTTATCAAATTGCGCACATAAGACATTGGAAAAATGCGCTTCGCGCACCCTTTTGTTTGATAGCAACGTAGGTCTCCACAACTTTCCCAAAATAAGCCGCGCGGTCCTGGGTATGGCGGAATGTCACTATCCGGGACAACTTTTCACACTTTAGGAAGAATATTCTCCACTTGAGGCCGCCCAAGGACACCCGCCTAGAGCTACCTTGAGACCTCAAGTGAGCACACAATGGAATCAACCACCACTCTTGGGTCACTATCCACAATTGTACCAAGAGAGAGAAGAAGATTTGAATTTTTCCTATAAAACACCACCATGAGAAGAAAAATTTAGAACACATTGTTATGCTGGCCAAATTTCCCATGAGAAAACTAGCAGTGTGTTGTCCAAGCAACAAGAGAGTGAAGGGATTCATTTACTGGCCATCCAACATCTCAATCCCAAAGGATAAGTGCATCAATTGTCCATTATCTGATCACTCATTCGAGGAGAAGAGAGAGGCCTACAAACAGCTAAAGGGGAGAGCCCTCCTTGCTTTGAGTATTAGAGCTCCATAGCTCTAAGGACTCGTTGCGAGTGTTTTAGCGTTCCACCTCTTTTTTACCACCAGCGGCTAATAAAAGGGGATTCATTATCCGTTGTTATTATTAGTTCAATTACTCGATATTGAGTTTGTGTTATATGTTTATTTGTTGTTTCTTGTTTCCTCCTCTTTTTGTAGTATGTTATGTTTTATAATTAGTTTTTTGTACATGTTATGATGCTTCACTAACCATCTAACAACCCATTTTTTCCCTGTGAAATTTTTTGTAGGCTAGCAATCAGTCCTACCAAGCACCGGTGTTTTTCATACACTCATGTACCAAACACATCAACATGGGATTGGCGACTCCACTTATTTTTCCTCTTAAGCTAAGTGGTTGTGGTTTTTCAAAACCTTTTTTCTGCTCGGGATTATTGTAGGACCAACTCTCCTCTTCCTCAGCTTCTCTCATTCACCCTCTGTGAAGAGATTCATTTCAGGAGAAGTGAAATTTCTGTGTGCAGGAAAAATGCACGCATTCATCTCAGATAGACGCACAGGTCCGCGCATGTTCAACTCAGATAGATGCATAGAGTTGCGTGCCTGTGTAGAAATAATCCACGAAGAAACTAGTGAGCCATTTTTTCACTAATTTTCTCCATTTTTGCAAAGTTTAAAGTGACTAGCAGCCCTGAATAAATCTTCCAGCATTGCGTTATGGTGTCCCTTGACTGTTAGGACATGTTTTTAGCTAAACTTTAGCTTAGCTATTGCATAGTTATAATTTTTAGTTTATTATCACAAATTCACATAGTTTAATTAGGAGGAAAGTAAGTAGATAAAATCCACCCATGCTATCTAAATGAACTTATTAGTGGTAATAGACACCAAACACTTAGGTATTTAGGAAGGAGTAAGTGGCCTATATCCACGCATGCTTAGCTAGTTTCAATTTTTTTCAAATTTTTGCATTAAGTTTAGTTTAAATTTTGCATTAGGAATTGGGACTGGGATCAAATTATCTAAGAAGGAAAGTAATATCTGCTACCCTTGCACCTCTTAGTGACCCTGGTCTTGCATATGAACGCTCTCTTATGATAGTTTACCATCTCCTTATAGTGAAAAATTTAGTATAAATAGGAAAAGTTGTAAGCGCCCATTATCCGCACATCATTTACTTTTTGAAAGGAACAATCAAAACATAGTTTAATTATGAGGGAGTGTAAAGGATCATCACATATCTGCATCCTACAAACATTGTGATTGTACACTTTATCACACATATTGCCACACCATAAACAAAATAAGACTCCTTAAAACTAACCATTAATTGAACTCATTAAAATCTCCCCACAGGGGCCACAAGATAATTAATAGTTCAGGTTAGGAGCACTGGCAGTAGGCATCCAATAAGCCACCATGGTCAATTTACATTCTTGAAACATAGAAGTTTACTTTGTAGGGAGATTTAAACCCATCTATCTGCCCATAGAAAATAATTCTTGAGCACCATAAAGACCAGATTCAGAGGGGGTTATGCTAAGGCCCAGTGTGTGCGATACTATTTGGGGCTAACTGAACAATCTAGTGCTCGGTCTTGGTAGCTGAATACCAGGAAGCTCAAGAACCAAATGCTAACATGGGACAATGGTACTTAGTGGCCAAATCTAGGGCATCCTTCCCTATAGGTGACGGTGCATGTAGCACTAGATCCTCTTTCCATTACCTTGGTTGATTATTCGGATACTGGAAAGCATTGATATTTCTTTCGGGACGTTGGCCCTAGTACCCACCAGAAGATATCTTCGCAAGGCCCAATTACCATTGAGAGTGTGAGGACGATTAGGTATTCTAGGATTTTTGAGTATCATACACAATAAAACCAAAACCTTTTTTTGCTTGACTGATCACATATGACTAATGTAAAGGGAAATTAACCTTTTATTTTTCACTTTTTTTTATGTATGCGATTGCCTTTTTCTTTGATATATAATCTCTATCCTCTCAAAAAACTAAAAAATATTTTCAAAATTAAACCGAGTCGACACCATAACGGACCTAATGGGACCTTGTCGATCTAGGTTTTTTTGACCTCCCCCCATTAGAGGGAGGAGTGCCAGGTCTTTCGTCATTCAGGCATCAAATATGACACAAAACCACCCTTATCAGTTCATCCTTTATTGGGGTGTCTTTAGTAGGGAACCCCTAAGTGTCACCGAATGCCACACTAGTGGAAACCCCCTCAGCGTCACCACACACGACTCCTCCCACAACCCCCAAAGGGAAAAGGAGCGCTTCCCATTCGAGGTGCCAACAAAACACACAACCAGGTACGTCACAGAAAAACCCCATACACAATCAGAACCCTGTGTTCTCACAGCCTACAATGGCGCTCAACACTTAGTTACCTTTCCTATAATATTTGAACTTTCTTGATCTATCAAAGTTAACAAATGAGCCCATTGCACATAACCCCATTTGGCTCCCCATGCCCACTAAGCTCCCTTCAAAAATTCCAAATTTCAAAGGAAAGTAAGCGGAAGACCATGAAAACCATGTAATGACTTTCCACTTATGGTATTCATCGAAGAGTATTATTGATGATATTATTCGATTGCGACTATTTCAGTGCACCTTAATCGGACCAGCTATGAAATGGTATGTGGAGTAGCCTTCTGCTTCACATTGAACCTTTAGTGCCCTCACTACTTCGTTCCTCAAGTATTTTTAGTTACCCATCCACCACGATACCGGAATGGAGTTACTGACACATTTTAGTCAAACGCCAGTCGTCCATATCTCGGACCATCTCCATGAATGGCGGTGATGCCAAAGTTTGTGTAAAGCCAAACTCGATGATCGAGTTTTACTGGACCTTTTCCTAAAAACTCTCACAACATAGATTTCAGAGGATGTGGAAACTCAAGGACCTGATTCTGAAGAGGATGAAATTAGTAAAGGCCAAAAACTTGAGCTGATATACACTCATTCAAGATACGTCTATAACATCTTGCCTAACACCCCAAGCCTGCAAACTTATAAATAATTTCTAGGTGCGTCAAATATTGCAGACGGATTGATAGGGTCACTGAACCAAAGTCACTAAGGTAGCAGTATCCTGTACCCTCGTTACGTGTATGATCCTAGCCAAAACATCTCGCAACTAGGCACCTTTGCAGAACATGACCAATAAGGTGTCATCGTACCATCATCAGCAAGGAGGCTCATACCCTCCCGCACAGGGACCCAATACGCAACTAGGAACGCTGAAGATAAAGATTCGCCCCAAAAACCATATACACCAGGGATAGGACCTCAATATTCCCTCTTCCTAGCACAAAACCCACTGATGCCAAATAATGCACCAATGAACTTCGCGCAACCTTCCTAGGCCCAACCGCGCTAGTCATATGACCAGGAGAATCATAGTCAACCTCCTAATGTGGCAAGGAAAAATCCAAAAAGTAAACAAAAGGGAGATCCTAGACAGGGGGGAAATAACCAACAATGCCCTCTATGATCTCAGGCTGGGGGCAACCCCAACCGAAATCAAAACCAGGAGCCAAATAACTCCCAAGGGCAGAACACGAGGGCTAATCTTCAGACCAACCACTCTTGCGTGATTTGTGGTGAGTATGGCCATTACACTCATCACTATCCTGAACTCCTCGAGCTAAAGAAGCTTCAAGATAGACGAGGACAAGGGGGACTTGTTAGAGCCAGTTTTTCAGTGATCAAAGATAGCTCTTTTGAGAGTTTTCCATCAGGTCATTAGTAAAAAAAAAATTCTTTTTCAGTTAGTCTTAAGCAATAATTTTTGTCACCAAACAAATCCTATCATGATATGTTGTTCCTTCACATTATTTCATCTCCATTAAAAGGTCTAAATTCATGTCATTCCATCTAATATAGGTCAAGTTTAGCATAAAAAATTCCCCATGAAATTTTTTTAGTTTTTGTTTCATTAAAAAAGGTAGTGAAACCTCCATTCCATCCATGAAGGTATAGTTGAAGGAGTAAATCAATTTTCATAGTCCGAAATAAACTTAGAATATCATGAAAATTCCATATTCTGTCACTGTATTTGATAATAAATGAAAATCTCTGCTGAAATGAAATATTTTCAAAATCACATACTTATTAAAGTTTTATCTTTAATATTTCAAAAAATTACTCTTGAAACCATAGGTTTAAATCCTATGCATTATTCTCCACTACCGTTACCTCCCACTACCCATTCGACACGTCGCATAACTCTATTCGTTAGTCATTCATGTCACATCACCTTCATCATACCCCTACCCCACATTTCATTTAACTCCATCGTACGCTAACTCCCCTCCATCTCGTTGATCATCCATCACATCCTCCTCACATCCGACGGCTCACATGTGACTTCGGCACCCCCTCATCATCTGAGACTTAACATCGGGGGGTGTGTGGCACTCTGAAAAGGATGGTATTAAGACCCGACTCCACCACTAGGTGTCATGAGCAGGTGATTTCACACCCCCCACCCACATGAAATCGTTTACCACCTTGATACCCATCTAAAATCTCACTTATCCGCCATATTAAACCACTTCTCCACCTGACAGTTATGTCATGCCAACGAGGACCATAGACTCTCCAATCAACTTAATTCCCACCTTTCCATAACAGTTAGCCCCTTTTCAAATGGGAACCAAGTTCAATTGTCCATAAATTCATAACTCCATGCATGTTTGAAACTTTTATTCTACTATTTGCTCTGCTCTGCATAGGATTACCAATTTAAAGCTATTGACCAGAACTCCATATATCAACTTCATCATTGTTTAAAGCCTTCTTTTGCAGATATTGATTTTCCTCTGGTCCGCAGAGTTTCTCCTCAGTCTGGACCTCTGTCTTGTATCAGAAAATTCTTGTTTCTTCCATTTCACCAGAGCCAACCATGCCTCCAAATAATAAAGGACCAAAAGAACCAGTAAGTCTATTGTTACACCCTCCAATTGATTTTCATCACATACCTTTAGCAAACAAAGACCACAAAATCCATGAAACTCTTTGTGACCTTGAGCTTTTTGAGTTATATTGTTGGTTAGAAGATAAATTCTTGGATAAATCTGATGATATAGGATGATGGGATTCTAATCTTCCACATTTCATCTTTCCTCACACCCATAATGCCACAGAGTTTGTTAGAAGATGCCAAGCTTGGTATATGCCAAACCAGAGAGCTATTATCGCTTCTACATGAGAGATTTTAGTGACTATCAATGCCAAAAATATTGAAAAAATGATGCAAGCCCCAACCATAGAGAATTCCACACCATTTTCCCAATAAGCCTTGATTGAAATATACCAAAAGTTAGATTTTGGAAATAGAGCTCAAACTCTTGAGCTATTTATAACTGAAAATGATCCATCACCTAAGAAAAACCCTCCATTTCCATCATCCATTTCCCCTGAAAGGTCAAAACAGTATCATTAAATTTCTGAATGCAAAGAAAATGTGTGAGCTGGATGATTTGGGTATAGATGACAGAAAAAAAACCATATTGGAAGTGAAAAAGGTGCTCACAAAGAAGAATTTGATTCTTCAGCTTGAGGAGAAATGTCACAATTTGGAGACCACAGTTCAAATATTTTTCGGTAGAATACAGCCTTTGATACAGAATGGGTTGCCTTCTATGCTTGTGATTAATGATAAATTGATGACCAAGGAAGACTATTGGAGAGGATTGAAGGAAATTTCCAAAGGTACTGCAATTTTTTCAAATATTAAAGGCACATTGACATGAAGAGCACTGTTGGGAACCCTGAGTAATGACATTTACATTCAGTATGAGATCAAACGTGTCTTTGTGGTGAGGCCCACCTTTGCTAAATATGTTGAAGCTGATGAAGTTTACTGTAAGGTAATGAAACTGGTCATTCCTGACGAAGAACATTGGGAAAAGCTGTGTGATTTTCGGGAGTAATTAATAAAAAAAAAAAGTCAAACTCTGCTAGATCAGTAATAAACTCAGAGCCAACACAACCCATAATTATCTTCTTCAACAAAAATTTTCAGTTAGAGCCAATGCCAACACAGACGATTAAATTTATTTCCATGGTGCAGTTAGAATTTAGTTAGCAAATAAAGCGCTATCGGTTATGATAGCCTTTAATGTAAATGTTGTAATTTTGATTTTCTATAAAGACTTCGTTGTATGAAGTATTAATGTTGGATAATCGAGTTTTAAGACTCTGTGTATTACCGTGGACCTATCATTAATGAAATAAAAGGGGTTGCAACAAATTTTGTGAGATTCATGTGGTATTTATTTTGAGCATTATACCTTCTCTTTGTTATTTCATTTTCATTTCACTTTCTGTGTAAAAATCTTATCATTTATAAGCATATATCAGTCATATGTTCTATTTATTAAGATTTCTACAATGTATATTTTCTTCTAATGAATGAATTCAGTAAAATTCTCATTTAGACCCCTCTCTTTTCTACCACTATACAAAAATGACAACTTAATTGTGCTCAAATAATTTTCCTATCTTGCGTTTCTCATTTATCTGCAATTCAGTCTTTGAAATCAGTTTTAGCTTCACTAATTATAATTTTTATCCAGAAAATAAATTATTAAGAAAATTCTAAAACAAGTTAATTGATATCTAGCCTAAAACCTGGTACTCAGCCTAAAATTGAATTTTTAAAAAGTGACACAGAGAGAGCCCTCTCTAGTTAGCTAGGGCTAGCTTTCTAGCTAAAAGTTGGTATGTGGTTACCTTTATTCACTCCTAATTTCAACCTAGGAAGTTGGGGAGAGTGATAACATTTCTGGCGCCATTGTCGGGGAAAGATTGTTAAATATTCCATGGGAAAGTTTTTCTGAACAACCTGAAGTCAAAACCTGAGCCAAAATATATAATTCAGATCTTAAGCTGGCCCCTAAAAGATATACGTGGTCAAACATTGACCCTAATCCATCACCCTTAGTATATAATCCTGAAAGTATTTTGAGAAAACATAAAACTAAATCTCGACAATCAAGAAGAGTTTTTCCTCCATTAATTAAATCAAATTCCCTGCCTACGATTTTTGTCTCGGAAGATTTGGCTTTTTCTCCTCAATCTGAAAAATATTTAATTAGAACCAAGTCTGAAACCTTTCTCTCAGAAGCTACTTTTGACCCTTTTGATTTTGAGTCATTTACACCATTTTCTGAAAACTTTGAGTCTGAAACTGATATTAAAATTTGGTCCAATTTCCATAAACTTAAAGGTTTAGTAGACAAATTTCAATAAAACTCTTAAAAGACCTATTTTCAATATCAACAATAGGATTTTGGTACTTATTTTCCCTCACCATCTCATACAACTACATCACTTTTTCCTCCTTTCATTCCATCTTTACCTTTGCAAACTTTTATTCAATCCACATCACAATTCACACCTCCACCACCTCCTCCATTAATCATGGCCAAATTTTCTCCACTAATTCTACGAGGTCATCTTACTGCTCTACCTCAGAATTATGGTAAAAGGTTCCCCTATTTGATGGAACATTAGAAATTACAGCCTATCAACATGTGGCTAAAGTAACTAATTTTATAGATCTTGAAGAAGTAGACAACAATGATGCTAAGATGCGTATTATTGCTCAAAGTTTTTCTTGAGAAGTAAAGAAATGGTTTCACTCTCTTGGAGCTAGTACAATTGGTACTTCACAACAGCTAATTGATTTATTCATGAAAAAATGGGAAGAGAAAAAAGTCCACTACAAATCCTAGCTGAATATAATGCACTAAAAATGAATACAAATGAGTCTGTCCAAGAATTCACTGCTAGATTTAATAAGATATATCATTCAATTATTGATAATATCAAACCACCCCCAAGCCTTGATTTACTCCATTACCTCGATGGTTTTGACCCTGATATGGCCTATCAGCTGAGGGGGAGAAACCCATCAACTTTGAAAGAAATGAAAAGAAATGTAGTGAGTGTAAACGAAAATATGATTATTAAAAATTCTAAGGTCAAAAAAGAGAAAAGAGTCACAATTAAAGAAGAAACATCGACTTCATCAGAAGGAAAAAATGATACTTTGATTAAAGCCATGGAGAAAATGATGGGTAAGATGTCTAGTACTGATAGACAAGCTGAGCCTTCTATAAGAAATCCCAATTTCAAGGGGAAAAATCAACAACCAAAATACAGGATTAAACAAAGGGAACAAAGGGGTTAGGATCCACAAATTCAATAGAAAGTTCAGACACACTTCCAATAGAATTATATTGAAGGCCTTGATGAAGATGATGAAGAATAAATTTTTGGAGAAAATCATTTATTTGAGGAAAATCGACAATTTTTTTCCTCAATGAAGAAGATCAATATTCTGCAGAAATTTTTGCATCAGAAGACCAAAAATATGCCATGTCAAATGAAGATTTAATGTGTACTAAATATTATCAGAGAGGTTATCAAAATTCCCTAACCCAAGTTCAAAGGCAGTATGGTTTGAGTAGAAATGTTCCTATAGTTGCTAATCAAAAGAAACAAAAAAGAAGACGTTGCACCAAAAAGAGGCAAATAAAAATCATATTTTGCTTCTACTTCTCCTAAAGCTAATGAAGCATCCACCAGAAATCAAAGAAAATACCAAGAAGTTCAAGAAGGAGGGCAGAAGAAATATTCTTCAGCCAAATAACTACCTGAAAAGAAGGACACATCATTAAAAGAGGTAGATAAACATCCTGCTCATTTTTCCCTTGAAAATTAAATTGCTAAACTGAAGGTTTCTATTCCTTTGACTGAGATAATGAAGAATGATCAGTACAAGTTTCAATTTACTAAGTTTCTTAGAGTTGATCAAACATCTGATATGGTTAACTTGAGTGATGATCATCTTGATCTTCTTTTTGGTCCTGTTGTTGATGGAAAATCTGAAGATAGTGAAGTTCCTCCTTTTTATTTAAGTCTCAAGATCCATGATTTCGTTATTCATAATGCAATACTTGACTCTGGAGCATCCCACAACCTCATGCCTAAAGCCATTATGGATAAGTTAGGACTAGACATCACAAGACCTTATCATGATCTCTATTCATTTAATTCAGGGAGGGTGAAATGTCTTGGTTTTATCAAAGATTTAGTGGTATCATTAGAACAAATTCCAGCCAAGAATGTACTTATGGATGTTGTTGTGGCTGATATTCCACCTAATTATGGAATGCTACTTTCTATATCATGGGGAGCAAAGCTTAGAGGACCATTACAACTTGAATTTTCATATGCAACAATTCCTATCTTTGGACAATTCAGGAAACTTTACAGAGAAAGTAAAATGAAATATATGATCAGTACTAGAGAAATGCCTAAAAATTATCTCATTCATGCTATACATACCAATTTAGAGTCTTTTATTTTATTCAATGAAGAATTCTCATCATATTCAGAGTTTTTGATTGAAGAAAAATAAAAAAAAACCAAAAAATTCAGATTCTGTTTTAGAATTGGCAGAAATAGAAGTTGTAAGATAGTGCAAAATAGTTTGGAATTGAAGACATCTCCTCAAGAAGAAAATAAGAGAACAGTAGAAAAAATAGAAATTTTGGATACAACAAAGGTATCTCAAACAAAAAAAAAAAAATCAGCCATCTGATTTACACCTCCCAGATGAAGAAAATAGTCTTTGGACTATGGATTTTGATGGAGCCAAGGGAAAATAGGGTGTTGGTATTGGAATATGGATTCATAGCCCAATTAATCAAACATTAGATATCCCTCCAAATGTTATAATGTCTTCCTATAAATTAGCATTTAACTGCATAAATAATGAAGCTGAATATTAACCCTTAATTGCTAGCCTAAAATTTTTGAAAAAGCTTGGTGCAAAGAAAATATCTATATATGGAGACTCTGAGTTAGTTATCAATAAATTTAAAGGAGAGTACCAAGCCAAACATCCCAGAATGAGAGCTTACAGAAATGTAGTCCTAGATATCCTCAAAACATTTTTTGAATATAATCTGTCATTAATTCCTAGAAATGGCAATGTTATTGCTGATTCTTTGGCCACCTTTGCTACTATGTTCAAGATTCTTCTGTTTCTAAACAAAAAATATGAAATAAATGTTAAACATCACCCTGTTGTCGCTGAAAATGTTCAATATTGGCAAGTTTTTCAAAATGATGAGCAAATCAATAACTTCTTGTAGAGAAAAGAAGAATTCATTAATGCCCAAATAGATGACCAAGAATTTCATGCTAAAGAGATGAAAGTACTATAGCTTAATGATAATTATATTCCAAGAGATTTGGTACCTTTGGAAGAACTTTTTGACCAGAATGATGTTGCAAGGAAACCTTCTATGTAACCCATAGAGGTGGGAGTGGAAGATCTAAATCTTGGCACTTCAGAAAATCTAAAGATGGTGCAGATTTCTAGATCTTTGAGTCTAGAAATGAAAGCTAAGTATGCAGTACTTACGTCTCAATTTTCAGATGTATTTACTTGGGAATATTCAGATTTGAAGGTCTATGATAAAAGTATTATTCATCACATTATTCATTTGAAGCCAGATCAAAAACCATTTTGCTAGAAGTTGAGAAGGATGAATCCTAAATTGTTGCCTTCTATTCAGAAGGAAGTAAAAAAAAGTTTCACTGCTGGAATAATAGTTCCTATTCATTTCTTTGACTAGATGTCTAATCTAATACCTATGAGAAAGAAGACATGAGAAATAAGATTGTGTATTGATTTTAGAAATCTGAACAAAGTATCCTTAAAGGACAATTATCCAATACCAAAAATGGATCGCATTCTGCAAAGGGTAGTTGGATCATCTAGAAATTATTTGTTAGATGGATATTCAGGATACAATCAAGTTCTTGTCCACCCAGATGATCAAGAAAAGGCAGCTTTCACCACAACTTGGGGTACTTTCATGTATGTTAAAATACCTTTTGGTTTAAAGAATGCAGGGGAAAATATTTATAGAGAAATGGACATTGCTTTTTCCAATGAAAAATATCTTATTTTGGTTATTTACCTTGATAATATCACTATTTTCTCAAAAAAAGATGAACACCATTTGCAGCATTTAAAAATAGTCTTTCAAAAGTGCAGAAAGTTTGGTATTTCATTAAATCCAAAGAAGAGTCTCTTTGCTATGGAAGAAGGTAATTTACTGGCGCATATTATATCTAAAGATGGCATAAGAGTATATCCTTTAAGGATTTAAGCAATTCAGAACTTAGATTATCCAAGGAGAAAAAAGGAGATTCAATCTTTCAATGGTAAAATTAATTTTTTGAGAAGATTTGTTCCTAATCTTGCTGAACATTTGAGGAAGATTACGGATATGTTGAGGAAAGATACTAAATTAAAATGGTCTGAAGAAGCAAAGAAGTCATTTAATCAAGTAAATTTAGCTTTGTATCATTCTCCCATTCTCATTAGCCCAGACTATACACATGAGTTTATTATTTTCTCATTTCCTTCAGAGCATACACTTGCAACTGTTTTAATGCAAAACAAAAATCAAAATACAGAACAACCTATTTCTTTATTTAGCAGAACAGTAAGAGATGATTCTTTAAAGTACAATATCATTGAGAAACAAGCTTTAGCTTCAGTAAAATCATTGAAATATTTCAAAGTGTACATTTTACATTTCCATGTCATTGCTTATGTGCCAAATACTGTTGTTAAAGAAGTACTTACACAAAATGATCTAGAAGGTCGTAGAGGAAAATGGATTGCTGATTTGCTAGAGTATGATTTGGAGATTAAGCCCACAAAATTAATCAAAGGACAAGGCCTGGCAAAGCTGATGGTAGATTCTAATCTTCATGCTTTAGATACAAACTTCATTGCTGCATTTTCTGATGAACAAAATGTTGAAAATTTATCTAAGATAGGTGAGATATTTTCTTTATATCCTTGGTATGTTGATATTGTATATATTTTGCAACATTTTAATCCTCCTCCTGGCATGCCAAGTAGTAAAGCAAGATCACTATAATTAAAAGCACTGAAATATTACATTATGAATGGTGTCTTATATTGGAAAGATCTTGTTAGGTCCCTATATTACTAGTATAGTCCCATATTGTTGTTATTGTAACCCCCTTATTGTTATTGTTGTACCCCTGTAACCCCCATATTGTTATTATTGTGCCCTTACATTATTATTGTTAAGTCAGCTAGGATTACATTGTGGCCCCATGGACTCCTATATATAGAAAGGAGGTTTTGTCATTTGTATCATCCAAGAATTGTTCATTTATGTAATGTATTGGAGGTTTCCAAATCGAAGTGGCTTATTTCTAAGGCGTTTATCTCTCTTTTCTTCTATTTTTGGAGTTGGTTTCATAACATTTGACATCAGAGCTTTCGATTCTAGTGTTTTGCTGCTCCAAACAAGTCATCGTGGAATTTTCGCTATAATTTTTTTATACGAAGGTTTAGAATCTGAAATGTTTACAGAGAGAATTTGAAATCCTGAGGAACATCGTGTAAAAATTTTAGATTTTGGTTCGCAATATTTTCAGAGATATGATCTGTGGAAGTTAATCTTTTTTACGCTCTCGAATTTCACCTAAAACAAGTCATCGTGGAATTTGCGCTATAGATTTTTTCTGCGAAGGCTCAGAAAATTAAATTTTTACAAAGTGAAGCCGAAATCCTGTGGAACCTCATGTACAAATTTCAGATCTTGGTTTGCAATATTTTCGGAGATATTATTTGTGGAAGTTACGGTTTTTTCAGGCTCCCGAATTTCATCTCAAAGAGGTGACCATGGGAAAATAGTCATAACTCTCTCTCTGAGTGTTGGATTGGAATTCTGTAAAAAGTGGCCATAGGTACACGGACTTTAGTTTTATGTATATCAATTTCAGAGTCTAAGGAGGAAACAGGGACATGTGGCACATCGTACAACTTCGCTCTCCTGAACTAGTCCATAATTAGGTCATTGTTGGAGATTGGGCATAAGTTTGCTTTGAAGAATCCAAATCAGATCAAACTTATGGCATTCGAAAGAAGATTCAGAGTGCTACTACAGGGTCTAATTTCATATATTTAAGATTAGAAATCATAGAGATAATTCAATTTCAATATCGAGCTCCTCAAAAGCAAGAAAAAGGTGTGTATTTTTTCAGAATTGCATAAGTCTTGTTTGAATAATTAACTTGAATTGATTCCAAGGGCATATTTTAGAATATATATTAGTATTGGGTACTAAAAGGCCTCCTAAAAAGAATTCAACACCCATTAAGCCTTCATAAGGCTCTACTATGGCTCAGGAAGATGAAGAAATGCAACATGACATATCAAAATTACATGAGCAAGTGCACCAAATTTCGCTCTCGCAAAGAGCAACAAAAAATGAAGTGGATGTTTTGAAGAAAAGCGTGGAAGCTACGATGGATGGTGTTAGTCATCAATATTTTTCACCTGTTGATGATGACTAGTTTCTTAAGCCAAGTTTTCTAGAAGCTGATCTCCAAACTGTCAAATCTGTCATCTAGAAAACACCCCTAAACAATTTTGTCCTCCTACCTTTTTCGGTCAGCATATGATGAGAAAAAACCTAATTGTCAAGTCCTATCTAGTTTCAGTCATATAATCCTGTCCATGAGCTGTCATAGCTAAAGGTTATCTGCTGTCATTTACCCTCATTCCCAAGTCATTCATTATCCAAATGTTGATAAAATGTCAGCCACCCTATCTCTGGTCATATGTAATTTTGAGATCTAATCATACCAAAGAAAATACTCAAAATCTATCAAGATCGCCCCTAAGTTAGGTAGTGGCGCTTTAGGGAATCCCTTCCTTGGCAAAAACATCCTGATCCAAAAGCCTTTGTTTAGTACCAGCCAGCCCTGAATTAGCGCTTAATCTGCAAAAACAAATCTTGATACATTCATAGGTCGCGCCACTAAGAGGTCTTTTTGTCTCAATCCGGAAGAAATTCTACAAAGATCCAAAACAGAAGAAGATAAGTATGTTCACTGCCCAAAAGAGCACGCTTAAGGTCAAGCAAAATCTCCATCAGATCCCAAGGAAGTTCTTCAGAGTTCAAAGTCATTGTCTGTTACATCTCTGCAGGGGTGTGATTGCATCAATGATCCATGTGTAAAGGAGAAAAAGAACAAATTCAAAGAGGTCCTGCATGCTGAACTAGCTTGTCCTCAGTAAAAAAATTGAAATACAGTAAGTGAGGAGCTACTATGGTTGTAGTCTAAAAGCCAGAGTTATCTAAAGAAATAGAGCGCAGCCTCCAAGTCCTATTAATGAAAAGAGCCAATGTTTGGTTGATCAGCAGTATTCTCAGCACCTCCTCCAAAAGGAAATTTCAATTGGCATCTGCAAACACAATCAAGAGAAGTCAGTCAACTATTTCTAGCAAGAAAATACTCTGCATACACAAGTCATGTGATTTCTGGTCTAAGGGTTCACAAAGATCTTTTACAAAGAAAGCATATCTCAGAACACATCTCATAGAGCAGATTATTGCTTATTTGACATGACACTAAGCAGAGACATGTGATTTGTAGAAAGGTAATGCATTTTGGAAATAGATGAAATGTTTACAGTGTTAACCTCCTTCGTTAAAGCAGAATGGTTAAAGGCACAGTAAGAACCTCCTCCAAAATGAGCAGATGGTTGGGCATAGATATAACCTCCTTCAGTTAAAAAGTAGAAGGTTAAGTTGTCCATGTGTTTTCAGAAGTTTTGAGTCACGTCCTTCCAAGAGATGGGCAAAGATACATCAGTGTTGTTTTCAAAAGATGTGTGAGAAATTTCCTTATCAAAAATACAAAGGTAAAAATCAGTGGTGTGTAAAAAGACTCCCTCCAGGTTATGGATGAAACAAAAACTTGAAGAAGTTACCCTTCAAATCAGTCAAAAACAAAGGACATGTTGACAAACAATGATAAAACCATAAGGGTTCATAGGTTGAAAAACCTATTTTAAATCAAGCAAAAGGATGGCATTTTGATGTTAAAAGTCTCTTTTCCTCTGTTTATAGAGACCTCCTCCAAACTATGATAAAGGTGAAACTTGGGCTAAGGATAGCCTCATCAAAATTTCAAAGAAAGCCTACATTGGAAGACAAGGGAAAGGGCCTCACACAAATCTGAAAGGCCATTTGTAAGGACTGCCACAAAGTTTTCATGAAAAATTTCCCATTGAGGACTAATATGAGAAAAACACAGTTTTTATAGTCTTTTTATACCAAATCAAAATGCTACACTCACCTCTTTGCAAGAATAGCCAAAAAACCTCATGATGTCAAAAGGCCTCCTCCACAAATGAGCAGAGGGCCCACCAGTGTCTAAAAACATTCAAAGGGACAAGTAAAGAAGGAGGGCCTCCACAAGAAAAATTATAGGAAAAACACAGTTTACAAAAGGTAAAGGAGGTTTTAAAATTTTAAAAGGAGGTTTTCAAATTTTAAAAAGGAGGAGAAGGCCGTTTAAAAAGGCCCTCATCAAATTTCAAACCCGAAACATACATTCATTTGCTCCCCCATAGCAGAAAGAAGCGTTTCTCGGGCAAGTTGTTGAAGTTTTCGGGCCCAAAACTCCATGCGGCGCGCCTGTACACTTGCACAACGTGCATGTGAGCACTCGACCATAGCGTTTGAATGAAGGCACGATGCACCTGTAGCTGTGCAAGGCACGCCTATGCCTATGGTCACTAGGAGCCTGAGACCGACCCGACACCTCCTCTACGCGGCGTTTTCTGCTTTAAACGACCCGCTCATCCGCTGGTCTTCAACAAGATTCTTCAAACACTGCACTGATGATCAAAAGGCCTAAAAAACTAATTTTTTAAAGGTATTCATCGCTCCTTGGTCAGTGTTTGGGTTCGAAAGAGGGTTTCAAACTGCACTTTCAAAGGCAAATAGGTTTTTCTTATACTATGAAATAGTGAAGAATTAATACAATCTCCAGTAAAAAAGCAGAGTTTGTGAGGGTTTTTCGATTTTAAAAGAGAACTTTTTTTGCTAAATCAAAAGGAGAAAGTTGTGATTAGAGGATAAGGTCTTGGTCTTCTTCAAAGAGTTCTTCTGGTTGCATGTTACAAAGGATTAAAAACAGAGTTTGAAATTGAATGTGTTGTGTGTCAAAGTCAAAGGAAAATTGTCTTCAAAATCCACGAACAGTCCTTATAAAACTCTCATTTCTAAAAAACAAATGCTGAAGGGATGAAATGGTTTTCATTAAACTCATACCTATTTGATAAACTACAGAAAACAATGATCCTTAAGGGGAGAAAAAGTCAGTTTAACATACCTATTACTCAGTGACAGGGGGGTGCCTTTATGTTTTAGAAAAACAATGACCATAAAAAAGGGCAGATCATTCACAGGGATAACACAATGTTTTTCTAAAGAAGTGCATTCAAAGTTTCAAAACAACCACTTAAAAAAGCAGTGGCACCTAAAAGAGACAGTGTTTTTAAAAGGGATCCTCTTTCTTGTTTAAAACCACAAAACACAGTCAGTCAAAGGAAAAGGATCCCATGTTGTCAAAATCAAAAGAGTTGTCTCATTTGAACAAGTTGGTGGGCTAACTAAAAACAGACTTGGTTTTTTCTCAAAGGGTAAAGGGTGTTGATTGAAGATTTATCTCAGTACACATTTGAGACAGTTTGTCTTGGTGACTCAACCAAGAATCTCAGAAGCAAAATGCCTCCCAGGCAAGATAGCAGAAGTGGTCCTCACAAAAGTTATGAACCTTTTTCAACTGAGGAAGTGAATGCCCATCCTTCAGTACTTTTTAACTTTCATGAAGTAGGATGTTTGGATTTTTTTCAAAAGGTTCAGGAGGTAAAAATTTATCTTCCCTTGACACATCTATTTGATTTAAGGCTGCAAGGGAAACATGTTCATCTAACAGGCTTAGACTTCAAGCTATCTCCTAGATCTATTTCCAGAGCTACCAAAATTCCATATGTCGGAGAAAAATGGTTTAAACAGAGGTACCTAGATTCAGATCAATATAAACCCTTCTTGAAACCAAAACATTGGAATGCATGCCCATCTTTTTTTCCTTTTTCATATTTGTTGACCAACTATGCTCCTCTCATGAAAGTTATCATGAGGTATTTCACATGCGAAGGGAGGTTTTTCGGGGTTTATGCTTACCATGTCAGGCTACTCATGCATTTCACAGGAACCCAATTGCTAAACCTACCCTTTTTCCTCTATATAAGTATTGAAAAGATGGCTTCCACTGTTCAAAAGAAGCCTTCCTCTCAGTAGCAAGTTTGTCTTTTTCATCATTCCCTTGTCAAGATCGTCATCCTCCATCAACTTGAGAAAAAAGGAATTTCTTAGGACTCTTTCATTTCACATCCCTATTTCGCCACTGCTTCTTCATCCCATGCATCTCCTTCACCATCGACTCATCATCTTTCTCCTTCTTCTAGTAAGTCTATTCCGAATAAGCAAAAACCCCCTATAATTGAAAGTGAAGAAAAGCATAGTGATGAAGAAGAGCACAGTGAGAAAGAGTAGCACAGTGATGAGAAAGAGAAGCACAGTGATGAAGAAGAGCACTATGAGAAAGAGAAAAATAGTGAAGAGGATCAAAGTCAAAGGAAGCAAAGTGAAGAAGAGCAAAATGAAGAAGAGCAAAACAATGAAGAGGGAAATGATGGAGAAATAGAGCAAGTTGATGAAGAACACAACAGTCACAAAGAGGAAAACATTGGCAGCCCACACAGAAGTGAGCATGATGATGATAAAACACAAAGAATTGAGGATATAGCGCCTAACAGTCTTGAAGAAAGCAGGGACAAAAGTGAACAAGGCAGCTCTCAAGGAGACATGCAAGGTGACAACCAAGGAACTCATTAGGAGGGTCAAGATAGTCCTCAAAGGGACACTTTTGATGAAAGAAAGGAAAGCCCACTAGCCAGCAAGGATGATGACAAAAAAAGCCCTAGCAATGAGCATTCTAAACAAGGCAGCCTTCAAAAGGAGGAAAACAGTGGCAAGGATGATGAGGGGAGTAGCAAAGGCAAAGACCAAATAGAGCATGTGTTAGCTACCTCTCCTAGGCAAGGGGCAATGCTTTCTTCTCCAAAGGTAAAAAAGCCTTGAACATCAAGAAAGAAATTGGCTCAAATTGTAACTCATAATGTTACTAGAGCACTCCGAAGCAAAGGAAATTTTCCCAAACAATCCATTGTTGAATTACCAAAGAGGTGGAGAACCAAGAAGGCCACCCAATGCAAGGGAAAAGAGGAGGAAAGTAGCCATGAGAAAGAGAGGGATTTTGACATAATTCAGATAAACAGTGATGACAGTGACAATGAGGACAGAATCCTAGAGTCTCTCTTGCTAAATAGAGAAGAACAAATTCATGATCTAAGAGCGGATATAGAGAGGTCTAAAAACCTCATTCATTTTCTGCAAACACAAAACAAGAAAATGAATGTCCACATGGCAGTTTATGAGACATGGGCTATCAAGTATCAAAAAGAAGCCTCCAAAGCAAAAATTAAGTTGGAAGAACTCATGGGCGAATTCAATGACAGTGAAGAAGAAGATCAGCCAAGGAGGAAGAGGCCAAGGACTATGGGACTCAAAAGAGCTTTGGAGAAACAAAAAGAGGAAGAGGCTGCCCTTTTCCGATCTTTTCCTCTTACTACTTTATTCACCAAAGAGATAGAAAAAAATAGAGAAGCATGGCTTGAAAGGGTGAATAAACACTTGGAGAATAAGTTGGAAAAGGCCAATAGAGACTTAAACCTTCAAAGAAAAATGACCGGGCACTATAAGAAGCTTAATCAATTCACCCGAAGGAAATTGAAGGCTACACAAGAAAAGCTCAAGGAGGCCCGAAAGAGGCGCCCGGAACAAAAAGTGAAGAAAGACATATCAAGGCTTGAAATTTTTGCCTCCGATTCTCAGCATGCTTGTGAAAACCCATGAGGGTCATGCTCGCCAAAATTGGGCATAATTCGACAAGTTTTTGTTTATTGACATTTTTGGGCTTTTTGCAAAAAATCATGGGCATCGCCATTTTAGTTTGAAGCATCCTCAAAGGTTGAAAATAGTATCATTGGATGCCATAATTTGAGGGGCATCTACTTAGAAAATTTCAGATCAATTGAAGATGATTTGGTCCCCCAAAGTGGCGAAAACCAGTCACTTTTTCAACACTCTACCCCGCATATCAGCAAAGGCTAATTTCTGTGTTTTTCCACACAGGTCAGATTTTCATAGGCTTCCGGTGATCAGTTTGGGAAAAAAAATTATTTTAAGAAAGTAGACATCCAGGGCTTTCCAACGAGCCATGACAGGCCTCATTTTGACATCGGGAAGTCCTCCAAAAGTTGTCCGCAAGATAGGGAATTTTCTGCTGCTATATTTCTGAAATATTTTTGTAAAAAATGCAGTTTTATGAAGTGGCTTTTCCAAATGTGCGTTTAGCCTTTTTTGGCCATTGTCAGTTGGGAAAAGTCAATTTAATTTCATTTTTTAGCATTTTTAGGATATTTTGTGCCTTGGGCTTTGCGAAGCCTCAAGGAAAAAATCAGATATTTTTGATGGGCCAATGAGCTTGCTAGTTGCACTAGGAGGTTCTCCTTCATCTTGGCCTATATATTCCAAGAGACTTCATTGTAAACAAGGCTAAACTTGATGATATAGAACAATATATGGTTATACAAGCTTGGAAGAAATACTTGTCTCATGCATTGGATAGTTTCTTGAATGTTTTGGATGATGAAAGAGGACTGTCGTTGGATTGCTTGACTTGGTAAAATGGTATAGTGTCCATCTCTATTATGTTTCCTTAGTTTTCATACATATTTCATGTTATTTGCTTGTTGTAAGACATTAGAGAATAGATTTGAGACATGCCCTTGGAGGCACCTCAAATTTCCTGTTTCATTACAACTTCTATTTTTTCTTCCTTCTTAGTCATATCAAAGAATTTTTAATTTCTCTTTGATCACTGAAGAAATTGTTTGCTTGTTTCATTTATGGTTTTATGCATGCTAAGTATGATTCATGGTATGCCCTACTTACTCATGGCTAGTCATAGCTCCACCTCTAAAACCTTTCTTTGAATGTTTGATTGTACTAGTTGAACCAAAGAGGTCTTGTATTGATCTTTCCCTTTGCGTAAAACTCTGCAATATTAGTTCAAAGTGCCCGATAACCCAAAATACTATGTCTAGGAGTTCCCTCTTAGTAGCTTGAGTTATTTGTTTGTCTTAATTGTTTTTCCCCAAAGTTTGATAGCAATTTTCCTAAAGTTATAGAGTCATATATCTCTATGTATTGCTTGAATGTTTATTTCTATGCATCGATCAGTTTGAAGTTACATTTATCATGATTAATGGTTAGCCCTGCCATATAAATGTCTGCTATTGAACTATTTATGTTTGAAAGCCTTTGTCCTTCACAAAATTAGTGTCCATCCCACTTCATTTTACCTAAAGATCCATTTTACCTTGATCAAATCGGCCCTTCAATATACCTTGTATCGCCATCTGAGGCTTTCTCGACCTTTTCGACCCCATAGCCCAATTGATCTAACAATATTTTTATCTATTTATTCTTTGATCAGTTCCTCCCGCAAAAACCTAAAAACAAAACCAAAAACCTACTTCATAATTAGCCTAAAATCAACAACACAAGACGCAAACAACTATACATCCCTTACACAAATGGAGAGAGCCCTCTCTGAGTCTAGGAAGCTAGGTCCTTGGGCTCCAAATTTGGTTTGATGTTACCCTATCACTTGGCTTGCCAATCAGCCAACTCACGGGACCCTAACATAATGGCGATCACGATGGGACTCTGAGTGATAAACAAACTTAGTTTCCCTAAACCTTCAGAGACCTTTGAGAATACTATCTTGTGGACTTATCCCATTTCTCACTAACATAATGGCGATCACGGTGGGACTAATTGAGTACATAACAGTCTAGCAAACTTTTGTAGATTCATTAGTCTTTCAAAATTTAAAACAGACAAGCAGTCCATAGAATCATTTAGAGTAAACTCTTTTTTCTTCACCACCCTAGCAAAGTGATGAATCAGGTTTAGAACACTCTAACAAACCATAGGCTGCACATAAAAACTCATAAAACCCCAAAAAACATCCCCAGATTGGCTTTTCCTAGTTATTGGTGGTGGACCATAAGTACATCTCTATAAAAACAACCAAAAATCCACCTGGCGACTCCACTAGCCTCCAGTAGGCCTAAAACTCCATAAAAACCAGAAATTTCATAAACCATACTATTCTGTTGACTCATCTTTTCCAAAACTCAAAATTCATGGTGCAACCTCTATAATCAGTGACAAACTAAGTATAACTTAGTGATTCAAAAAACTTTACCTAAACATAGGAAATCAACAGAATAAACTTGCAAATAGAACCATTAGTTTTCCCAACAGCTTAGAAAACTGTTGAAAATAAGTGTTAAGTCTTTCTTGCAAGTTCCTACATCAAAGTTTGCTATAGAAATTTTTCTAAATAGTATCTTTGTCGGTATTGGTGGTGGACCATAGATCTCAAAGAAATCCACCTGGCGACTCCACTAACCTTCATTTTTGTTTTGACCATTTTTCACATTAGCGAAACCCTTAGAGAGGTCATCCATCCAAAAATAATCACAACAATCATCCTCTCTAAACTTTGATTTTGAAGTCTGGCTTCACGAAGAATCAATACCAGATCTCATCCAGACCCAAATCCCCCTATCATAGTTGATAACCCAGAAAAGATTTTGTGGCAAAATTCTGAAACTGGTAACTTAGCTATCGATAGGTCCATTCGTAAAGCAAGCTCTGTACCTGAACACCTTACATCCTTGCAGGATTCCCAGTTTGATTTGAAATCAGAAAAAACCCTTTTTAGAAACAAGTCACAAAGTAAAATCAACTTTGATGATCTTGAGCCCTTAGATTTGTAACAGAGTCCTAGTAGAGAAGCCTCACCTACTACACCTCCTGATTTTTTGCTTCTCCACCACTTTGGCTCTTACCACTCCAAATCTTCTCAAAACCAGTTCACAAGTCCGAGTAGCTCCACCACACCCATTCAGACCACCACTGTTCAAATCACCTCATCTCATCCCACAAACCCTCATACTGTAAATCAACCATTAGCTCCCGCCATGGCAGCTTGGTATGCACCCTTGGTATTACCACAACCTTTAGCACCTTTACAACATGACTACTAATCCAAGATCCTGCACTTCACTGGAGTTGAGGTTACTACCGCCCAACAACATGTAGATAGAATTAGTGATGCCTTTGAATAAATGGAAATAGAATACGAGACCATAAGAATGAGGATGTTCACCCAAAGCCAGGGCGGAGAACCCAATAAATGGTTTAAGATCTTAACCCCTAACAGTATACACGGTCTCTCAACACTCTACCAAACTTTCATAAATAGGCGGGAAATCAGAAAAAACCCCATTCAAATCCTTTCTGAGTATAACAATATAAAAATGAATAATGGGGAAAGTGTCCGGGATTACTGCACTAGGTTCAACAATGTTTATAATGCCCTCCTGCCTCACTTCAAACCTCCACTTGGCTCAGCCTTAGAAAATTTTCCCGAAGGTTTCGACCCAGACATGACATATCAACTAAGAGACAAGGACCCCACAACTTTAGAGGAAATTTAAAAAGTGGCTATGAGTGCGGAAGCCAACTTAGCTGAAAAGAGAGCTAGGATGAGATCAGAGAAGAAAGTCACATACCATGACGAGGTTTCCCCTTCAGTGTCTTCCTCATATCCTAGAATAGATGGCCTGGTTAAATCCATGGCGAAAATGTGGGAAAAAATTAGTGAAAAAGCACCTCTTAGGGACAACCAGCCAAACCCCCAAAACAGGAACCGAAACCAAAACTTTAGAAGAGACCAGCCTCAAAATAAACCAAGGGAAAATGACCAACAAATCAGGCCACCCTTCAATGAAAACTATGTTGGTGAGGAAGAGAGGGATACAGAAGAAATTAATGAAAGTCATTTAAACTTAATAGGTTTTGACAACGAGGGTGAGGTTTTCCTCACATAAGAAGAACAAGTTTTCTTCTCCCTGAATCAAAATGAAACCAACTATGAGGACCCTGAAGATCCTGCTATAGGATTTCAGAATGCCATAATAGAAGCTCATAGGCAGTATGATCTTAGGAGTAAGAAAAACCAGGACAAATCTAAGAAAAATAGGTCAGATACTGCTGTTACTAAAACCCCTGATACCATCCTTAAAAGAGCAGTGAATAGTAACAAAATCGTGGCCAAGAAAACTGACCAAAAAAAAGATAAAGCTATTCGAACAAGCCTTGGCCCAGATTTTCCTAGTACCTCTACTAAGATCCTCGAGATGGCTTTTTTGAACAAAATCCCAAACCAAAGTCAGCAAATTAAGAAGATAGAGAAAGTCATGGCTGAAAAAACTGAAACAAATCTATCTAAACTACAAGCGCCATTTAGTTTTGAAGGGGAAATTGCCAAAATAAAAATAACCATACCCCTTACTAAGCTAATAACTATAGATAGGTATAGATCTCAAATCTTCAAAGTTTTTAACATGGGAAATGAGGCAGATACTTTAAATCTGCCTGATGACAAACCCGAGCTTTTATTTGGTCCCAAAATAGAAGGGGAATACCAAGAAGGAACTGTTTTCCCTTTCTATGTAAGTTTGAACATCCAGGACAAGATATTACATAATGCCATGTTAGATTCTGGTGCCTCCCATAACCTCATGCCTAAAGCAGTCATGGAGAATCTGGGTCTAGAGGTAACTAAACCTTACAAAGACCTGTACTCATTTGATTCAAGTCGGGTCAAATGCTTAGGCCTAATAAAGAATCTGTGTTTTTCTTTAACACAAATACCGGCTAAAAACCTAGTCATGGACGTAGTAGTGCCCGATATTCCTCCAAAGTATGGAATGCCATTATCAAGATCATGGGCCGCCAAAATAAAAGGTAGCCTTCAAATGGATATGTCATTCGCTACCATCCCGATTTTTAACTAGACTAGGAGGTTGTACCAAGAAACTCACATGAAATATATGGTTAGCAACCTGGATAGGCCAAACAACACTCCTATTTATTCCATTCATTCCAATTTATATTATTTTATCTTATAAAATGAAAGTGATATAAATGAGTAGATAAAAGAAAATGAAGAGGATTTCAAACCATCAAAACAACATTTCCCATCCCCAAATAAAGAAACTAATGACCAAAGCTCCAAGAAACTTGAAAAACAACTTAGTATCATGTATGAAAAAGAAACTCTTTGGAGTGTAATATTTGACGGTTATTGTGGCAAAACTGGTTCGGGGGCCAGCATCTGGATACAAAATACTAATGAAGGTCATTCTTTCAGATTAGAATTCCAATGTACTAATAACATTGTGGAATATGAGGCCCTTCTCCTTGGTCTGCACATACTTAAGGACTTAGGCGCTAAGAAAATATCAGCCCAGGGAGATTCAAAACTTGTAATTAGACAAATTGAAGGTGAATACTCGGAAAAAAACCCAAGACTGAGAGAATACAGGAATGCGGCTTTATACATCCTCAAAACCTTCGAGAAATATGAACTCACATATATTCCTAGGGTTCAAAATAGCCTAGCCAATGAGATCACCTTTGCCGCAAGCAATGGCCAAATACCATGTTTAAACGAGAAATACAGTATTCAGGTCAAACATCACCCTACAGTACGTGACAATATTGACCATTGGAAAATATTCAAAGATGACGATCAAATTGATGATTTTTTACAATCTAGGAATGAATTTGAAGTAACCAAAATAGACTTAGAAAATGAAGAAAAGAATCTTGGCAAAAATCAAGATCAAGAGCCAGATTTACCTTCTTTAACAGATGTAAACTTGATAAATCATCCATATGAAACTGAGACAGGTGAGGACATAGACCAAAGAGAGCTTGAAGTCTTACACTGTGAAAATGACACCATACCCAGAGGGCTTGCACCCTTAGAGGAATTGTTTGATTTTAACGATGTGGCCAAAAAGCCAAAAATGGAATCTACCGAGGTTGACATAGAAGAATATAACATAGGAAACACGGAAGAACCAAGAATGATCAAACTGTCCAAAACTCTCCCTCCTCACATAAAACAGAAGTACATCAAGTTGTTTAAAGAATTTAAAGATGTGTTCGCATGGGGATACGAAGATTTGAAATCATACGACACAAGCATCATTCAACATAAGATTCCCCTCAAAGAAAACCATAAGCCTTTCAAACAGAAGTTGAGAAGAATAAACCCAGTCTTACTACCTTTGGTTGAAAAGGAAATCAAAAAGATGTATGATGCTGGGATAATAGTGTCCCTTAGGTACTCTGAGTGGGTTTCAAATCTAGTATCAGTTAGGAAAAAAACTGGTGAGATCAGACTTTGTATCGATTTCCGAAATCTAAATAGAGCCTATTTAAAGGACAACAATCTGTTGCCCAAAATGGACCACATAATTCAAAAGGTGGTGGGTGCTAAAAGGATCTCATTACTTGATGGGTTTTCCGGCTACAACCAACTGTTGGTTTTCCCCACTGATTAACACAAAACTAATTTCACCACACCTTGGGGCACTTTCATGTACGTTAAAATGCCTTTTGGATTGATGAATGCTGGCGCCACATTCCAAAGAGCCATGGACATAGCCTTCTCAGAAGACATAGGTTATTTCATAGTCATATATCTCGAAGATATCACAGCATATTCCAAATCAGATGAAGAGCACCTGGTTCACTTGAGAAAGGTTTTTAACAAATGTAGAAAATATGGTTTATCTCTGAACCCCAAGAAAACACTTTTCAGTCTCGAAGAAGGAAAACTCCTAGGTCACATCATTTCGGAATATGGAATAAAAATAGACCCCCAGAGAATTGAAGGCATATTGCAAATAAGTCACCCCAGAAACATAAAGGAGTTGCAATACTTTATCGAAAAAAGTAATTTCTTAAGAAGATTCATCCCAAATCCTGCTAAAATTCTGAGAAATATCACAAACATGTTGAAAAAGGAGGTTGGGGTTAAATGGACTACAGAAGCCAAAAAATCTTTTGAATTGGTTAAAAAGGCCCTAACTGAAACACCAGTACTGATAAGTCCTAATTTCACCAAATATTTTTACATTTTCTCATTTGCATCGGAACACACGATAGCTGTAGTATTATTACAAAAGAATGCAGCAGGGCAAGAACAACCCATTGCCTTTTTTAGAAAATCCCTAAGAGATGCTCCCTTAAAATATAACATCATGGAAAAATAGGCATTCACATTGGTAAAAGCACTGAAATATTTCCGAGTTTATATCTTGCATTCTCATATCATTGCTTTCGTTCCTAATACCGCCATCAAAGATATATTAAATCAAGATCCTGATGGTAAAAGGGGAAAATGGATCGTTATCATCTTAGAATATGAATTAGAAATCCGACCCACCAAACTGGTTAAAGGACAAGGACTCGCAAGACTAATGGCTGAAACTAACCTCCAAGCATTAGATATAAATTTTGTTTACACCTTAGAAGCACAGGAATAATGCACAACCCCTCATGTTGAAGAAATGTTTTTGAATTCACCTTGGTATGCAGATATTCTTTATGTATTATTTTATCTAAATGTTCCTCTAACTTTATCAAAAACAAAAGCAAGGTTCCTTAAACAAAAATCTCTAAAGTTTTGCATTGTAGATGGAGTTCTGTATTGGAAAAATCCCACTGGTATGCTGCTTAAATGTTTTCTTGAGTATGATGCAGAGAAAACTATGCACGAAATGCACGAAGGAGAATGTGGAGGTCATCTCTACTCGAAAACCACAACTAACAAAATCCTTAGAGTCGGTTACTATTGGCCTACCTTATTTCCTGACACTCACAAACTAGTTATGACATGCCATAAGTGCCAAATTTTTTATGGCAAAAAAAATCTTTTACCTTTGCCCTTACATCCCATTATAGTTGAAGGACCTTTCAAGCAATGGGGTTTAGATTTTATTGGGGAGATTCACCCTTCTTCATCCGCTCAACATAAATGGATGCTTACAGCCACTGATTACTTTACCAAATGGATAGAAGCCATACCCTCTAGGAATGCCACCGATTCAGTCATCATTAAGTTCCTAGAAACCAACATTCTATCTAGATTCGACTGTCCTAGGAAGATTATCACGGATAACACTGCTGCCTTTTCCTCCAAAAGAATGGTTGACTTCTGTTACAAATATCACATTTCATTAGGACATTCCACAGATTATTACCCTCAAGGTAATGGTTTAGTTGAGTCCTCTAACAAAAGCCTAGTCAACATCATTAAGAAACTTCTGGAACAAAATCAAAAGGCATGGCATGGAAAACTAGTGCATGCACTATCGGCTGATAGAATAACCACCAAAAAATCAATTGGTATGTCTCCCTACCAACTAGTGTATGGCATGGATGCCATTTTCCCAACATCTTTAGGGGTTCCAGTAATGAAGCTATTGCAAGAAGTTCAAATAGAAGAAAATGACATGCAAAGGAGGGTAAATTAGACTATCCATTTACAGCAAACAAGAGAAGAAGTTTACCAAAAGACTCAGTTAGCGCAAGACAAGATAAAACAAATTTTTGAAAGAAGGACCAAGGAAAATGATTTTCAGATTGGGGATAAAGTGTTAAAATGGGATTCTAGAAGAGAATACAAAGGTAAACATGTCAAGTTTGAAAACTTATGGAAGGGGCCTTTCATCATCAGTTTAGTTAGCGGAAACAATGCCTTTTTCCCGCAAGAACTCGATGGGACAGAAACTTTTGGAGGTCATGTGAATGGCAGGACACTAAAAAATTATTTTTGTCAAGAGCTCCAGTTTTAAACATTTTCAATCATTGTGTATATCATTGTTTGAAGAAATAAAAAAATAAAATAAAATTAAAAAACAATAGAAAAGTAGAAAAAGAGGGCAGTTTGGAAAACAGCAAGAGAGCCCCATGTTCAAAAAATAGTCATTTTGAAAACGCGTAAGTCTAAATTCCGCTACTAGTGCTAACAAATTTCTTGTTCAGTTATCTAGCTTAATCATAACTAAACATGTTTTAAATTTATTTGCTGATAAGTTAGTGAGAGAAGAGATGGTCAAATTGTGTAAGCTTGACTTGTCAAAGAAAATAGATTAAGAAAAGATACTAGTTCCACATGCTCAAAACAGAACCAAAGAGGAAAACAGGGACGAAAAACAAACTGTGTATCCTAGCCCTGATTTTTCTAAATTTCATTTTCATGCAAAATAATATTTGTGTGCAGCTTGTCTTTCATGCCACAAGTACATGACAAATCAGACTGTCTAATCCTGATTTGGTCATTTTTCAATTTCATGTTTTAGATTAGAGAATGAAATCCTGTCAAACAACTTAATCTTGACAGTCGATCTAGCATAGGTAGAGGAACAAAAGAGTTCATCAGTTTAATCTAAACTCCCGACAGATATAAGTGTAGAATTGGATAGTGTCATTTTTCAAAAATATTATGCCAAAGGGTTGCTAGTATAAATGCACCCAAAAGAAGAAAAAATGTTAGGAAATGTAGCTGGGTAGGTAGAGAAAGACTTTAATGCTAATCATGCTATCCATTTTCAGAAATAGCATCAAGAAAGAAATTTTGCGTCAATGGATAAGGCACTAGTCTTCAAAAGCCAGAGATCTGAAATTCTGGACACCTCCTGAAAAGGAGCTGCCCTCCCCAAATGGAGCCACTGTTAGTCATCAGTATTTTTCACCTGTTGATGATGACTAGTTTCTTAAGCCAAGTTTTCTAGAAGCTGATCTCCAAACTGTCAAATCTATCATCTAGAAAACACCCCTAAAAATTTTTGTCCTCCTACCTTTTCTGGTCAGCGTATGATGAGAAAAAAGCTAGTTGTCAAGTCCTATCTAGTTTTAGTCATATAATCCTGTCCATGAGTTGTCATAGCTAAAGGTTATCTGTTGTCATTTACCCTCATTCCCAAGTCATTCATTATCCAAATGTTGATAATATGTCAGCCACCCTATGTTTGGTCATATGTCATTTTGAGATCTAATCATACCAAAGAAAATACTCAAAATCTGTCAAGATCGCCGCTAAGTTAGGTAGTGGCGCTTTAGGGAATCCCTTCCTTGGCAAAAAAATCCTGAGCCAAAAGCCTTTGTTTAGTACTAGCCGGCCCTGAATTAGTGCTTAATCTGCAAAAACAAATCTTGATACATCCATAGGTCACGCCACTAAGAGGTCTTTTTGTCTCAGTCCATAAGAAATTCTACAAAGATCCAAAACAAAAGAACATAAGTATGTTCACTGTCCAAAAGAGCATGCTTAAGGTCAAGCAAAATCTCCATCAGATCCCAAGGAAGTTCTTCAGAGTTCAAATTCATTGTCTGTTACATCTCTACAGGGGTGTGATTGCATCAATGATCCATGTGTAAAGGAGAAAAAGAAAAAAGTCAAAGAGGTCCTGCATGCTGAACTAGCTTGTCCTCAGTAAAACAAGTGAAATATAGTAAGTGAGGAGCTACTATGGTTGTAGTCTAAAAGCCAGAGTTATCTAAAGAAACAGAGCACAACCTCCAAGTCCTATTAATGAAAAGAGCCAATTTTTGGCTGATCAGTAGTATTCTCAGCACCTCTTCCAAAAGGAAATTTCAATTGGCATCTACAAACACAATCAAGAGAAGTCAGTCAAGTATGTCTAGCAAGCAAAAACTCTGCATACGCAAGTCATGTGATTTCTGATCTAAGGGTTCACAAAGATATTTTACAAAGAAAACATATCTCATAACACATCTCATAGAGCATATTATTGCCTATTTGACATGACACTAAGCAGATACATGTGATTTACAGAAAGGTAATGCATTTTGGAAATACATGAAATGTCTACAGTGTTAACCTCCTTCATTAAAGCAGAATGGTTAAAGGCACAGTAAAAACCTCCTCCATAAAGAGTAGATGGTTGGGCATAGATATAACCTCCTTCAATTAAAAAGCAGAGGGTTAAGTTGTCCATGTGTTTTCAGAAGTTTTGAGTCACGTCCTTCCAAGAGATGGGCAAAGATACATCAGTGTTGTTTTCAAAAGATGTGTGAGCAATTTCCTTATAAAAAATACAAAGGTAAAAATTAGTCGTGTGTAAAAAGACTCCATCCAGGTTATGGATGAAAGCAAAACTTGAAGAATTTATCCTTCAAATCAGTCAAAAACAAAGGACAGGTTGACAAACAGTGATAAAACCATAAGGGTTCATAGGTTGAAAAACCTATTTTACATCAAGCAAAAGGATGGCATTTTGATGTTAAAAGTCTCTTTTCCTTTGTTTATAGAGACCTCCTCCAAACTATGATAAAGGTGAAACTTGGGCTAAGGATAGTCTCATCAAAATGTCAACGAAAACCTACATTGGAAGACAAGGGGAAAGGCCTCACACAAATCTAAAAGGCCATTTGTAAGGACTGCCACAATGGTTTCATGACAAATTTCCCATTGAGGACTAATATGAGAAAAACACAGTTTTTATAGTCTTTCTATACCAAATCAAAATGCTACACTCACCTCTTTGCAAGACTAGCCAAAAAACCTCACGATGTCAAAAAGAGTCCTCCACAAATGAGCAGAGGGCCCACTAGTGTCCGAAAACATTAAAAGGGACAAGTAAAGAAGGAGAGCCTCCACAAGAAACATTATAGGAAAAACATAGTTTACAAAAGGTAAAGGAGGTTTTCAAATTTTAAAAGGAGGTTTTCAAATTTTAAAAAGGAGGAGAAGGCTGTTTAAAAAGGCCCTCATCAAATTTCAAACCTGAAACATACATTCATTTTCTCCCCCACAGCAGAAAGAAGCGTTTCTCGAGCAAGTTGTTGACGTTTTCGAGCTTAAAACTCCACGCGGCGCACCTGTGAGTGCCCGACCATAGCGTTTGAACGAAGGTGCGGTGCGCCTTTAGCTGCACGTGACACACCTGTGCATGCGGTCACTGGGCACCCGAGACCGACTCGACACCTCCTCTGCGCAGTGTTTTCTGCTGTAAACGACCCGCTCATCCACCGGTCTTCAAAAAGCTTCTTCGAACACTGCACCAATGATAAAAATGCCTAACAAACTCATTTTTTAAAGGTATTCATCACTCCTTGGTCAGTTTTTGGGTTCGAAAGAGGGTTTCAAGCTGCACTTTCAAAGGAAAATAGGTTTTTCTTATACTATGAAATAGTGAAGAATTTATACAATCTCTAGTAAAAAAGCAGAGTTTGTGAGGGTTTTTCGGTTTTAAAAGAGCACTTTTTTTTCTAAATCAAAAGGAGAAAGTAGTGATTAGAGCATAAGGTCTTTGTCTTCTTCAAAGAGTTCTTCTGGCTGCATGTTACAAAGGATTAAAAACAGAGTTTGAAAGTGAATGTGCTGTGTGTCAAAGTAAAAGGAAAATTGTCTTCAAAATCCATGAACAGTCCTTATAAAACCCTCATTTCTCAAAAAAAAATGCTGAAGGGATGAAATGGTTTTCATTAAACTCATACCTATTTGATAAACTACAGAAAACAGTGATCCTTAAGGGGAGAAAAATTCTATTTAACAGACCTATTACTCAGTGACAGGGGGGTGCCTTTATGTTTTAGAAAAACAATGACCATAAAAAAAGGGCAGATCATTCACAGGGATAACACAGTGTTTTTCTAAAGAAGTGCATTCACAGTTTCAAAACATCCTCTTAAAAAAGTAGTGGAACCTAAAAGAGAGTTTTTTTCAAAGGGATCCTCTTTCTTGTTTAAAACCACAAAACACAGTCAGTCAAAGAAAAAGGATCCGATGTTGTCAAAATCAAAAGAGTTGTCTCATTTGAACAAGTTGGTGGGCTAACTAAAAACAGACTTGGTTTTTTCTCAAAGGGTAAAGGGTGTTGATTGAAGATTTATCTCAGTACACATTTGAGATAGTTTGTCTTGGTGACTCAGCCAAGAATCTTAGAAGCAAAATGCCTCCCAGGCAAGATAGTAGAAGTGGTCCTCACAAAAGTTATGAACCTTTTTCAACTGAGGAAGTGAATGCCCATCCTTCAATACTTTTTAACTTTCATGAAGTAGGATGTTTGGAGTTTTTTCAAAAGGTTCAAGAGGTAAAAAGTTATCTTCCCTTGACACATCTATTTTCTTTAAGGCTGCAAGGGAAACATGTTCATCTAGCAGGCTTAGACTTCAGGCTCTCTCCTAGATCTATTTCCAGAGCTACCAAAATTCCATATGTCAGAAAAAAATGGCTTAAACAGAGGTACCTAGATTCAGATCAATATAAATTCTTCTTGAAACCAGAACATCGGGATGCATGCCCATCTATTTTTCCTTTTTCATATTTGTTGACCATCTATGCTCCTCTCATGAAAATCATCATGAGGTATTTCACATGCGAAGGGAGGTTTTCTCGAGTTTATGCTTACCATATCATGCTACTCATGCACTTCACAAGAACCCAATTGCTAAAACTACCCTTTTTTCCCTATAGAAGTATTGAAAATATGGCTTCCACTGTTCAAAAGAAGCCTTCCTCTTAGCAGCAAGCTTGTCTTTTTCATCATTCCCTTGTCAAGATCGTCATCCTCCATCAACTTGAGAAAAAGGGAATTTCTTGGGACTCTTTCATTTCACATCCCATTTTTGCCACTGCTTCTTCATCCCATGCATCTCCTTCACCATCCACTCATCATCTTTCTCCTTCTTCTAGAAAGTCTACTCCTAAGAAACAAAAATCCCCTATAATTGAAAGTGAAGAAAAGCACAGTGATGAAGAAGAGCACAGTGAGAAAGAGTAGCACAGTGATGAGAAAGAGCAGGACAGTGATGAAGAAGAGCACAGTGAGAAAGAGCAAAATAGTGAAGAGGATCAAAGTCAAAGGAAGCAAAGTGAAGAAGAGCACAATGAAGAAGAGAAAAACAGTGAACAGGGAAATGATGAAGAAATAGAGCAAGTTGATGAAGAACACAATAGTCACAAAGAGGAAAACATTGGCAGCCCACATAGTAGTGAGCATGATGATGATAAAACAAAAAGCATTGAGGATACAACGCCTAACAGTCTTGAAGAAAGTAGGGACAAAAGTGAACAAGGCAGCCCTCAAGGAGACATGCAAGGTGACATCCAAGGCACTCATGAGGAGGGTCAAGACAGTCCTCAAAGGGACACTTTTGATGAAAGAAAGGAAATCCCACCAGCCAGTAAGGATGATGAAAAACAAAGCCCTAGCAATGAGCATTCTAAACAAGGCAACCTTCAAAAGGAGGAAAACAGTGGAAAGGATGATGAGGGGAGTAGAAAAGGCAAAGAACAAATAGAACATGTGTTAGCTGCCTCTCCTAGGCAAGGGGCCATGCTTTCTTCTCCAAAGGTAACAAAGCCCCGAACATCAAGAAAGAAAGTGGCTCAAATTGTAACTCCTAATTTTACTAGAGCACTCTGAAGCAAAGGCAAGTTGCCCAAACAATCCATTGTTGAATTACCAAAGAGGAGGAGAACCAATAAGGCCACCCAAATCAAGGGAAAAGAGAAGGAGGAAAGTAGCCATGAGAAAGATAGGGATTTTGACATAATTCAGATAAATAGTGATGACAGTGACAATGAGGCCAGAATCCTAGAGTCTCTCTTGCTAAATAGAGAAGAAAAAATTCATGATCTAAGAGCGGATCTAGAGAGGTCTAAAAACCTCATTCATTTTCTGCAAACACAAAACAAGCAAATGAATGTCCACATGGCAGTTTATGAGACACGGGCTATCAAGTATCAAAAAGAAGCCTCCAAAGCGCAAATTAAGTTGGAAGAACTCATGGGAGAATTCAATGACAGTGAAGAAGAAGATCAGCCAAGGAGGAAGAGGCCAAGGACTATGGGACTCAAAAGAGCTTTGGAGAAACAAAAAGAGGAAGAGGCTGCCCTTGTCCAATGTTTTCCTTTTACTACTTTATTCACCCAAGAGATAGAAAAAAATAGAGAAGCATGGCTAGAAAGGGTGAATAAAAACTTGGAGAATAAGTTGGAAAATGCCAATAGAGACTTAAACCTTCAAAGAAAAATGACCGGGCACTATAAGAAGCTTAATCAATTCGCCCGAAGGAAATTGAAGGCTACACAAGAAAAGCTCAAGGAGGCCCGAAAGAGGCGCCTGGCACAAAAAGTGAAGAAAGACATATCAAGGCTTGAAATTTTGGCCTCCGCTTCTCAGCATGCTTGTGAAAACCCATGAGGGTCATGCTCACCAAAATTGGGCATAAATCGACAAGTTTTTGTTTTTTGACATTTTTGGGCTTTTTGCAAAAAATCATGGGCATCACCATTTTAGTTTGAAGCATCCTTAAAGGTTGAAAATGGTATCATTGGATGCCATAATTTCAGGGGCATCTACTCAGCAAATTTCAGATCAATTGAAGATGATTTGGTCCCCCAAAGTGGCGAAAAACAGTCACTTTTTGAACACTCTACCCTGCATATCAGCAAAGGTTAATTTCTGGGTTTTTCCACATAGGTAAGATTTAAAAGGCTTATATTGATTAGTTTGGGAAAAAAAAGTATTTTAAGAAACCAGAGATCCATGGCTTTCCAACGAGCTTTCACGGGCCTCATTTCGACATCGATAATTCCTCCAAAAGTTGTCCGCAAGACAGGGAATTTTCTGCTGCTATATTTCTGAAGTGTTTTTGTAAAAAATGCAGTTTTCTTAAGTGGCTTTTCCAAATGTGCGTTTAGCCTTTTTTGGCCATTGTCAGTTGGGAAAAGTAAATTTAATTTCCATTTTTAGCATTTTTAGGATATTTTTATAGATATTTTGTGCCTTGGGCTTTGCAAAGCCTCAAGGAAAAAATCAGATATTTTTGATGGGCCAATATGCTTGCTAGTTGCACTAGGAGGTTCTCCTTCATCTTGCCCTATATATTCCAAGAGACTTCATTGTAAACAAGGTTGAACTTGATGATATGGAGCAATATATGGTTATACAAGCTTGGAAGAAATACTTGTCTCATGCATTGGATAGTTTCTTGAATGTTTTGGATGATGAAAGAGGACTGTTGTTGGATTCCTTGACTTGGTAAAATGGTATAGTGTCCCTCTCTGTTATGTTTCCTTAGTTTTCATACATATTTCATGTTCTTTGCTTGCTGTAAGACATTAGAGAATAGATTTGAGACATGCCCTTGGAGGCACCTCAAATTTCCTATTTCATTACAACTTCTATGTTTTCTTCCTTCTTAGTCATATCAAAAAATTCTTAATTTCTCTTTTATCACTGAAGAAATTGTTTGCTTGTTTCATTTATGGTTTTATGCATGCTAAGTATGATTCACAGTACACCCTGCTTACTCATGGCTAGTCATAGCTCCACCTCTGAAACCTTTCTTTGAATGTTTGATTTTCCTAGTTGAACCAAAGAGGTCTTGTATCGATCTTTCCCTTTGCCTAAAACTCTGCAATATTAATTCAAAGTGCCCGATAACCCAAAATACTATGTCTAGAAGTTCCCTCTTAGTAGCTTGAGTTATTTGTTTGTCTTAATTGTTTTTCCCCAAATTCTGATGGCAATTTTCCTAAAGTTAGAGAGTCATATATCTCTATGTATTGCTTGAATGTTTATTTCTATGCATCAATCAGTTTGAAGTTACATTTATCATGATTAGTGGTTAGCCCTACCATATAAATGTCTGATATTGAACTATTTATGTTTGAAAGCCTTTGTCCTTCACAAACTTAGTGTCCATCCCACTTCATTTTACCTAAAGATCCATTTTACCTTGATCAAATCGGCCCTTCAATATACCTTGTATCACCATCTGAGGCTTTCTCGACCTTTTCGACCCCATAGCCCAGTTGATCTAACAATATTTTTATCTATTTAGTCTTTGATCAGTTCCTCCCTCAAAAACCTAAAAACAAAACCAAAAACCTACTTCATAATTAGCCTAAAATCAACAACACAAGAAGCGAACAACTATACATCCCTTACACAAATGGAGAGAGCCCTCTCTGAGTCCAGGAAGGCTAGGTCCTTGGGCTCCAAAGTTGATTTGATGTTACCCTGTCACTTGGCTTGCCAATCAGCCATATCACGGGACCCTAATAGATGGTTTGAGGAATGGTATGGAAAAAAAAATGGATGGTTTGAAGAATGTTATGGAAGAAAAAATGGAAGGTTTGAAGGAAGGTTTGTCAAAGTTGATACAAGAAATGATTCCTAATGGCGAAAAGATAGTAGAGGAAAATCATGATGAGAACAAAATAAATGTTAATCGTGATTTCATAAACTCTAATTTTGGATTGAAGAACCACCATATTCCAAAGATGGATATGAGGAAGTTTGATGGAAAGGATCCTGTAACATGGATACTACAGATGGAGCAATATTTTGATCTCAATAATGTGAAAAACACACAAAAGGTATGCATTGCAACTTTACATTTAGAACAAAATACATTTTTATGCTATCGATGGCTTTTCTCCCGTAAAAAAATTGTCACTTGGTAAATTTTTATGGAGGAAATGATAGCACATTATGAGGATACAAAGAGAAACAACTTCTTTAGCCAATTGATAAATCTCAAACAAAAGGGTTTAGTGGTGGAGCACATTGAGGACTTCCAAAAATTGAATATAAGGGTAACTGATATTCTAGAGGAACACAGGATTGATGTCTTCATAGGGACTTTAAAGGATAACATCCAACATGAAGTTCACGTTTGGGAACCTGATTCATTGGATAAGGCATTCAGGTTGGCAAGAAAAATTGAATGTAAAATTATGGCGACAAGGAAGCCTACCACTCACATCTATAAAGATGGAAGTGTTGCTACTCCTGTACTTCCACAACCTATAAGGTTGACACCACAACTATTGGAGGAAAAAAGAGCAAAAGGTATTTGCTACAGTTGTGATAGAAAATACACTAAAGGTCATAAGTGTGATGAGAAGAAATTGTTTTACATATATTGTGAGGAGGAGGAAGAAAATGAACAAGAAACTTCAAAAGAAGAGAATATACACCAAGAACCATCCCTAGAAGAAGAAGAAATGAGTCTGACCATATCATGTAATGCATTGGCAGGAATTACCACTCCTCAAAATCTCAAGATAGAAGGACATATCAAGAAGAAAAAGGTAATAGTGTTGATTGATTCGGGTAGTACCCATAATTTTATTCATTATAAGGTAGTCAAGGAATTGAATTGTCTCCTATACCCAGCACCAGAATGTCAAGTGATGGTTGCAAATGGAGGAACTATAAATTGCTCTAGAAAATTCCATAATATCAAGCTAGCCATGGGGGAATATGTATTTAATATTCCAATGCTTTCTATCCCAATGGGAGGTGTTGATGTTTTACTAGGAGTATAATGGTTACAATCTTTGGGGATGGTAGCTTTTAATTTTCAAAAACTTTTCTTGAATTTTTTTCGGAAGGAAATGAAATCAAATTATGAGGTATCGCAGGGAAGCCAGGAAATATAATAAGCTCTAATGTCATGACAAAGCTTCTGAAGAAATAACAACAAGGTGTAATTGCACAATTATGCTCACTAGAAGTTCCAACATCAAAATCATCTATTTCTCTAGACCTTCAAAAAGTCTTGGACAATCATTCCAAGGTGTTTGAAACTCCCAAAGACTCCCACCTATTCGTGATCATGATCATGCTATTCATTTGATTCCAGGAAGTGTTTCTCCAAAGATCAGGCCTTATAGATATCCTTATGTCCAAAAGAGCGAAATTGAATGTATGATTGCAGAAATGTTAGAGGTTGGTATAATTCAACCTAGTCAAAGTTCTTTATCTTCTCCAGTAGTATTTGTGCATAAGAAGGGTGGATCATGGTGCATGTGTCTAGATTATAGGGAGCTCAATAAGCTCACTATTAAAGATAACTTTCCCATTCCTGTGATTGATTAATTATTGGATGAATTACATGGAGCAATTTATTTTACCAAGTTGGATTTTCATTCAGGATATCATCAAATTAGAATGAAGACTTAAAATATTCTGAAAACAACATTTCAAACTCATGAGGGTCATTATGAATTTTTGTTCATGCCCTTTGGCCTTACCAATGCACCTTATACATTTCAAGGGTTGATGAATTCAATTTTCAAACCCTTCCTTAGAAAATTTGTGTTAGTAATTTTTGATGATATACTAATCTACAACAGGTATTGGAAGGATCATGTTCAACATGTTGACAGGGTGCTCAAACTTTTGGAGGAGAAACAATTATATGCAAAAACATCCAAATGTTTCTTTGGAGTACAAGAGGTGGAATATCTGGGTCATATTGTATCTCACAAGAGTGTTAAGGTAGACCCTAACAAAATTAAAGCCATTAAGGAATGGAAAGTCCCCACAACCATAAAGAAGTTGCACGAATTTCTCGAGTTAACAGGTTATTATCGCAAGTTTGTTAAGAATTATGGGAGAATAACGACACCTCTAACAACATTATTAAAGAAATATGCATTTTCATGGACTCATGAAGAAGCTAAGGCCTGTGAACATCTTAAAGAGGCAATTTGCCTAGCACCAGTCTTAGCTACGCCAGACTTCACAAAAACCTTTATTGTGGAATGTGATGCCTCAGGAAATGGAATTGGTGTTGTTTTAATGCAATAAGGAAGACCCATTTCTTTTGAAAGTCGTCCAATCAAAGGAAAGTATTTACAAAAGGCTATTTATGAGAAGGAAATGTTGGTAATACTACATGCACTAAAGAAATGGAGACCTTACCTAATGGGAAGATACTTCAAGGTAAAAACTGATCATGATAGTCTTAAATTCTTTTTGGAACAAAGACTATCTTCAGAAGAGAAACAAAAATGGGTCACAAAGATGTTGTGTTATGACTTTGAAATAATCTACAAAAAAGGGAAGCTAAATGTTGTTGCAGATGCACTCTCAAGAAAGGATGAAGAGGTGGAAGCATTGCTTTGTGTCATTTCTATTATCCAACCAGATTGGATAACCGAAGCAAGGGATGAATGGAAGAAGGACGAAGAAGTATGGACACTCAGTCAAAAGTTGCAGCAAGATCCTAGTACATTTGATACATTTAGTTGGAAAAATGATTCCTTATGGTACAAATATTGCTTATATATTTGCAATAATTCCCAGCTAAAACAAAAGATTCTTTTGGAATTGCACACTTCTCCTTTAGGAGGACACTCAGAATTTTTAAAAACTTACCACAGGATGAAGAAAGATTTTTTTTGGGATGGATTTAAATCTGATATTCAAAAGTTTGTGGCAGAATGTATGGTTTTCCAGCAAAATAAATTTGAGACAATTAAGACCTCGAGTCTTCTACAACCTTTATCCATTCCAAGTCAACGTTGGGAGGATATTTCACTGGATTTTATCACAGGTTTACCTAAGTCCGAAGGAAGGAGTGTCATCATGGTGGTAGTTGATAGACTTACCAAGTATGCACACTTTTTTGCATTATCTCATCCATTTAAAGCGAGTATAGTTGCTACTTCATTTATGGAAATAATTCAAAAGATACATGGAAAACCGAAGATTACTGCAAGTGACAGAAATCCCATTTTTACAGGAAATTTTTGGACGGAATTATTTTCTTGTTTCGGTACTCAACTAGCTCATATCTCATCTTATCATCCTCAATCCGATGGTCAAACAGTGATAGTGAATAAATTTCTGGAAGGATATCTTCGTTATTTTGTATCTGATAAGCAAGCACAATGGGTCAAGTGGTTACCTCTCACTGAATGGTGGTATAACACTTCCTTTCATACTACAGTAAAAATGACCCCATTTATGGCACTTTATGGATATCATCCATCGTCCATCACATCTTCTTTAAGGGAAAATTCTAGGGTTCAAGCAGTCGAATTTCACATCGAGCATCAACAAGAAGTTCTCCAACTCTTAAAGGATAACCTAAATTTGGCACAAAATCGACTGAAACAACAGGCATATTAGCATCAGAGTGAGAGAAGTTTTGATGTAGGAGATTGGGTATTTTTACAGCTACAACCATACAAACAAATGTCACTCAATAAAGCTAATAAATTTAATAAATTATCGCCAAAGTACTATGGTCCTTGCAAGGTGTTGCAAAATATTGGTACTATGGCGTACAAATTGGAGCTTCCTGCTTCTTCGTGAGTGCATCTAGTTTTCCATGTTTCATGCTTAAAGAAGGTTATAGGGGACAAACTTCCAGTTCAAACAATATTGCCAAAACTTGATGAGGAAGGAAAAACCATATTGGAACCTGAAGCAGTCACGGAAACAAGAACTCGACAACTACGAAATCGATTAATTTCAGAGTATCTCATCAAATTGAAGAACTTACCCACTAAAGATTCTACATGGGAGGATGAGAATTTTATACAGAAGCACCCAGAGCTACTCAAGCGTTGAGGAAAACACTTTTTTAAAGGAAAGGAACATTTTAGGTCCCTATATTACTAGTATAGTTCCTTATTGTTGTTTGTGTAACCCCCTTATTGTTATTTTTGTACCCCTGTAACCCCCATATTGTTATTATTGTGCCCTTACATTATTATTCTTAGGTCGGCTATGATTACATTGTGTCCCCATGGACTCCTATATATAGAAAGGAGGTTTTGTCATTTGTATCATCCAATAATTGTTCATTTATGTAATGTATTGGAGGTTTCTCCCTTGAAGTGGCTTATTTCTAAGGCGTTAATCTCTTTTTTCTTCTATTTTTGGAGCTGGTTTCATAACAGATCCTAGTGGAATATTACTGAATTGTTTAATTGAAGGTGAAGTTGAGAAAGTCATGACAAATTTCCATAAGGGTGACTGTGGAGGCCATCTTTATTGGAAAACCACAACAAATAAAATTTTAAGAGAAAGTTTCTATTGGCATACCTTGTTTTCTGATGTTTACAAAACAATTAATAGTTGTCATGAATGTCAAATATTTCAAGGAAAAAGGAAAATTTTACCTTTTCCTCTTAAATCAATTGAAGTCCAAGCACCATTCCAACAATGGGGACTTGATTTTATTGGTGAAATTCATCCTCCATCTTCAGCTCAACACAAATGGATTCTCACTACTACATATTATTTTTCCAAATGGATTGAGGCTATTCCCACTAGGCAAGAAACTGATTCTATTATCATTCAGTATCTTGAAAATAATATTATGTCAAGATTTGGTTGTCCATACAAGATTATCACTGATAATGCAGCTTATTTTAAATCCAAGAAGATGATTGATATTTGTGATAAATATCACATTAGACTTGTTCATTCTACTGCATATTATCCTCAGGGCAATGGGCTTGCAGAATCATATAATAAGTCTTTGGTGAATATTGTCAAAAATATGTTACATGAAAACAAAAGGAATTGGCACAAGAAGCTTACAAATGCTCTATGGGCTGATAAAGTGAGCACAAAAATATGAATTAATATGTCTCCATTTCAGCTTGTTTATGGAATTGACATTGTTTTCCCTTCATCTTTGGTTGTTCCAGTAATGAAGATTTTGTAGGACGTTGATAGTGAGCCTAATGACATTCAGAGAAGGATTAACCAGATGATACATTTGTAACAATGAATAGATGAAGGTTTCAACGATACTTCAAAACTGCATGATAGAATTAAAAATATTTTTGACAGAAAAATAGAGGCTGATGACTTCAAGATTGGAGACATTGTTTTAAGATGGGATGCAAGAAATGAAGATAAGGGAAAGCATGGGAAATTTGACAATATGTGGAAAGGACCTTACAAGTTTGTAGAATTTAGTGGAAAAAAAAGCATTTTTTGTACAAGATCTTGAATGACAGGAAGTCTTGGGAGGACCTATCAATGGTAGGTTTCTAAAGCACCATGTTTCTTGAAATCTTGAGAAAGAAATTCATTTGTCAATGTATATACTGATTTACATTTGACGCTCAACAAATAAAGAAGTGGTTGCAAAATTTTGAAGCCCGAGGAGAAGGCCATAAGACTTCTGCAAATAGTTCATGTTCTCTTTTAAAAAGTTCTCAAGTTTTAATCTTTTGTTAAGTCAGAGTCAAGTTAGTTTTTTTAGTCAAAAATTTTCAGTTTGTTTCAGTTTTCCAAAGTGTAGTTGACTCCATAGCCCAATGGATAAGGCTACCTCATCTACAGTGTTATTGAAACCTCTTGAAGGAGCTGCCATCCCTAGCTAGAGCTAATGTTAGAGTTAGTTTTTCAGTCATCAAATATAGCTCTTTTGAGAGTTTTCGATCAAGTCATTAGTCAATTTGTTTTCCTTTTTAGTTAGTCTTCAGCAATAACTTTGGTCACTGAAAAAATCTAGTCATGATATGTTGTTCCTTCACATTATTTCATCTCCATTAAGAGGTCTGAAGTCATGAAATTCCATCTCATATATGTCAAGTTTAATGTCAAAACTGCCCCATGAAATTTTTTTAGTTTTTTTTTAATTAAAAAAGGCAATGAAACCTCCATTCCATCCATGAAGGTCTAGTTAAAGGAGTAAACCAATTTTCATAGTCTGAAATAAACTTATCATATCATGAAAATTCCATATTTTGTAGTTGTATTTGAGAAGAAATGAAAAGCTCCGCTGAAAATAATTATTTTCTAAATCACATACTTATTAAACTTTTATCTTTAATATTTCAAAAAATTATTCTTGAAACCATAGGTTTTAAATCCTATGTGTTATTCTCCACTACCGTTATCTCCCACTACCCATTCGACACGTCACATAACTCCATTCATTAGCCATTCATGTCACATCGCCTTCATCATACCCCTACCCCACATTTTATTTAACTCTGTCGTGCGCTAACTCTTGTCCATCTCAGCGATCATCCATCACATCCTCCTCACATACGACTGTTACATGTTATTTTGTCACCATGACATTAGAATATCAATATAGGTTCATCACTACCTATATTATGCTCCCTTAGAAGTGAAAAACCCCAATGTTCCTAAACCAAGTCTTGGAATTGGAGAAAATCTCATTAAAACCCTAAAAAATCTAACTCCACACTTTTCCTAGCTCTTTCTTGCGGATCCACAGATATTTGCTCTATAGCCTCTGGCACATCTTGCACGTTTTTCTTATAAAACCTATGGACCCCCGTAAACAGTAAAATAAAGGGAAAAAATTAAGTTCTAGAAGCCCAGCTAGATGAATATTCTCCCAACTGGAAGCTTCTAGAGGTGCAATCAGTTCAAGATTTATCCCTCCACTCATGGAACTCTATCCATTCACTCATGGAGTTTATCCCTTGGTATATAAAGCTCAATTCCCTTCATGAGGGGAATCCATCTCCCTCTTCATGGAACTGAAACTACCTCTATTTCCCTATAAATTGAGCTCATGTTTCAATCTCAAGGGTAGACACACATGTGGTAATTGCTGAAGAAATTCTTAAGAGAGGATACTCTCTATACTAGCCATTTTTGATATGATAATGATCACACACTCATGTCCATAACTTCATGCTAGTTCAGGGAGAAGAAGGCTTGTCAATCTGAGAGAGGACAGTTGTTCAGGACCCCAAAAGAACCTGTATAACATCAAGGCGACTGGTTGTAAGGTTACTTGTTATTATGTAAGTTAATACAAATGGATTCCATTTTCTCATTGAATTGTTCATGTATCTATTTGAGTAATTCAATTCTTAGATTCCTTGATCACTGAGATAGATTAGTGTTTTCTCAATTATTATATCTTGCAGATGCTTTTAATCCCTTTATCTATCTTTTATTGTAGGTTTCACATGCTAAAGTGACCTCTTTTGGAGTAATTGGATAGAAGATTTCAGCAAGCTTGGACTTCAGGTAAGGGCATGTCCTCGTACTTTATTATTAGTAATTCTGAATCACAAATAATCTAGAGAAAATGGTTCTCATTTGGTTGTTTTTTTCTAGATATCCTTAGGATACTAGGGAGATCATTCTTGTCCACAAGAAGGATTTATTCGTATAACAAAATGGTGACTCCGCTAGGGAATAGAACTTAGTTTTCCTTTTATTTTTCAGTTTGATTTTTAGATTTTGATTAGTCTAAAACTGGGTTGGGTAGATAACTTACTAGAATCCCTGAAAAGTAAATCTGAATTTTTATTTTGTCTGTGTTTTTCCTGGCCTCCGCAACTTTTGTTTAAAGACAGAGCGGTAGCCTCCGCATTTTTTAGTTCAGAACAGTGCGATACCGCACTATTCTCCATTAAAATACGTGGACTTGTGGAAATTTTTTGAAAAATTAAGAATTCTCTTTTCAGGAGCCAGATTACCAGATTCTTTGTGTTTACCCCAACTTGTCTTGACTGTCAAAGTATTATGTGTGAATTTCTTTCAGCAATTTTTATGTCTGAGTGTTTTTTCATCTTATTTGCATTTTATGAGTGAACGTTTGCCCTACTTTCTTATTGCTCTATATCAGAAACCTTCATATACCTTAGCTAATTGGTATTCTATTGTTTTCTTGCTGAGCCATTGAACTTGTTGCAAACTTTGCTTTTATGAAAATTGAGTTTCATTTTTATTTGCAAATTTATAAGAGTCTTAAGCTTACTAGGCCTGAATTTCACAGTAAACCGTTGTTGGATGTTCTGATTTTTGCTGAGATAAGCAGAAATTCTTCTTAGTTCGATAAAAAACTAAGCAAAACATCCTCAAAAATTTCTAAATAGAGTTCAACATTAGTGTTTTCTTTTGATTTTGAATTTTATGTTTTTAGGAGTTTTCGATAAGGTCTTATTTTTGGAAATAGTTTGTTAAATGATTTGTAGTTTTTGATCTAATTGATAAAGGATTTCATTTTGAATGAGTAATTGATCATCGTATGAAATTTAGTTCTCAAAGAAATCGTCTTCTTTTCAAAGATTTTTGTTTATAAGAGAAATAATTGGTGCTTTGAGAGTTATCTAAATCTCTCAAATCTTTCCTTTAAATAGTTTTCATTGAAAAGAAAAGAGTTGCATTTTAAATATAGATGCATTTAGCGTATTTTTGTGTCGGGTCATTAAAACATCATTGAAGTTTCACTTCCATACCTTCTGTCTTAAGAAACATCCAAATTAAAAAAAATGCTTTAATTAAAATCAATCTAGATATTTTACATTTTCTAGGGCTCTTTTCCACCAACATAGCTTAGGCTAGTGTCTTGGAATAGGTTGTAGTTAACATTCCAAGAAGTTAAAACAAACAAGTAGCAATCTTGCAGTAGGAAAAATCAAATTGTAGTATGTATGCTTTGGGAAGCTCTTCTTAAGAGATTCAAGCACGAGATCATGTCTGAATGAGTGAGGTATTCATACCTATCTCATTGGGAAAGATATCAGATGTACACGTATTAAAAATGGTAAACCTCAGATAGACCATTGTCGAGGAGCGTGGGGTCAGTTGTCGGTAAACCTTGGATTATATCAAGGATCCTTCAAGGGGATTGAGCTAGTTACTCTACCCTTGCGTGTATATCGAATCGTAGACTGTTCCTCCAGGTATATTTTTTCCAATTGGTTACCTTAGTGGCTATAAACATTAGGATTATTTCCCAAGGTGACGGTGGAGGGAAGGTCCCACTGTACCTGGAGTAGACGTCGACTAGACTCACTTGGACTTCCCGGAGGGTTCTCTTCACTTCGAGATGGTTTAAGTGAAGAAACTTTCACCGGACTATTTCATTAAACAGGTTGTCGGGGTAATTGTTCCAACCGCCATTTCTGCATTAAAATTCTACAACGTTGGATTTCTTCACCAACTAGTGTTTTTAGTGTGGGAATCTACTGTTTGTGTGTGGATTTCTCTCTTAGATTTTGTAGGTGTGTGATCAATTATATTGTTTCCTTAGATACTTTAAGACATTTTGTTGAAATTTTCTTTGATTTCGTGTGTTAAAACTTTGAATCGTGGCTGAATTACATAGACAATCACGTAGAATGCAGGGGAAACCCCCTGAGTACACACCAAGCCAGTTAGAAAAGCTTAAATATGAGAAAGGATAAACATTAGGGACTGGATAAAATGAACACGAAAAAACATCAATAATTATTCATCCTGAATACAAAATATATCAACCTCAAACAACAGAGATTACTCCAAGAAGAGTTTCAATTTCTGAACTAGCTTAACTTGTTTCTACAACTAGTGAATTATCAACTATTGATCCTAAAATTTATGAACCAGAAACTAAACCTGCTATATCTAAGTCTGCTTCTGAGTTTATTACTCCAACCTCTCATTGTCCTGATTCACCCAGAGTGAAGTATCGTATCACTGAAAATCTTCCTCCTGGCCTCATTAGTATTGAAGAAGTTACTGACATAGAGGAAGAAGTTGTTCTTCCTTCACATCAAGACTCTTTAGATCTTAGGCTAAGTGAATCAATTTACTATAGCCATTTCAAACAAGATCGTTGGTATTCTTTGTTGACAGACTTTCTACACAATACTAGTCTAAACTATTCGCCACCTCGAATTCCTTTTTATGCCATACCAAGAGGTTACAGACCTCCATTAAACATTTCTGGTGAGTCATCTATGTTTTCTGCATCACCAGAATCATATTTGTATGTTGTTTCATCTGTTTTGGAGGGATACTAGTCGCTTTATGGTACTTTCTCAGGAGAAACTCCTCTCAACAAACATATACCATCATCTGGTCCAAATGAATCACATACTGAAAATTTGAGTGCGGAACACATTTACATGATGTCTGGAAACATTCCTAACCCTAACCCTTAAGGTAGTAATTTACCGCCTGGGGGGCAACCTCAAAGTGGTAATTTACCGCCAGGGGGGAAACCTCAAGGACAGTACATACCTCAAGTACAATATCAACCTCAAGGAAAATACATACTATTGAAGAGGTAAATCCCCTCTACGGATAGAGGCGATCCCACTAGCCAAGATTAGGTCTAGCAACAATCAAGTCACGTAATGACATTGGTTCCTAGTTACAAAAAGACCAAGATTGCGATAAGTAGCCTACCTCAAATCCCACACAGTTGTCGTTGAATAAAAGATGACGTTTCCTATCCCTCACTTGACAGATCACGATCCTTCCGTTTGACACGTTCGAACACCTGTACACATGCAATGAAAAAACAACATACAACGTAAAATCTAAAGCATGTAACCATATATCAGTCAGAGAGGATATAATTCATTGCATTGCATAAAGAAATGAACACATGAATAGAACCATAATTAGAGTCACTTATATTATAAATGACAAAAAGGAGATTACAACCAAATGCTCTGACACTATGATCTTCCTTCAACGGAGCTGACAGTGGAGTGCGTCTCAACAAAGCCTGTCGGGAATCTAGACGAAGCTCTCTCTCTTCGGCTTGGCTCTCAAAGGTTTCTCAGCTATAATTTCCTTCCTACAAGTTCAGCTAAAGCATGTTCAAACCTTCATCCATTCAACTCTAACCTGTTCAACTAGCACATATTTGGAAGATGGCTATATTTATAGAGGAAAGGAGGAGGATGGGATCCCTACAATAGTGGAAGGGAGGCCTTATCCCTTGGGAGGTTTCCCGATAAGGTGGAAACAAGAGGCCAAAGGAGGAAGGTCGTGGTTATTCAGTCGACCCACTTCCTATGACTCATCCATGAAGTTGTTGTGATCGAAAATTCGCCTCTTTTTTAAAAAAAAATTCCATAAGCAGATTGGCGCGGGTTCTTAACTAGGACAGAGTGCCAGCTGGCACGAGCTCAGTGTTAATTTTCCTCATCGGCACGAGGGCATAACGGGCTACTAATGCCAATGCAAAAATAGGTGTTTTTAGTGGTCTGCTCAGGAAATTTTCAACAGAAGGATTGTTGTCCTCATGGCAAGGGATGCAATGATGGTATTTGCAAGGCATGACACTACTTATTTGTCACAAAAATGACCCTCCAATGGATGAAATGGGTATTGCAGGGACAGTGACAAATTACTGTGTAACAGATGCCCCCTAAAGCATGAGGTCTGAGAGAGAGGGAGGGGTGAAATACTTTATGAGAACGTGCCCAATTGAAAACACTGCCGTCGGAAGACCTACAAATAAAAATACAACTGATATCTCAAATACATGATATGTGGTATGGGCGCAGCCATCCATAATAGAGTGTACAATAACCGGGATCTAAGGTATGGACGCAGCCATCCAGTAAAGAAGGATCAACAAGTAGACTCAGGTATGGTCGCAGCCATCCAATCAAATGAGTCATGTAACCAATCATGATAATCCACAAAGAATCCATAGCCTGGATTCCATCAGACAAAATCCAGGGTATTGTGCTCCATCTCGACCCGAACAGAGTACAAGTCCGAGCATGTGAATAAGTGAGCTGAAGTCGAACATGCAAGAATATCATCTGATTACCAGCTAATAATGAAAGCCGTTAACAAACGCGAGAGGAACCACCAATAATGAGGATGGCCCTCAAGGTACTATAGGTACAATCCACATAATTTGAACAGTGAGCTGGTGTCGAACACCCACAGAATCATCTGATTGAAGGCCAATAATGAAAACCTTGCATCGAATGCGAAGAACCTGCCATTGAGGCATGCAGGCTCCAAGGTACCTGAAGGTAGTCTCTAGATTAGCTTCCTAGATAATGAGCTGAAGTCGATAGGAAGTGACCTTGATTGAAGGTGGGCCATAGTGTTTCCCACATCATCGACGCAAGACAGAGGAACATGATGTTTTGCGAATCAAGATCAGTAAAGGATTAGAGGGAGGTTGAAAACTGCAGAGGCCAAATTCTCTTGAACATATCGGCGGCACAACACTGGACTTAGCAATATTTGACATCAAAAGATCTGAGGTCATGATGACATGGCAAAGAGCAGATGAGCGGTCAAAAAGGATTACCCAAACCCATAGAGGCAAGTAGAAAATGAGATGAGATTTCCCCAACCCGACACGAATGCAGACAAGTGCCAAGTTCAAGAGCGACATACTGCCGACACGACGGTGAACTAGTTCCATTTTTCCCCACCATTTCTAGCGAGTACCTCTTTATTTTTACAAAATCTTGAAGAGGATACCATATGCTTGTCATAAAAGTTTTTCCTTCGGACAAATCCAACCTAGTACATTTAATGAGCCCTGGGAAGGAGGAACTCGAGTAATGTCATTACGACGGAGTCCGATGTCATCAGGTTTTAATGAGTCTCACAAAGGAAGAACTTGGCGTCTTTTCATGTTTAGAGAGTTTGAAAAGATAGCGGAAAAGAAAACTCCAACAGTCCCTTTTCGTAGATAGTCTCGCAAATACGAAAAGGTAGAAAAATATATCTGAGAGAACCTCCTAGTCGCGATAGGCTAGGGTATTCCTTTTTTGTAAATAATCTATCCCAACCTGAAAAAGGGGTAAACGTATATTGGGTAGGTGTCATTTCGCATCCAATTTAACAAGTTCAAAACGACAAGTGACTCGGCAATCTTTTCATTTTTAGAGAGTCAGAAAAGAGCTAAAAGATGACTCCGGTAGTGAATTTTCATGTTTTTAACAAGTCCGAAAAAGTATAAAATACAACTTGTGTCGTCGTCCTAGTCATGTGAAAACCTGTTGCTGCACAAAAAGCGAGCATAAAACCCATTTTTCGACAAAATATGATAAAATATCAGAAAAATAAGCTCCAAAACCTAATTTTATTTTGAAAAGTTATAAATATGACCAAATAGTAAAAAAATATTTACTTTTTTCTTTTTACCTCTTGTGTAGAGCGATAGTGATTTATTTCCCTACGATCTTGCGGTGACGATTGTGGGCGATCCAGTGCATCATTTCATATCCCATCTTCCCCAGTAGAGTCGCCAATTTATTGAAGAGGTAAGTCTCCTCTGCGGACATAGGCGATCCCACTAGCCCAGATCGGGTCTAGCAACAATCAAGTCACGCAATGACATTGGTTCCTAGTTACAAAAAGACCAAGATTGTGGTAAGTAGCCTACCTCAAATACCACGCAGTTGTCATTGAAGAAAAGATGATGTTTCCCTTCCCTTGCTTGAAAGATCATGATCCTTCCATTCGACACGTCCGAACACCTATACACATGCAAGGAAAAAAAAACATACAATGTAAATCCTAAAGCATGTAACCATATATCAGTTAGAGAGGATATAATTCATTGCATTGCATAAAGAAATGAACACATGATTGGAACCATACTCAGAGTCACTTATATTATAAATGACAAAAAGGAGATTACAACCAAATGCTCTGACGCTATGATATTCCTTCGGCGGAGTTGACAGTGGAGTGCTTCTCAACAAAGCTTGTCGGGAATCTGGACAAAGCTCTCTCTCTCTTCAGCTTGGCTCTCAAAGGTTGCCCGGCTATAGTTTCCTTCCTACAAGTTTAGCTAAAGCATGTTCAAACCTTCAGCCATTCAACTCTAACCTATTCAACTAGCACATCAATGGAAGATGGATATATTTATAGAGGAGAGGAGGAGGATGGGATCCCTACAATAGTGGAAGGGAGGCCTTATCCCTTGGGAGGTTTCCCCATAAGGTGGAAACAAGAGGCCAAAGGAGGAAGTCCGTGGTTATTCAGTCGAACCACTTCATATGACTCATTCACGAAGTTGTTGTGATCGAAACTTCGCCTCTTTTTTAAAAAAAAATTCCATAAGCAGATTGGCGTGGGTGCTTAACTGGGATAGAGCGCCAGCTGGCGCAGGCTCAGTGTTAATTTTCCTTATCGGTGCGAGGGCATAACGGGATACCAGCGCCAAGGTAAAAACAGGTGTTTTTAGTGGTCTACTCAGGAAATGGTCAACATAAGGATTGTTTTCCTCATGGCAAGGGATGCAATGATGGTATTTGCAAGGCATGAAACTGCTTATTGGTCACAGAAATGACCCTCCAATGGGTGAGATGGGGATTGCAGGGACAGTGAAAAATTACTGAGTAACACATACCTCAAGGTCAGTACATACCTCAGGGACAATATCGACCTCAAGGACAGTACCCAACTTAGTTTCCGCAGCCTCTTCAAGGATAGTGCCCTATATTAGGGCAACCATCTTTTGAGGGACAACAACCTCCTTTAGGGCCATAATCTACCCGGAACAACAATTGTTTCAAGGAGGTGTGAATTATCCAGCTAAGTATCAAGCATATGTTCCAAATTATCAACCTGGTTATAGTCCTTCTTATTCAACACAACCTTCAATGGGACCTTCATATCCTGGAGTAAACACGGTGTGGGATCCATCCCAAGTTCAATAGAATTTTCAACCTAATCTGCAAGTACCCTATTATCAACCTATTCAGCCAATTGGTTATAGTCAAATCCAACAACCTGTCCAACCTGTTGAACCTGCGATTCAGGTACCTGCATCTGGTACAGTTCAGTAGCCTGGTCTGAGTACACCTATAGCTCCACCTCAAAATGCTGCACCAACTTCTGTTCAAGCTACCACACCTATTCCTAGAGTTTCGGTAGCCCCTATTTCTACAACCCCTCAAGTATCACAACAAATCCATTTATTTTTTGCACCACAACCTAGACCCACAGTTCAAACTACTGTTCAGATGCCTACGAGACCACCTGGTACAAGTACAATTATAACAAGCCAACCTCAGTTTTTTTATCAACCATATGAAGGGCAATATCAATATGGGCATGTAGCACAAAATCCAGTATACCAACATCAACCGTACCCTAGTTACACATATCAGATACCAGCTCAACCCCAAGATGGTCTAGTTAATCCTGGTTATCCAGGAGGTATTCCAATTCCAAATGCACAGGCTATTCCAGGATATCCTGGATATCCTCCCCCTGGTACTGGTATAGTTCCACAAGGTTATCAATTTTCTTAGGACCCTAACCGTCGGTTGCCATTCATAACAACTTTGGATTTACCTGATTTTTCATGCCTAACGAATGATCCCATCTATTATCTTCCATATTGGCTGCCAATGCCAAATAAGTTTCCCAGTGATATCCCTAAATTTGAAGGGAAATCAGGAGAGAACCCCTCAAACCATGTCACCACTTACCACCTCTAGTGCACATCCAACTCTTTGATTGATGATTCTATTCGATTATGACTGTTTCAGAGAACACTGGTAGGTTTAGCTGCAAAATGGTATATTGAATTACAACGTGGATCATTCAACAATTTCAATGCTTTAGCAACTACTTTTTTAACACATTTTCTGTTTCCAGTCAGATACGACAATGACACGAAATTATTGACTTCATTAAAGCAATTTACGTCTACGTACATATCCGATTACATACATGAATGGAGACATAGAAGAAGTTTGGTGAAATTTTATATTCCGGATCAGACCTTGGTGAATTCATTACTTCCAAAGATCACTGAAGATGTGGAGTTTTTACTGAGGAACAGGTCATTGCCCAAGCTCAGTACTTAGACCTCGTATATACACAGTCTGGTACTTTGTACGAAAAAATTCCTAATTTACCATGTCCTGGTCAAATAACTGCAACTCCTTTAGGGTCACATGTTGTAGATGGTGTAATTGGTTTAGTTAACACAAATAAAAGTAAGAAGAAGTCCTCAAAAAATACTTCTCCTATAATTTTACATGATTCACCGAAAGGAGATTCTTCCCTTGAAACTTCTGCCAACATTCACATTGTAGATTCATCTATAGCTAAATCTAAAACCTGTAATAATAAGAAAGGTAAGAATAAAATAAAACAGACTTCATTTCCCAAAGAGAAAACCGAAAAAACTGAACCATCTAATGATAAATGAAAACCTCGTTATCCTTTTCTTATCTGTGACGAACATCACTTTACTAAAGAGTGCCCACATTGATTTGAGGTCTCAAAATTCGTCAAAGGTTTGCCCACACCCGTTGTCTTGAAGGATCCTTTTCCTACTCAAGATAGAAAAATGATAGGATCTTCTTCACACTCATCAGTAGACATTTTAATGATGTCTGAGGTTATGGTTGCGACACGATCACAAGACTATGGAAGTAAAAATCCTGTTACTGGTAAAGAAGTAGAAAATTCTACTTCAACACCATCTACATCTCCTTTGGTTTCTGATCCACTTCATATCGAGAAACCTAATCCTAATCTAGTAATTAAACCACCTGCTAAAGGTGTACTTCAGAAATCAACTTTCAATCCACAAGCGAGCGCTACTCAAAACTACAATATTGTTGAAGACTTGGTGATTTCCCCTTCAGCAACTTCGGCCTTAGAAGTGTTGCAATCATGTCTAGCACAGAGGAAATTAATTTTATCAGCTATTGGAGCTATAGATCCTCAGGATTCTAACCTTATGGTCTTCGATTTAGAAAATTTTACACCGAGACTTCCCCATCAGATGGCTTTTCAGATTCCGGTATTAGTAAAAAAAAGACGAATTTTTCGTACCGTAATTGATGAGGGGGCATCTACGTGCATAATGTCATTAAAATGTTGGAAAGGTCTTGGTTCTCCAACACTAAACCAATCTCCATTAATCCTTAAAGCTTTTGATGGAAGAGGATTCCATTTGTTTGGAATTTTACAGGATCTACCTATAGAGGTCGAAGGAAAACTGTTAAACTAGATGTGGAAGTAGTTGATGCCCCTCTGGATTACAATCTTCTTCTAGGTCAAATTTGGTCTTATGCTATGAATGATATCGCATCGTCCGTCTTTCAGTTAATCATGTTTCCTCATAAAGGAAATATTGTGAAAATCGATCAACTGTCATATTATTTTTCCGACCCAGCTTTTACAGATAGTATCCAACATGTTGGAAAATCGACGATTCCTTATGAAGATGTTGGAGTAGGTTTAGTAAAGGAATTTTTCTTGATGGGGAATTTTTTTATGCCTCCAGCCAACGTACCGCGTACCATTGCTAATATCAATATGATTTCATCAAGCACTATTCCATTCGATGATCCTGTTAGCTCCCTATAATTAGCAAGATTGGCAAAGTCTGATCTCAGGGAGAAACATCGTTTCAACCACTTTGGGATTCTAGGATCTAGCCCTCCTGAATCCGGAGAGGGATCTCTCCAATAAGTGCAAAGATGGATTTGTCTTTGAAGTTTGGGGTAATAATATTAGGCTAGTTATGAAGGCCAAGGGTTTGCTTTGTTTTTGGATGGTTGAACATGATTACTATTTGAGGTGGAAAGTTCTAAATGCAAAGAGTTTCAAAGGTGAGAAGTTACAAGAAATCAGAGTAAGCTTCGGCCAAAAAGATAGATAATTGCAGGTTTTAGTCCATTGGGCTATGGAGTCATAATAGGGTTTAATTGGAACCGCAAGACGCAAGAGTGGTCCATGGGGCAAGTCATCTATGTCTAAGGATCTCTTTGAAGATTGATTTATGGAATGAAATGATACAACAAGAAGGAAAATTAAACAGATGTAGAACAAAGAGCAGCCCAGGATCTGGTAAGTACTTTTAAACTAGCCAGCCTTTGATATACTTTCAATAGGAAACATTTTAAAACAAAGGGGAAACTTCAAGGCAACTGTTGGAGTAGAAACTAGCGGGCCGGGCTCACCACAAATCCTCTCCTAGCTTTGCTTTACTTGGTTACTTTCAAGACAATCACAAAGATAACACATAATGGCCTAAGATCTGGTAAGTACTTCTAAACTAGCCAGCTTTTGACACATTCCAAGGGAAACATTCAGACAATTTTGGAAATAAAACTAGGACCAGGGCTAACCATATCTTCCTTAGTTCATCTTCACTTAACATATACTGAAAATAACATTTAAAAATAAGATTAAGCTAAGACAATAAGATGAGGGAACGCCAACATTCCTATGCTTCAACTGAATTAAATCATTCCTAAATAACACAGGTTGGAAGAAAACATTCAGATAAAGGTTTTCAGTCAGAGAAGGTTACTGGTATACAGTAGGTCCTAACTCTATGCATGTTGTTCTTTATAAGAGAAAACAGAAATAAAATAACAAGTTACAATGGGAAAAACATCACCGTCAACATAGACCAGGATCCCATAAATCAGCTTGTATTTATGCTCCATACCAGTTACATCTTTAAGTCCATTGCTTTATTTTAGCAATCATCTACACATCTTAGCCTAACTTATCTATCACAAGCAGAGCTCCAAGAGCCAGTGAACACTATTTACAATCAAGAGTTTAAGCTCAAATGTATTTCAAAGTTCTGCAACCAACCCCTCACTCATCTTCTACATAAGTATATATAGAAGAATGAGGAGGTGAGATCTGATAAAAGATCTCCAATTACAATTAATACATAATTAATGGTTTCTTGGCCTTTGAGGGGCTCAATGAATAAATTACATAGTAGTCCTCTGTATTAAATGATTTACATAAAGATTTCAGCTCGGTGGGATTTCTTTTTGACCTTTGAGGCTCTGTGTGATGTCAAAGTAACTCTGCAAATGTTTTTCATTAAGTTCTCTAGCAGAATTTACTCTTTGGTTGCGTTTGAGACAAATATCTGATCCTGTTCAATAAATTCGGCCTCGGATATGAATGCTTGAGGTACAGGTGGCATTGTGGTAGCTGGAGGGATCAATTTGCCTCAGCTGTGGCGGTGGAGGCTTTCCTGTTGATAAAACACTTAATATTTTCTTCAAACTATGTTTTTAATCAGGGATTAGGCTTTTGATAAACCATCTTAGACGTAATCCCCAGAAAGTCTATCTTTGATCTTCTATCCTGGTACATGTTGTCTTTCGGCACTGATACTCTCTGACTGTGCTCGATTCATGGTTTTTTGCTGATGTGCAGGGCTACACAGGGGTCGAATGGCATCAATGCCTTATGAATGATTGATGAAAACATGGATTTAATACCTGTGAATGATTTCCCCCGGTGAATCGAAGGTAGGAGGATCGTCACCCTTTACTTTCGAATTTTCTTCAGACATAGCGGAAAAATCACTTGAAACCCTGCACAATACAAAAAATATTATAAAATCCATGCATTTATAGGTCTTCTGCTTCAGAAAGCACGTGGAAAGAGCGTGGCCATTGGATGGCATCATCCAACAGTCAGGATTTGATTTAGAGGAGTCAAAGGGAGGGCGGTAGAAGACTTTGAATCAGGGTCGTCGATCGCGCAAAGATCGACGGTCGGGAGCGGAAATGGAAAGTCAAAGCGGAAAACGTTTGATCAGGTGATGAATCTGGGAAATGAAATATGGGTCGTTGATCTACAAATCAAATTGACGGCAGAGATCTACTGAATGCCGCACCATAGGTTGATTAACTGTCGGGTAGCTTTGGTGAGCGATCGTCGTCTGATGAGCGGCCTCAGATCGGACGGTGGATGCCAATATCGCGCGGGGTCCACGTCCAATGTTTAACGTGTGATGGAAGGCGGTTTTGTGAACAGTGCCTAGCCCACGCGTCAATTGGTGAGTGGAATCGTTGTCGATCGGAAGAAAACTGCCTTTCGCTCGAAGGCGGTGCGATGGATACCGCCAGTTTTGGCAATGGCGAGTGGATGGCGGGGACCACCGAGGTGATAGGCTCCGCATCATCGATCTATAGATCAGATCGATGGTGGAGATTGACTGGGGTTAGAACTGGCGGAAAAACTTAGAAAATAATTAAAAACCCAAAGTTTGAAAATAAGATAAGGTTTTAATATTTTTTTGGGGGGGGATATATATATATATATAATATGATCAGGAGCCCGACTACGAGGCCTTTGGGTGCGTGGAGAATTATATGACTGAGGGTCAAAGGGAAAAGGGCTAGGACCCATATATGTCCAAAATGTGGGTTTTTATGGTTTTTCAATGGTTCTCCAAGGAAATTGAGGGTTTCAATATGGTTTAAAAATGAGTTTTAAACCATGTAAAGAGGATTTTCACAAAAGGGAGAAAAGGAATCATGAAAACAGAGGAGTTTTACGGAGAAAGGGGAGCAAATGAAAGTTAGTTTTGGAAGAAGGGGAAAAAGGGAAATGGTGCTTGCAGCAGTAATCTGTCTTGGAAATCTGCAGGGTTTCTAAATGTAGAACAGGCACAACAATGAAGTTTTGGATGGAGGAGAGGCAGGAGGACTTCAAGAGTCTTCAAGAGCCAACACTTTTTAGTAATAAAATTTGTTCCTTGAAGGCTCTTAAAGTCTTAGCCACCTTTTGCTATAACAAATTTATAGGTGGCTAACAGATCCTTGGATAGTGCCTTCAGAGTCAGAAATGGATTCTTTCAATGGCGAGATGTCTTTGAGTCCTTTTGAGATGGAATATGCAGCATTGCAGTCATTTTCTAACACACCTTCAACTTATCCTGATCCAATGAATGTCATCACTGAATAATCTTCTTCACTATCAAGCTCAACCTTGACATCTATTTTCGATCATTTTCAACAAGTGTTTCATACTGATGAAAGTATTCGAGAATTTTTGTCTATGGATGAATTACCCTGGGATGATCTACATCATAGATATTCATTTTTACCTGAACTCGATAGATTTGAAAATGATTTTTTGACTATTTTTACAATTGATTATGTCAAGGAACCACATAATCCAATCACGATTACAAATTCGGATTCTTAGATCAATTTGGGAAACATTTCTACAACTGTTCCTATTGACATATCAGTTAAACCAGGAGTTGTTGAAAACATTCATATAGGAGCTTCTTGTATGATTGACGAAATTAATACATATAAAGCCCTATTTCAAGAATTTCGTGACATATTTGCCTGGTCCTACGAAGAAATGCCAGGAATTGATTCAAAAATTGTCGTTCATGAAATAAATACATACCCGGATGCAAATCCTATTAGACAATGATTACGTCCAATACATCCGAGAAAAGATGCTACTATTAAAGCTGAAGTTAAAAAAATATTAAGAGCAAGAATTATTTATCCAATCCCATTAACAGATTGGGTATGTAATATAGTTCCCGTTACCAAAAAACAAGGGACTATACGAGTATGTTCGATTATAGGGATATCAATAAAGTGTGTCCAAAAGACAATTATCCTACCCCCTATATTGACCAAATCATTGATGATTGTGCCGGAAATGAGATGTTTTCATTTATGGATGGATTTTCTGGATATAATAAAATAAACATACTCCCTGCTGATCAACCAAAAGCAACATTCATTTGTCATTGGGGAACATTTGCTTACTATAAACTACCTTTTGTGTTAAAGAATGCTGGTGAAAATTTTCAAAGGGCAATGTCTTACACTTTTCATGACATCAAACACATTGTGCAGCCTTATCTTGACAATTTACCTGCTTACTCATTGCATAGAGAAGATCATCCTACTCATTTACGAGCAATTTTTATGAGATGTAGGCATTACAGGATTCGTTTGAATCCACGCAAGTGTGTTTTTTGTGTGCAATCAGGATGATTACTGGGAATCATTATTTCCAAAGCCATCATTCGTGTCGACTCCTTGAAGGTTGAGGCTATCATAAATTTACCTCCTCCCTCCACACTTCGCCAACTCCAAAGTTTGCAAGGGAAAGCAAAATTTCTGCGTAGATTTATCTCGAACTATGCTGAGTTAACAAAAGGTTTTACCAGGTTGTTGAAATAGAATGTTCCTTTTATTTGGGATGAGATTGCTGATCGATCTTTGAATGCTCTAAAACACGCGTTAACCCATGCACCGTTATTGCATCCACCCAATTACAACCAGGACTACTATTTATACCTAGTAGCCTCTGATTCCACCATTGGAATGGTTTTAGTTCAAGAGGATGAATTTCACAATGAACATGTGATTTACTATCTAAGTCGAAATTCAAATCCAACTGAAATTAAGTATTCACATGTGGAGAAATTGGCTTTGGCAGCAGTTCAAGTTGTCCATATATTTCGTCATTACATACTGTTACGCAAGACAACTGTGATTTCTAATTGCAACCCAATGATGTATATTTTGACAAAAAAATTACTTGGGGGAAAATACTCTAAATGGATTGTTATCCTACAAGAGTTTTATTTTGAATTCGAAAAATCTAAAGCAAAGAAATTGCTGGTGTTTGTAGAACTTATGTGTGACTTTCCCAATACTGAGACGGAAACTGTGGTAGAGAATCCCATTGTAGACGAATCTTTTTTTCTTATCAGTACATTAGATCCATGGTATGGAGATATAATCATTTATCTTCAAACCCAAACCTTTCGACTTGATATTTCATGTTCAAATCGATGGAGGATCCATTACCAATTTCAGCAATCCAATATTGTTGGAGACACACTTTATCGTCGTGGGGCAGATTCTGTTTTTCGACGTTGCATAACACATGAAGAGGCTGAAAGGGTTTTAAATTACTGCCACTCTGGATTATGTGGTGGTCATATGTCTGGGTATGCCACAACCCAAAAGATATTGCGCGTTGGCTATTTTTGGCCATCATTATTCAAAGATTGCATTCTTGCGGTCTAAAAATGCCACAACTGTCAAATATTTGATCGAAAGATGCATGCACCACTGGCTCCTCTTCACCCCATAATTGTTGTCGATCCTTTTGTGAAATGGGGTATTGATTTCATTACATGTAACCCTCACTCGACTGGGGGGCATGGGTATATTATTCTCGCTGTAGATTACTTTACCAAATGGGCCGAGGCAATGCCTACATTCGTGGCAGATGGAAAAAATGCAGCTACATTTGTATTCAATCATGTGATTTATCATTTCAGTGTACCCCAAGCTATTATCATTGACCATGGGATTCATTTTCGAAATACAATGATGACCAAACTTTCTAATCAATTTGGCCTACGCCATGATAATTCTACTCCATATTACCTACAGGATAATGGTCAAGTTGAAGCCGTTAATAAAGTTTTAACCACCATGATCGAACAGATTATCGAAACTCACAAATCAAATTGGCATACCATGCTTTTTTCAGTATTATGGGCATATCGAACCTCCGCAAAAACTACTACAAGGTTCACTCCTTTTCAATTGGTTTATAGTTTAGATGTTGTGTTACCCATTGAATGCGAAATATTGTCACTAATTATCCATAGAGTTACTACCAACTACCTCTGAAGAGGAAAAACAATTTTTGTACTTAGCACAATTAGATGAGACTCGGCACAAAGTTGCATTAGCTGCCGAGGCTCATAAAAAACGTGTGAAAGCTTAGTTGATCAAAGTGTTACACCTCATGTTTTTTCAGAAGGTGACCTAGTCTTGGTATATGATCAAGCTAACGATAAGCTAGGTGTTGGGAAATTCAAACCAATGTGGCATGGTTCTTACATTTTCAAGCAAGTGCTTGCCAAAGGGGCCTATGAATTGACTGATTATGACGGGGTATCTTTAGATAAGCCCAGGAATGGTCTTTATTTGAAGTGATATTATGCTTGATTCTTGTGTGAAGATCTTAATTGTATATTAGATATTTTTCTAGTTAGTGTGCCTTAGATTAGATAAGTGTGCCTAGTTTAAGTTTGTTTTTGCTACTATCACTGCTTATCTTGATTACTCTTGATATTGCAGATGTCAACATCCCTTCAAACATACATTAGTTTTGTTGATAGTGTCTGTCGCAGTACATGAAATATTTCTTCTGTAGCTTGGGTTATCTATTCACCCACTGATGAGTTAGTTTCTATGCATGGGGTAAGCCTTGGTTAAACAACGAACAATATTTCAGAATATAACGCAGTGATTGAGTTATTATATAATGCCATTTAATTTGGTATTTGACGTTTGATCATTAGGTTAGATTCAAAACTCATTGTATTACATTTAAATAGAGCATACACAATTAAAAATCCAGTGTTATTGAAATTATTTTTGAAGGTTTGTCTCTTGGCTGATGCATTAGCTAATCGTGTTCTAAATAGACATTTGCAACATTAAAATAGTAAACCAAAGCAACATTCGATACATGTTGAACAAAATAGTTAGAGAAAGTAGTAATATCATAGATAGGAGTTTTTGTTTTAAAAAAATATTACATCGTCTACGATCATAGGTTTAAACACTTTATGATCTGAAAGATACTGATATAAGAAACAAAATATGTCAATCCATGATGATCATCCACTATCTGTGGTGATGATCATGGTAGTAGACTATCGCATGCGCCACCTTGCACAAGAATCTCCTAAACTGGCCTAGAACACCAGTAACATGTCTCTAGAGACGGAGAGGAATGTCATATGTAGATGTCTCAGGAATATCTATAGTCAACCTCTCCAGGTTGTGTTCCATTTCAGTGAGGATTTTTGCTGCCTAATCCTATGGATTTACTATAGGCTCTTTTTTCCGCCTTTCAAAGCGAAAGAGTGTAGCTGGTCGTCGTGGACCAACATCTGCATTTAAATTTTGTTATCAAGTATTAGACGATTAAAAGAAAATAAAAATTCGTCCCACTGTGCCACTGGAGGTAAGGACATCTCGGGATCACCTTTGAAATATATACCCGCATATGGGAAATCTTCAATTGTGAAGATTTGGTTCTATAGCCACATAAAATACGCAGGAGTAAAACGAACCACCGTACTGACGTTGCCACCATGGTGGGCCATCAATGCAACCCAAAATACCATATGAGGTTCTCTAAGTTCACCACGATCAACAAGAATAAGATGAGGGGCGAGGAATGGAATCCTCTCCAAAGCAAAAGAAATCAGGATGGAGCCATGCCCAAATTTTTTCAACTTTGCATTTTTTACTCTGGTTAGTTGGCCTTTCATGTTGGCCAATAGCCCTTTGCACCAGTTGAAAATGGTGCCTATAAAACACTCTACAAAAATCTGCATCTGAGATTTGGTGGCTACATGTGGAGCCGCACTTCCACACAACCTGGTTACTATGAATGCAATAACTTTAATATCAAGTCGCAAGAGAGTCTTAATGTCTATGCGATTATCCTTTGGATCTGCTTCATCACTGCAAAACTCTTGTTTGTAACTAGAAACAGGTAGGCCACCCTACCTAGCTCCAAAAAAAGAAATGTTTTCTCCTCTTTTGGATAATCCAATGAGAAAATAAATATCTTCGAGCTCAATTTCGAGCCGATGATCGCCAATGATAAAGCACTGATTTTGAACATCCCACTTGTTCACTAGCCATGTCATCAGTTCCACTTGTGCCCTCATACCTTGAATTGCCCAGAATTTATACAAACCACAATTTCTAAGCACACGCATTGTGGCTGGATCATTTATAGCTGCATCATTTGTACCTTCATTCTCACGTTTTCTCCACTCTAGCATGGTGAAGTAGTCGGCAAATGGACGCATTTGAAGGGTTAGAAACTTCTAGAGTGGGAAAATTTAACCATTTTTTAGAGAATTTATTATTTTTCAACCGTTCACAGCGCCTCCGCAGTTTTTGTGCAGAGACAGTGCAAACATCCACATGCTTTCCACACGAAAACCGTGGTAGCCCGATAATTTTCCTTTAATAAAATTATCGGGGTCCGCAGGTAACGCATGTATGACCTGCAGACCTCCAATAGCAAAATTTTAAACATAATTTCTCCTCAAAAAATGAATTTAAAGCTAAAAAAGAGATTTTGATAGGATAGAATTGAAGAGAATAGTGTTTTGGATTACCTGGTTCTGACGAATCTTGATTTGAGCGGTTGGTCCTCCCGTTATCAACTCCAGAAACTTTTTTCCAAAATCTCTCAATTTACAACTCCAAAAACAAAAGGTAAAAATGACTTTGTTAAATTCTTTTTTATAATTTTTTTCAATGAATAAAATATTATCTTTTATTTATTTTCCACTTTAAAAAGTATTTTTCAATTTTTTTACTTATTGGAAACAGTTGTGTTTAATCTTTCAAGTTTTTGTGCAGAATACAGATTTTTCTGGTGAAAAGAATTATTTTGATGATGAGTACACTTTTATCACTTTTTCGGGCTCTTGAAAATTACGAAAAAGCGAAACCCTGGAGTTCTCTTTTAAGCCCTTTTCAGACACTCTAAACATGAAAATATTGCCGAGTACTTGACAGTTCAAACTCATTAAAGGAAATGAACAATCGTCCTTTCATTATAAGTTTACCCCTTTTCCAGACTGAAATGGACTATTTGCGAAAAAGGTATACATTGACTAATCATGGTCAATAGAGTTCTCTCCTGTATTATTTTATCCTTTTTCGAGATTGAGAGACTAAATTTATGAAAAAGTACAACCACAAAGTTTTCTTATGTTTTTATTTTGACTCCCTAAAAATGAAAAACACCGAGTTTCACCTATATTGGAATCGTTAAAAATTAACAGTAAAGGACCTGTTGATTACAAGCAGGAACAAACCACTCCTTCTTAGGATTTGATTTTAATACTAAGATGGACTCATCCGAAGGATGAGCTTACACAACAAGCAAATGTTATCCTCCTCAAGCTTGTCAAAAATAAAGAGGTACTTTCCAGAAATGGTGGGGGAAAAAGAGAAAAGGAATCCAGTTGTCACCCTTGTTTTAAAAGTAGTATACCACTCTTGAACATGACACTTTTTGTCACACTTATACCTGGGTTGGGAAAATCCTTTGTCTAACAGTTAATCAAACAACATTGAAAGCGTTCACCCAGTTTCTGGGTATTAGTTTTAGGTCAATTGTTACCAAACCATCTGCAGTGTCATTACGTGTTCAAGAGATAGTTCAAATAAACCATTCATTGAAAAAATTTGTCTCCATTCTCGTTGATCATCCCTGAGTCAGTCCTTACAAATATTTCTTCAAAACTTGATCTAATGGTTTCGTGTCATGGGCTTTCCTGCGATGGGTTGCTTTCTATCGACAAAAACTCATCATCTAGAAATTTGATCTAGAATCCTATTAGTACCTTGGGATCTGCATGCCTTAATGGTAGGTTTCTCGCCTTCGACGATAGGTTGCATCATTAACCTTTGATCAAATGATTCCGTGAAGTGTTCAAATGAAAATCATTCATTCACACTTCGTGGATTGTACTGAGTACTTTGAGAGCCATTATCATTATTGGTGGTTTCTCTCACACTTGTTAACAGTTCACATCATTGATTGGTAATCAAGTGGTTTCTACCATGTTCGACTTCGACACAATCAATCGCATGGATAGAATCGTACTAGTTCGGGAAGAAGAAATCAAGACCCTGGATCTAGTTTCCACTATCCAGGCTTCAAGGAGATTTATTATTCATGATACAATAGACTACTTATAACAGATGGTTGCATCCATGTTGTGTCTACTATTGATGTAATTTTAAAATCATTTATGTACCATAACATGTAGTTAATTTTTATCTGAGTATGGGAATGCCTACCTCAATGATGATATACATATATATGTTTGCATTGAATGTTTTTACAGGTTTTCTACTGGTGTTTCGACAATCCAATCCTCGGAATGATAAAGCACTTCAGTCTTCAGAACTACCTCAGACTTCGCACTTTAGGGGGAAATATGTTACATGTTATTTTTTCACCATAACATTTGACTGTCAATGTAGGTTCATCACTACCTATATTATGCTCCCTTAGAATTCAAAAACCCTAATTCTCCTAAACCAAGTCTTAGAATTAGAGAAAAGCTCATTAAAACCCTAAAAAGTCTAACTCCGCATTTTTCCTAGCTCTTTCCTGCGGATCCGCAGATATTTTCTCTATAGCTTGCGGTACATCCTGTACATTTTGCTTATAAAACCTGTGGACCCTCGTAAAGAGTCAAATAAATGAAAAAAGTAAGTTCTAGAAGCCCAGCTGGACGAATATTCTCCCAACTGGAAGCTTCTAGAGGCGCAATCAGTTCGAGCTTTATCCCTCCACTCATGGAGCTCTATCCCTTCACTCATGGAGTTTATCCCTTGGTATATGGAGCTCAAATCCCTTCATGAGGGGAATCCATCCCCCTCTTCATGGAACTAAAAATACCTCCATTTCCCTATAAATTGACCTCATGTTTCAGTCTCAAGGGTAGACACACATGTGGTAATTGATGAATAAATTCTTAAGAGAGCATACTCTCTATACTAGCCATTTTTTATATGATAAGGATCGCACACTCATGTCCATAACTTCATGCTAGTTCAGGGAGAAGAAGGCTTGTCAATCTGAGAGAGGACGGTTGTTCAGGACACTGGAAGAACTTGTATAACATCAAGGCGACAAGTTGTAAGGTTACTTCTTATTATGCAAGGTAATTTCTCATTGAATTATTCATGTATCTATTTGAGTAATTCAATTCTTAGATTCCTTGATCACTGAGATAGATTACTGTTTTCTCAATTTATATCTTACAGATGCTTTTAATCCTTTTATCTGTCTTTGATTGTAGGTTTCACATGCTGAAGTGACCTCTTTGGAGAGACTAGATAGAATATTTCAGCAAGTGTTGGACTTCAGGTAGGGGCATGTCCTCGTACTTTATTATTAATAATTCTGAATAAAAAATAATCTAGAGAAAATGGTTTGCATTTGGTTGTTTATTTCTAGATATCTTAGGATACTAGGGAGATCGTTCTTGTGCATAAGAAGGATTTATCTGTATAACACTGATGGCTCACATGTGACTTCGGTCACCCTTCATCATCTAAGACTTAATGTCGAGGGGGGTGGGTGGGTCTAAAAAGGATGGTATCAAGACCTGACCCCACCACTACGTGTCATGAGCAGGTGATTTCACAACACCCCCCGTGCACAAAACCATTTACCACCGTGATACCCCTATGAAGTCCCGCTTATCTACCATATTAAACCACTGCTCCACCCACCAGTTACGTCATGCCAATGAAGATCTTGGATTGTCCAATCAACTTAATTACCGCCTTTCCATAACCATTAGCCAATTAATTTAATTTCTAACCGTTAGGCAATGTACCCGTGCCCTTTTCAAATGGGAATCAAGTTCAATTTTCCATAAATTCATAACTCCACACCTGTTTGAAACTTTTATTCTGCTATTTTCTCTGCTCTGCACATGATTAAAATTTATAGCTACTGACCAGAACTCCAAATATAAAATTCATCACTATTTAAAGCCTTCTTTTGCAGATATTGATTTTCCTCTAGTCTGCAGAGTTTCTCCTCAGTCTCATCCTCTGTATTGTATTAAAAAATTCATGTTTCCACCATTTCAACAGAGCCAACCATGCCTCCAAAGAATAAAGCACGAGAAGAACCAATAAGTCTGTTTTTACACCCTCCAATTGATTTTCATTACATACCTTTAGCAAAAAAAGACCACAAAATCAATGAAACTCTTCGTGACCTTGAGCTTTTTGAGTTATATTGTTGGTTAGAAGATAAATTCTTGGATAAATCTAATGATATAGGATTATGGGATTCTAATCTTCCACATTTCATCTTTCCTCACACCCATACTGCCCCAGAGTTTTTTAGAAGATACAAAGCTTGGTATATACCAAACCAGAGAGTTATTATCACTCCTACAGGAGAGATTTTAGTGACTATCAATTCCCAAACTATTGAACAAATGATGCAAAGCCCAACCAGAGATAATGCCACACAATTTTCGCAAGAAGCCTTGATTGAATATACAAAAAGTTTGATTTTTCAAAGAGAGCTCAAACTCTTGAACTATTTATGACTGAAAATGATCCATTACCTAACAAAAACCCTCCATTTCCATCATCCATTTTCCCTGAAAGGTCCAAACAACATTATTAAATTTCTAAATGCAAAGAAAAAGTATGAGCTGGATGATTTGGGTATAGATGACAGAAAAGAAACCATCCTGGAAGTGAAAAAGGTGCTCACAAAGAAGAATTTTATTCTTCAACTTGAGGAGAAAATGTCACACTTTGGAGACCACAGTTAAAAGATTTTTCAATAGAATAGAGCCTTTAACACAGAAAGGGTTTCCTTATATGCTTGTGATTAATGATAAATTTATGACCAAGGAATATTATTGGAGAAGATTGAAGGAAATTATCAGAGATACCGCAATTTTTTCAAACATTATAGACACATTGACAGGAAGAGCACAGTTGGGAACCCTGAGTAATGACATTTACATTCAGTATGAGATAAAACATGTCTTTGTGGTGAGGCCCACCTTTGCTAAATATACTAAAGCTGGTGAAGTTTACTGTAAGGTAATGAAAATGGTCATTCCTAATGAAGAACGCTGGGAAAAGTTGTGTGAGTTTCAGGAGTAATTAATAAAAATAGAAAAGTCAAACTTTGGAAGATCAGTAGTCAACTGAGAGCCAGCACAACCCGTAATTATCTTCTTTAGGAACAATTTTCAGTTAGAACGAGCGCTAGCACAGAAGATTAAATTTATTTCCATGATGCAGTTAGAATTAAAATAAATTGTTACCAGTTATGATAGCATTTAATGTAACTGTTGTAATTTTGATTTTCTATAAATACTTCATTGTACGAAGTATTACTGTTTGATAATTGAGTTTTAATACATTGTGTATTATAGTGGACTTACCATTAGTGAAATCAAAGGAGTTGTAGCAAATTTTGTGAGATTCATGTGGTATTTATTTTAAGCATTTTACTTTCTCTCTGTTATTTCATTTCCATTTCACTTTCTATGTAAAAATCTTATCATTTTATAAGAAGAGATCAGTCATATGTTTTGTTTATTAAGATTTATACAATGTATCTTTTCTTCTATTGAATGAATTCAATAAAATTCTCATTCAGACCCCTCTCTTTTATACCACTATAAACAAATGAAAACTTAATTGTGCTCAAATAATTTGCCTATCTTGCCTTGCTCAGTTCTCTGAAATTCAGTATTTGAAATTAGTTTTAACTTCACTGATTATAATTTTTATCTAGCAAACAAATTATTAAACAAATTCTAAAACAAATGAATTCATATCTAGCTTAAAACCTGGTACTCATCCTAAAATTGAATATTTAAAAAGTGACACATAGAGAGCCCTGCCTGGTTAGGTAGGGCTAGCTGCCTAGCTAAAATTTGGTATGTGGTTACCTTTCTTCACTCCTAATTTTAGCCCAGGAAGTTGGGGAGAGTGATAACAGGACCTACACAACAAACAGTTGTAATGCAGGAGCCCTTCCCCCACCAAGGGGCGGTTAGTTCCCAACAACAACAACCACCCCCCAACTAATATGGACACAACAACCACGAAATATATATGACTGGCGAGGAAATGTTGTTTTAGACACGGAATCAAAGCTATGATACCCTTCCAGACACTAGTTCTTCAGGGGCTAGCATGAGTGCACCTACAACACCGTTGACTATATAGAAAATTCCTATTGAACCCCTGCCAAAAGTGGCTAAGGGTCCAACAAGGTGAATAGGACACCACTCCAAAGTGGCCCATAATTATACCATCGTGGATGATTTAGCACAATCTCCTACTGCCATGTTAGATTTAGAGGTCCTACAACCTTTCCAAAAGTAAAGGAAAGCCTTACTTTCCGCTTTAAGCGCAATTGAACCTGTAGATTCGTGCCTAATGGATTTTGACTTAGATAAAGCCACCCCCAAGCTTCCTTCATTGGTCACCTTCCAGATAGCGGTGTTAGTCCAAAACATCACTATCCACTGATGTATCATTAATGAAGGGGCATCCACATGCATCATGTCAAAAATATTTTGGTAGAAGTTAGGATCTCTCAAACTGAATCCATCCGACATCACACTTAGAGCATACGATAGGCGCCCTTCTGCTCATGGTAGTCTCTATCAAAATGTCCCGGTTTGCTTGGCTGGAAAGAGAGTTCTTATAGACATTGAGGTCTTGGATGCTCAGCTTGACTACAATATACTCCTTGGGCAGAGTTATATGTACATCATGTCTGCCATAGAATCCTCTGTCTTTTGGATCATGATGTTCCCCCACAAGGACCACATCATAATCGTCAACCAATTGACGTACAATGACAAGCGACCCATGACGAATGTTGATGTCATTCTACCCTATGTTGACACATCTACAAAATCACTCACGTGGTACTAGGAATATGGCCTTATCTAATTCAAATCGTCATCTATCCTTGGATCATTCCTAGGAGATCCCCCTGCCATACCAGAATCATTCACTGATATCACAGGGGCACCGGTGTGCATTATGTCATCATCAAACTCCGAAACTAGCCTGGAGATAGAGACTAGTAGTAATAAAACCAAGGCCACAGGAACAACTTTTATACCCTACGCCATATCCCATATCCCAAACCCCATTTCTATATCCTTCACCTGGCTTTGTGTCACAACAAGTCTTGGAAATAGTAACATTGCCAAACTTTTCGATTGCGATACATGTCTGATACTTGGTCCCACCAACCATGCTGGGAGCCCCTAAAATTAAATTTATAGGGATAACCCACATCCCTCCTTAGGAGGAGACACTGGTTAAAGAGACTCCCATAGAAACACTAGTTAGAGAAATCAGGAAAACCCACAAAAAAGGGAAAAATATATAAAACCCCATCATGCCAAGGGAACTGCAACCTTGTGCATTGCACGATATTGTAGGCCACCCTACCAATATCTTCCCGGAGCTGGATGAATTAAAACATCTTCTAAGCTCCAAAATAAATACCATGGCTACACGATCCTGTAAAAAGGAATCGGCCACAAAAAACCAAGGCAAAGCATTGCGTACCAACCATGCATGCGCTATCTATCACAATCATGGGCATTACACCCATCATTTTCCAAAAATACCACGATATAGGGATGCCTTACATGCCCTAGAATAACCATATCAAGAGGATCCCCCCATGTAGAAAAATGGGGAAGAACCTCGGGTGATATTATACCTTCAGGAGGCATGACAGTCACCAAAAGGACTCCCATTTGTCCCTCCTCCTCCTGTTGAACGTTGTGCACTTTGCGACGAACGTGATCATTTCATCCCCGAATGTGCAACCCTGGAGCTATTTCAAAGATGGTATCCGGTTAACCGTGTATACTATGTTGTCCTACGAGCAACCCATTATTCATGTCAGGTATGTTCTGGTGATCACCCATTACATCATTTCCATTACATCCCTCGGTTTTGTTTAGCATTAACCAGTTTACGCACAGCCATAATTCACCTCTCTCTAGAAGATGAATCAGATACAGAATCCATGAAAAGATTGAAAACACAAGAGGAAGTTACAAGTAGATCCATCCTCTTTCTCTCAACAGAAAATCAACCATTTGGGGGGCACATAGTCACCCCCAACCACCTTCCAAGGAGAAGACCAAACTATGCATTATGCAACGCACATATCCATTTGGTCGCCAAATTCCCATACCTAGAATCGCTATGCAGATGGTATCCAATCGCCTTGCCAGCTTTGAGGGAAGGTAATACCCAAGAAAGACATTCATTTCTAGTATGTCAGGACAACCATCATGCTCAACACTATACTTATATCCCTCGAGTGCTCCCTCTAATTGACATCATACGTTGATTAGAAATGCACCACCAGGATATGGTCAACCCTGAGTTTAGAGAACCTAATGTAAGGCAGAATTCCCCAGGATGCCTACCAAGTATCAATCCCAAAGCATTGGGCAAGTCAAAAAGATGCATCAACCTAATAGGACCCATGTATAGTCTAGGGCGGCATGTGGGCTGTGCGACAGAATCAACCACTAGGTCAATCAGTGTAAGGAACTGAAGCACCTCACGAACAAATTTCGCATGGTATCCCTTATCCTAAAGAAGCATCTCTCTAATCAATAGAAAATCACACACTGCTATTGAAATATTTGCTCACATTTTCAACATATAATGAATTGTGAGCACCTCCCAAGGCTAAGAGCGGCAAGAGCAACGTTAATTCTAGCACCCCCAAGGGATCTAGAACTCCCAAAACCAAAAAATTGGAGATGGCAATAGCGAAATCTTTCCCTTACGCCTGATCCTTACCAAGCATCCACCTCAAGGACAAAGAGTAGTGTTGGTTCTCACACCATCTACTCAATAGGCACTGTGGTACCGTGCACCATTTGCACCGGCCATAACCACGAGACAGAGGCATTCCCCTTAATGGAAACATTTATGAACCTCTGCATCAAGAAAAATTTCCAAATCCAGGAAAGTGCAAGTACTCTTGGTATGCCTCGTGAGGAACCTAGACTTGCTTTCATGCAAACCACCACGATGGAAATTCGTCCCCCAATAAATGCCAACGATAGGATACATCATATAAAATTCATATCTTCATGCATCGGAACCATGACTCGTGTTGTATGCTCATCAGTCATAGGCGTTGAGACCGCTGTAGCTACGAGAGTAGCTATACCAACGACAGTGCAAACCCAATCCATATGCACCCTATCGACCATGTCTGGTTCCATCGCTTCGACGATGGAATTATATTCATGTCTTTCAACCAGCTCCGTTAGGAATGAATCACCTCCTCACGGCCTTATGTAGACTCAATCCCCCTTAGGATCCTTATTCCACTCAGATAAGGATATTCTTGAGGCCATGACGAAACCATATTACTCATGGGATGCAATGTATCATCACTCATTTTTTCTTCCTAAAAAAACATTCAGTGCTAAAAATCCAGGAACCCAATAGATTTACGCAACAAAATAATAATATTTCCTTCCATCTGGGAAAGTTGATTGTTTCAAAAATGCCATTTTGGCGCCTGACGCATTTGAAGAAGGGAACATGTCAAATATTTCTCCTACCATTAAGGTGAATATCTCTCAAAGTCCTGAGAAAGCCAAAGAAATCTCGCTTGGGGCAGCATGTTCCCCAGAAGAAGTAACCTCTTACACCCATCTATTGCAAGAGTACCAAGATATCTTCGCATGGGACTACTCAGAAATGCCAGGGCTTAGTCCCACTATAGTAGAGGACCACATTGACACTTGGCCTAATGTACCACCAGTACGCAAGAAACAACGTCAACTACACCCATCCAAGGCAAAAGAAATTATACAAGAAATCGATAAGCTTCATAAAGCTGATTTTATCTACCCTATTGCTTACACATCATGGCTTTCCAACCCTGTTCCCGTCATGAAAACACAGGGCACCATTCGTGTCTGTACCGATTTTCGAGATTTAAACAAAGCCTATCCAAAGGACAATTACTCTACCCCATTCATTGACCAGGTTATCAATGCTTGTGCAGGACATGAGGCCCTATCCTTTATGGATGGTTTCTCTGGGTACAATCAGATCCAAATACGACACACCGACTGGTACAAAACCGTGTTCACCACCCCATGGGGCATGTTCGCATATCAGGTTATGCCATTTGGCCTAAAAAATGCTGGAGCCACTTTCCAGCGAGCGATGAATTATATCTTTCATGACTTGGCGCACCTCATCCTCCCTTACTTGGATGACCTCACCATTCGATCCAAAAAATGATCTGATCATCTCAAGGATCTACGATTGGTATTCCAACAATGCTGAAAATAAAACCTGCACTTGAATCCCCTCAAGTGCATCTTCTACGTCACTGCAGGATGACTGCTAGGTTTTATTGTGTCCCAACAATGGATTAGAGTGGACCCCCTCAAGGTCCAAGCTATCAAAGAGGTACCACCACCTCGAATTGTCAAGCAACTCCAAAGCTTGCAGGGAAAGTCCAATTTTTTGAGGCACTTCGTCCCAGACTATGCCACTTGCACTCAACAATTCCTATGCCTTATCCGTCAGGACATCCCATCCAAATGGGATGATCAAGCCCAACAATGATTTGAGGTTATGAAAGACACATTATCTTCAGCACCATTGATTAGTCCACCAAACTGCGACAAAGATTAAACCGTGTATCTATCAGCGTCTTAAACCTGTTTGGCCAGAGTGTAAATCCAAGAGTGTTCCAATGGTAAAGAACACGTAATTTATTACGTTAGTAAATACTTATCAAGCCCAATATTAAGGTATGAGCCCATATGAGCCCAAAGAGAAGGCTTCCCTAGCATTAATACATGCAGTCCAAAAAAATTGCCACTACATTAACTTAAGGACTACCACAGTCATCGCAGATATAAACCCCATGAGATATCTTCTCACCCACTGTTTGATGAACCATAAATACGCTCGCTGGATAGTTATACTGCACGAGTTTGACTTACAGTTTAGTTCCCCCAAAAGCAAGAATGATTTTATTCTAGCTGAGTTCATTGTTGACCTCCCAAGTCAGATCAAAGGATCACCAGTCAATGATTAACTACTGGACGAACATCTCTTCCTAGTGACGACTGACGACCCTTGGTATAGAGATATTATCTTATTCTTACGAACCCAAAATTTCAAACCAAAGCTCACTCATGACGACCACATGTGCATATGCCACCAGGCCCCCTAATACCTCCTCATTGGATAAGTCCTTTATCGGCATGGCATCGATACCATTTTATGTCGATGCCTCACTCACGACCAAGTTGAGCAAGCCCTTAATGAATTTCATAGCGGAGCTTGCAGTGGCCACCTCTCCGGAATGGATACTACCCAAAAATTTCTGCGAGCAGGATATTTTTGGCCCACCTTATTCCGCGACTACATCTCATTAGTCAAAAGGTGCGAGCGATGTTAACGCTTAACTTGCAAAGAAAGGCACCACCCGCTCCCCTGCACCTAGTCATAGTAACTGGTCCCTTTTGCAAATGGTGGATCGAATTCATGACTTGCAATCCAATGTCCTCAGGCAACCAAAAATACATTATTATATCTATCGACTATTTCACCAAATGGGTAGAGGCCATACCCACATATGACAACATGGAAAAAACCGCTGCACGGTTTCTGTTCAACCATGTCATCGCCCGATTTGGTCTACCAAAAGAGTTAGTCTTCAACCATGGAAAAGACTTCAAAAATGAGATTTTCTGGGAGCTATCTTAGCACCTCAGATTCATACATGAATTCTCTGCACTATACTACCCCCAATCCAATGGACAGGTAGAAGCTGTGAGCAAAGTACTAAAAACGATGTTAGAGTGCATGGTGAATAACCACAAAAGAAACTGGCACCACATGCTTTTCTACGCCCTGTGGTAATACCTCATGGCAATGAAAACATCAACAGGGTTCACAACCTTCCACTTGGTGTACAGGGTCGAAGCCATGATTCCCGTAGAACGTGAGATCCTGAAATTACACGTCGCCATCAAACTCCTTGATGACACCCAGCCTCTAGAGCAACGCTTAGTACAACTAGAACTCATCGACGAAAGTTGATGACAGTCACTCCAACACAATGAGGCCCATAAAGAGAGGTTGAAAGCATCGTTCGATTGCAACATCACCCCTTGATCATTTACCGAGGGGGAGTTAGTCCTCTGTTATGATGTTGCGAAAGAAGACCTAGGGCCCGGAAAGTTCGAAACCCTATAGAAAGGTCCCTATGTCATAAAACATTGTTTCTTCAAGGGGGCATACATCTTTTCAGAGCCCGACGGAACATGCCTAAGCAACCCTGTCAATGGGATCTACCTCAAGAAATTTTACCCATAATGGTCAGGAGGCTTCAGCCCTAGAAATAACATGCATACAACAAACTTTGTTTTATTATCACAAACATCACAGACTTGTTCTAAAAAGTGCTCTGGTGTCACAAATGGATCGTCTCTCTAACCATTACTTTGGATGCGCTAATGGAGCATCGTGATGGTCTCAAAATATAGCAGCAACTGCCTGGATGATCTACTACCCTCACCGATTGCCATTCTTCACCAACGAAGTATGCATCAGATCAACTTCCAACAATCAAGCAGAATATGAGGCTGTCATTAGGTTCATAGCGACGCCTTCAACCAAGGCATCTGCCAACTGCATATCTACCTTAATTCCTAGTTAGTGGTTTCTAGTTAAACCAAGAATTTGAAGTACGAGATTCACAACTATTTAGAAAATATTTGCGTATAAAAATATTAAGCCATCAATTTGAACATATTACATTCACACGTACCAAGAAATCAAAACAAGACATCAGATCGCATAGCCAACCACATCCTAGAATGGAATGCATCTTGTATAAACCATCATACATAATACCAAAAACATAAAAAAATATAGGTCTCCATTAGTGATACACAAGATCCATCGAAACATATAACCATAAGGCACATCATCAAGAGACACAAAAAAACATCTGGCATATATACCAAAAAATATGTGTGAGTACAAGTAACAAGTCATGTCTCTGACCTGCAGTTCAACCAAAAAATATATATACACATGTCATCAAAAATAAGGGAATCATCCTCATAATGGGTGCTTTCCCTGAATTCAAAGTGAATCTAGGGCACTTGGACCCACAACTACGCTTGGTACCAACACTGGGGAAGTAGCCAAAACAGAAAGTGCCACAGGGCATAGAGTCGAATGATAGCCCCTCTCTTGGGCCATCAATGTCACTAGCCAAGCATCATCTAGATCATCGACAAAACCCTGGGTCAGCATACCTTGGGTCAACCTGTCTACTCGACCCTAAGAATATTCTAAATTAGTGGCTCAGGTCTTAGATGCAGCTACTTTCTCGGCCATATCTTTCATCCATGCTTCGGCCGCCTCGGCATGAGCGATGGCCGTGGCACACTCGAAAATAGTTGAGCTGCTACCCTTCATGGAAGGGCCAGCACAATCACCACCCTAAGGCTGCCTTGGATCTCAACCTTGCCCCCTAGCGTGGGGCTGAGCTCCTCTACCTGGAACCCTTCGAATGGGTTAGTGCCCCACCAACTGAGCAGTAGTCCACCCAACCACCCCCACATCTACAAGAGTAACAAAGAAAGTGTCAGTGTCACCACAATACACACAAAAATATACACATCATAAATGCTCAAAAAATGCAGAAAAACATGAAAATCATACTTGCAGGTCCCCACGTGTACCCAGTAGGAAGACCTGTATCCAGATCTCATCTATAGTCCATCCCAAAGTATGGATACTCGAGGAACATCTGAGGGTTGGCCTCGACCAGGCCTCTGTGGTTTCATTCCAATAGCAACCCACCTCACCGCCCCCACCTCGAGGCATCACTAGCGCCCATCGCCTCATTCGAGGGTCCCAGTGAAACCCCATAGGAACTGCCACCGTGAGTCGCAACAATACCACCCTCTCAAACATAATGCTACAAAAAATCCTAGCAAATATGAAATTCTTAGATCCTGTTCGGACCTTCGCCAACTAGGACACCATATCGTCATAACAATGACGGGAAAAGTCAAAGAAATGTTTGACTGAACACCGATCTGAGGTCCCGATGCCCTATGCGGTGACGACGACCCAATCAATCACACGATCATATCCAGTGAACATCACTCGACTATGTCGGTCACTGAATATATAAGAATGCACCCATATGAGAAGGGCACCCCACCACAATGATGCTTCGACCAACGAAGGAGAGGCACCCTCCCACGAGGGAGCGAGTGAGGAAGCGCCTCACCATGAGGCAAAAAACCGATCACAAAATATATATCCATCTTTGGATGGATAGGAATGTCATGCGCATGCAACACCATCATGTTATGCCTCCTATTCCAACAACAGACCAGGTAATGCAGCAGGCAATCCTACACCCTCAGGAGGTCATTCTCAAGGAACTTGAGGAGACCCCACAGAGGTAGTTGTCTGTGGGCATTGGCATCCTATGCCACTGCCATTAAAATATCCGGCTAATCTCTCTCTCTCCACAACATCCTATCACCAAGCAGATAAACATCAGTGACATCAAAAATTAAAAATTTCAAAAAAAAAATTTCAAAAACTTGCCCTGGATTTTCGAGGCACCTTTTCCTCAGGCAGGTGCGCAAACCACACGTCTGTATCTCAGAAAAATGTGGAAGCCACACGAAAAATCTCCCACAGGAGCGAAATCTTCGCAGAGGGCTCCGTGCCTGTACCTTGATCGCCCATGCGGTCAAGGCCGAAAACAAGTAGGGATTTGTACAAACCTAATTTGTATGGACCCCTCAGTAGTAAAACTGAAAAAATTGAAATTTTTGACATTCAGAGGCCTACCTGACACTAGCGCCGCAAATCCTTGGTGGCTGACTACAAAGACAAGAAAGGCTCGACATCAAACTCTGACCTCACAAATCTCAAATGGAAAAAATTAATTGAAATGAGCCATATTTACCTATATATCACCCTTTTCAAATTGTTTGAGGGACCATAACGGGAGATCAGAAAGCCCAATTGTGCAACCCAAAGAAACAAAATGATTAACACCTCATAATGCCCAAAAGAGGCTTCACACATTCACGCCTCTGAAAAAATACTTTTTTTCTTTTTTTTTCTTTTTCAGTTCTGATAGGTATGCCCTCTGTTATCATTTTTTCATTCAACACATTTTTCAATATATTTGAATGAAAAATATGCTTTCACTTGGGGTATTGGTTGTAGGTATTATACAATAAGAGAAACCACCTATTTCCCCATTCACTGAAGGTTCTAGAGTAGGTATCATTCTACCCTCAGCATGATAGAGTCCTAGAGAAGATTTGCATATCCTAACATCATTTATCCACAAACGATAGGTTCCAAACATCCGACCATGCTTATGGCCATAACACCCCAGTCCAAGAAGCACTTCATGATCATTCATCCATTATACATTAAGTCACGTTTTACCATATTGCGATAAAACCCATTTCCCGGACTACCATTCTCGCAAGAAGATAAAACATGCACCACCGTGTCTCATATTTGGCCTACCATCCCTCCATTAGCATATCCCATCTGCGATAATTTCCATCCGCTTCACCACCCCCACACTGATACTAACCAATGGGACCCCCACCATTAGTAAAAAAACCTTCCTCACATCATCACTGAGCGATCATTTTCATGTTTTTGGGGCACCCATCTCCATGTTTGTAGAAACCAAACCCATTTTATATTCTTTTGGAAAGCGTACAAATATTTTTTAGGAGAACATCCCCTACCCATCCATCCAATTTTTCTCCCATGGAAATAGTCCCTAATCACCCTTACTCGGAGCTTCACACCTTTCAAACAAAGCCACCACGAAATTCATAACAAACACATACCCACCCTGGATGTTGTACCAACTCCAGGGATTTCCTCATTAGAAATCGTTATGACTGCTGCTAAACTACTTTTTCAAGCTCCGACCTTGGGCCACTGAACTCCCATTAATAGTTTTCAGCCATCTCTCGCCACCATGCCTATGTTAACCTATCATATTAGAGACCCTGGTCCCTTGCATCAGTATTTCTCTCAATTGGTTAAGGCTTCCTTCTTGTTGACTTCAACAACCATTTTCCAAAAAGGAAGCAATACCTTGGATGGCTCCTCACCTCAATAGGGGCATCCTCGGATGGCACTGTGGGAATCATCATCATCCTTTGATATCATCGATCCTCCTGACATTTGACTACAAAACAAGTTTTTATGTCAATATGGTATCATACTTCACAACCATTGCACTTTATCATAATTCATTGAAGACCCGTGCCATTATAAGAATCTCTTTCAACAATGCTTACATGGTAAGGTCCCAGTCATTCACCCATGCATACGATGAGAATTTATTCTAAAATATGCCATACCAAGATTATGCATGTGGGAACTACATTCAACCTATTTTCAAATAAAAAACACCCCTGAGGGCATCAAAAATCGTTGTCATTAACCAAATCAGATCATCACTATCATATAAGTGACATAGACAGAACCTCTATCTGTCAGATAGGATTTTAACTAGCCATAGAATCATGAGCATGGGACATGCGCACCTCGTAGAAATATTGTTTTTATTATAGTATGTTATCTCTTGCAGGTTTCCGACATAACATGGTCCCTATTTTACTCACAATAAGGGGTCTCCAACCTTAGGATGCACGCAGGTTACTCTCTCTCTCTCTCAACATGGACTATACAGAACAAAACTATAATGTATTTCGACTATCCAGTTCTTCCTAGACCTCACACATTGGGGGAACTGTTATCACTAGAAAACTAGACAAGCAAAAGACATCATGAAATGTCAAGCATAAGGATTTACAGGGTTGAAAAACATTAGAGAATCTGGAAAATTTAAATTTCTCTAAGGTCAAGAGAAATTTATCAAATTGCACGCAAAAGACACTAGAAAAATGCGCTCCGCACGCCCTTTTCTTCGATAGCAGCGCAGGTCTCTGCGACTTTCCCTCAATAAGACGTGCAGTCCTAGGTATGGTGAAAGGTCACTATCTAGGACCACTTTTCACACTTCATGAAGAAGATTCTCCACTTGATGCCTCCCAAGGACAGTGGCCTAGAGCCACCTTGAGACCTCAAGTGAGCACACAATGTTATCAACCACCACTCTTGGGTCACTATCCACAATTGTACCAAGAGTGGGAAGAATATTTGAATTTTTACTATAAAATACCACCATGAGAAGAACAATTTAGAGCACATTGTAATGCTGACCAAATTTCCCATGAGAAAACGAATAGTGTGTTGTCCAAGCAGTAAGAGAGCGAAGGGGTTCATTTGTTGGTCATCTAGCATCTCAATCCAAGAGGGGAAGTGCATCATTTTTCCGTTATCCGATCACTCATTCGAGGAAAAGAGAGAGGCCTGCAAGCAACTTAAGGGGAGAGCCCTCCTTTCTTTGAGTATTAGAGCTCCATAGCTCTAAGGACTCGCTACGAGTGTTTTAGCATTCTACCTCTTTTTTAACACCAGCAAAAAATAAAAGGGGATTTGTTCTCTGTTGGTATTATTAGTTCGTTTAATCAATATTGAGTTTATGTTATATGTGTATTTTGTGTTTCTTGTTTCCTCCTGTTTTTGTAGTATTCTATGTTTTATAACTATTTTTTCTACATGTTATGATGCTTCACTAACCATCTAACAAACCATTTTTTCCTTGTGACATTGCTTGTAGGCTAGCAATCACTCCTACAAAGCACTAGTGTTTTTCATACACTCGTGTACCAAACACACCAAAACAAGCGATATTTGGAAACTACTTATGGGCACACATTATCAAAGATAAATATATGTATGAACATGATCTTTCTACTTGGGTAAGCAGGGGGAAAGGAGAAAATCTATGAAATTAATGATATGGAGGAACATGTTGCAATCCCTGCAATGGATCTCAGGATTTCTGCGTTGGGAGGATTTTGATGGCTCTAGGATTAATATAGGCTTAGATGTGATCATTGGGATTATTATCACTCCCTCTGTTTCCCAAGGTTGAGAATGGAGATTGAAGGAGGTAACCTCAAACCAATATTTAGATTTGGTAGCTAGCCCTACCAAGCCATAGAGGGTTCTCTCAATGTCACTTTTACAGTCAATGAGATGAATGGAGATGTAATGATCTTAGGCTAGATATAAGCTCAGTGAATTAGGGTTTTGTTTTCAATTTTTGTTGGATAAGAATGTCAGTCAAGGAACTAGGTTTTATTTTAAAGGTACAACTATAGAGATGAAGATGAGGTCATGTAGGTATACTTAGAAGCATACTTTGATTGTCATTGTGATATAGGGTTTGAAAAGAGAGACAGAGTCGGAATGAGCATATTACATGAGTTCATTCATCAGAAGAGGTAAAACAAATTTATGAAAATCCTATAAAACATAGCACAAAAAGAAAGAATTTTGTTCATAGACTCCTAATATTTATCATATAGAAGCATACATGTGATTTCATGGAAGCATAAACATTCAAATTGATGGCGTTACTGTGTAAAAGCAATGCTAATAAGCATACCACTAGAGTCCCACAATTATAGTTGCAACATATCTTTGATTTCACTGAAAAAGATTGTACATAAGCTCCACAATTGCAATATCAACTATCCAACCTCTAAAATGACTTAAGTTGGACTAAATATAGAAAATAGAGAAGATGTCACCTCATTGGGTCGAAACCTGATCCAAAATACATCATAAATGCACCATATGAGTCATTACCTAGAATTTATGGAAGTTAGAAACAATCCCCCCAAATTTAGCTAATAACTAGGAGCCTTTGTCTCCTTGAGTAATTACATGATTCCTCAACAATGAGGGGAAAAAGAAGACTTCATTATCCAAAAAAAAGCTCATGGGATAGATGTAACCTAGAGATTTTTACCATTTTTCATTGACACATGTTCAGAAAGCATCCAAGATAGAAGCGTCGCGCAACACATAGAAGCGTCGTGCCACTTGGAAAACATTTTAAACTAAATTTTAGGCATCCTCTTGTTGATCTGAAGATTGGAAAAGGTAGCCCTAGATGTCCTCTATCCAACCCAACCTTAAAATTGACAAAATACCTCCGGCAGGGCCTTCAAAACTTTATTTTTCCAAGCTTACTCCAGAATCGCCTTGTACAGGGAAAAACAATGGTAGAATTATGAAAAATAGGGTGTTTTTTGGATTTTTCTCCAAAACGGAGGTATCATAAAAAAATAATACCATATTTGGAATGTAGAATCCTAAATCAATCGAACCATGTAGAGAAAACCTCATTTGGAGCCTCTGAGGAACAACGTCGCGTGGCTGCGCAACGCTTCTGTACAACCGAAATTGCCAAAATTGCCAAAAATCCAAAACTTTTCCAAAAATTTTCTACAAAAATTGGGCTCAACGATGGATCAACATATCTCTAACCATAATTTTTTTTGCAAAACTAAGAGATTTTTTGTTCTTTAGTATGTTATGAACAAAAAAATCCTCCATTTTTCAAAACTACTTTCCGATTTGTTCAGAATCCAAGTTTGAAGTTGGTCAGTAAAATTTGCAGAAGCATAGCATGCTCTTTGAGAGTGATTTTTGAGGCCTTCCCAGAGGATTTTTTGGCTTCAAGTGGTATGGTTTGAAAGCTTAGGATGTCTAGTACACAATGGAATCATCAAACACTGCAAACCCTTGCTCTGAACCCCTAAAAAATTGACTTGAAGACAACCTATCCAAAAGTGCAGAAAATGACCCGGAGCAACTGTATTTTGGAGATTTGTCTCAAATAATAACACCTGTGCATAAACTGAAGGATATTTTTTTTCTTTGGTATATTATTGACAAAAACCTCTTTCACTTTTTCAAATTCATCTTCATTACTTCATAAAGTAAATTTGAAGTAGTATTGTCCCTGTGTGCAATGTGAACCCTGGAAAATTATCATAAAACTCTAAAAATGATGCCATGGGTCTGAGTTGGCTCAAACCTCGAAACTTGTGCTCCTTTTTTGTACTTTTTATTCTCATTTTCCATGATGTCTTTTTGCAAAAATAAAACCATAGCTTGATTTGAAGGAAAGGGAAGGTGAAAATTAGGAAAATAGAGGATGATGATACAGTGGGTTTAGGGACACAAATGAGATGTAATGGAGTTAGGGAAAAATACCTAAATATTTGGGGAAGTAGTGAGTTAGCAATACAATGCAAGTGAAAATTTTGGAAATGGGTATGGGAAAGAGGGAAAAAATGTTAAACACGGACTTAACCTAGTTTTCTCTGCAAAAGCATTATGAGAACTAGGGTTTGAGTGAAAATGGTAGCAATGAGAGGTATGAATGATATGTAGTGATTTGGTAAGGTGTATGAATTATGCTTGAAGGTTATTAGGTGATGAAACTAGGGGTTTTCCAACTGAAGCAAGCCAAACATCAATGAAACCAAAAATGTGGTTGAAAACCCTAGAAGAGGGAATCCACCCTTTGCTGAAGAAATTCACTTGAAAGAGAGTTGAGGAGCGTTTACTTACTGGATTGGAAGTATTTGAAACTTGTGAAATGCTGAGTTGACCCTTATCGTTGCTCCTTTGGATTTATTTTCTAATTTTATAACTCCCATGATAGTGACAATGGTGATGACATGACTCCCATGTAGATTTTGATGACATGAACAAATGATGACACCTCAAATGTAATCCTAGACCATGACCTAGATGATGGTATATTAACTGATTCATGACCATAGACGCTTAAATGAAGACTTGATCGATATGCGTGATGATGACCATGGGTGAATGGAGGGAGCAGCGCTGACCTATACAACAACCAATTATAAAATTTTATTTAAAAACTTATTTGAACTATAAAATTTGGCATAGGACCCTATCAACTAATATTGAAAGAGTACATTTGTTCACTGGTGACTGACAGACAGACACTAACAGGGATCACTAGAGATCACACCCTATCAGAACAACTTCTCAACCTATTACACAATAAGGGAATCTACTTATTCAAATAGATTTATAAGACAGATGGCCATAGCATAAATAGGTAGGTGCAACTGAATTGTGTATCATAGATTTCCACACAGATGAATGGGAGAGATATCTCATGTAAGTAAAGAATGTTTGTATTAGGATTGAGGAGAAGGGGGAAAAGGACAATTTTGTTCGGGGAGGCAACCTCAAGAAAGGAGGGCCAAGGGTCAAAGAAATTGGGCCATAATCTCCCCATAGTTGAGACGCCAGCTATACATGGTAACATAAAATCTGGAAAGGACAGACACCATATAAAATCAAAATCTTCAGCTAGGTTGTTGTAAACGATAGAATATTAACCTCAAACAATTTGCAGAAAAGAGGATACAATGGCTCGGGCATGTGTCTAATGTGTAGGAGGGGTTTGGAGAGTCTAGTTCACTTATTGCTTACCTGTACACGTGAGGGTGGTATGGGAAGGGTGCGGGGACAACCTGAAGCTTTATTTGACAGGGCTACAACACTCTCTAATTTCTAGCATTCATGTATGGCATAGGATAAACAAAGGACACAAAAATATTCCTTTATTTATTATGTGGATCATTTGGAGAAGTACGAATGCTCATATCTTTGAACAGAAGCCAATTAAGGCCCATGAAAACATCATTAAGGCCATTGCCCTCTACAACGAACAAGATAAATACTTGAAGGTATATAAGAACAAGAACTGCATTTACAGGGATCTGTGGCAAACTTTTCCTATAAGCTTCTTTGATGGAGCAAGAAAAGGGAGGATTTGCAGATGTGGGGCAGTTATATACACGAGTCAAGGTAGATTCTACCATTTTTTATGGGAGGGAGGATGGGGAACCAAAAGTAAGGTTGAGATAATTTCTCTATGGGGTGTATTAATCGTGGCAAAGTGGCTCAGAATCGAGAAGATAAAGGTTCTGGGCGATGCTAAAACCATCATAGACTAGGAGAAAAACTGCACAAATTTTAGTCCTCATATTTTAAGTAACTAGATGAAGAGTATTAGAACATTGGTTTCCTGCTTCCAAGATATCTAATTCCAACACATATATGGAGAGTAACACTGGATGGAAGATCTCTTATCTAAGAGAGGGATAGCAAAGGATACAAGAAAGTTTTTTTTCAATGAATTTGTGGGAAGTTAGTAAATGCTGGAAAAATCAACTGCTCATAGTTGTCTAAACAAAGAACAAAAAATTATCACAAAAGAAAGAATCACAAGAAAGGTAGAAACATAGTGAAAACTAACAACTCAAGTTCCAGATTTTTTGTTTTTTTTAGTACATTATGTCAATTTTAAAATAGATGAACATGAAAATAGAAATAAATATATTTTTGTAATCACTGAGAATTATTTTTTTAATGTTTTGTTGATTATTATAACAAAATGGACCATATGTAGCAAAACTAAAAAGTTATAAGCCGACATGGAGGAGCATAGAAACATAACTACAAAAATATCTAGAATCTAGTTTGAATGTTATACTTAATCTTTTTAGAATAAAAAAACAGAAGCGTTTTTTTTTTCTTAAAAAAAAAAAAAACCTTGTATTGGCAAACACGGGAACCCTACACAACGATGCCTTTTACACAATTTTAGAGTTCTCATTTATTCGACCATTTCAAAACTTCCAATTTAATATCTTATTCTTATACGCGTGCAAATGGTTATCACTATTAAAGCAAATAAAAGTAACAAAATGTTTATTGCAATAGCAAATTTCAATTGCCATGCTGCGCTTTATAAAATTCCACGTTTGCTCAAGGGAAGCCCCGTTCTCAATTACGATCCCCTCCTCTATCTTCTTGTGTGAAGCGTAACTAAGCGTGCGTTCAGTTCTTCAATCAATGGTCAAAACGGAATAAAACGTATTGAATTATAATTTTAGAATTACAGTCACAGAATTAGAGTAGATGTGACGCCACATTATTATATAAAAATACTAATATATAATGGCACATGCCACATTATACTGTGGTATTCTAATTTTAATAGAATAAAACTATCTGTAATAACAATAAATTAATAATAATAATAATAATAAGATTAACGGAGTAACAATAATATTAAAGTTTCTTATTATAAGTTTATTGGTAATGTCTCATAATTTTGTTAACAATTTTTAATAATAATAAGGTTTATTAATAAAAATTAAAGTTGTTAATAACATTTAATAATAAAAATCAGTATATTTTATTAACAAACAAATTTATTAATCGTATTAATAACTTTATAATATTTTTCAAACATAAAAGTTATAATAATATATTAATAATTGTAGATTAATAAAAAAAATATATATATATATATTAATAATATATTAATCTATACATTGTGATATTAAGTTATACATTAAATTTAATATATTAATTTATATATTAATGTATGTCAATCATAATTGTAGTTAACCAAATTCATCGTGTACATTGTGTTCACCCATCATTAATGATAGTCATTATGTTACACATGCCTATAGTTAACCATAGACATCATGCCCAAAATACTTATACTGAATCTTGGTTGATCGTATTTAACTACAATCAACCATGATTGATGATTATCAACTATAGTCAACCTTAAACAACCATGCCCAAAGTTTGAAAAGGTTTAGTAGTAATAATAATGATAATAATAGTAATAATAGTAATTTTATGATCACTTTGCAAAATTTGATCCCTAGGGTTTTGATCATGTTATAATCTGTGCCCACCATTTCAGCTTCCATGGCGCCCCGATGGTTGGGTTAGGAGGGAGTGGAGGGAATGATGCTCTCTCCTTCAGAAATGAAGTTTAAAATAGTTCTCATCAACAACTAATGTGTAGACCTGGCAATCCAACTAACAAACAACCTACCAATGCAACCCCAAAAAACAAATATGCAGCTCCTAGTTCTAGCAAGAAATAATGGAATAAACTCAAGTCTCTAGAATCCACAGATAATACAACATAATTGGCTAGTCCTTGTCTCCCACAAGACTAAGAGTATCCTCCCTTGGAAACCCCTGCTGCAAAATTGGGTGCAACAGTTGAACACATGAAACAACATGCAGTAATATGTAAATTGGTTGGACCTTGGCCTTTAGAGTGGCTTCTCATTAACTTCATCAGAAAAAACTTGACAGATAAGGGGGATGTCGAACTTAATTTGTGATCTATATGGAATTTCACAGTCATCGTCAACAAAATTGAAGATCGGGACAATATCTTTCGAGGTCCATATTTCATGAATTCAATGGGCCTCTTCATGAAACCCTGGGTTCCTAGATTCAATCCTAAGAAGGAATATGTATCCTATCTGCAAATATTGAATAGGTTATACTCCCTTCCCCATGAATATTGGGATCTAGAAATCTTGGTGCATATAGACCACAAAATCGAGCACTTCATCAAATTTTTGACATCACAAAAAAAAGAAGATATGCCTCATACGTTGAGATTTGTGTGTACTTGGATCTCTCGAAACCTTTCCTTGCAAATATTCTTCTGAGTTGTGAAGAATTTTTTTGGGAAAAACCAATAGATTATGATAAAATCCCTTTCCAATGCCACCATTACTATGTATATGGGCACCTATTCAGGGATATCCCTACAAAACCACCACAATAACCTGATTGAGGAAACACAATTACTACCCAGGCTCCCCCTAAGAGTGCATTCACTACAGTTTCAAGCAAAAATAAAGATGTTATATGGTGAGGAGAAGGATCTTCTAGGAATGGTCATCAAACTGGTACGAAATTCTTCAGCACATGGAGGAACAAAACGAGCCTAACCAGGAAGCACTATTAGTTAGCCATCCTACAAAACAATCCACTCACTGGGGGAACTGACCAACTCAATATCAGATCCGGTCTCCTAACCTCATGAGCCTAGGTCAGAGAACAACACAGATAAATTGGAGACTGTAACTCCAATGGAGGAAGCCTAGATCTAGAATATCTGGAACTGCAAAACATAGATTTTGAGCAAAGCTAAATGAATGGGAAAAAAAAGACCTTGCTACTATTCCATAAGAGAAAATTAAAATGGTTTCTAGAGCCTGTCATCGTCATTAAGATTTGATCCCCCATCGGGCTAACCCACTAGGTACCACTTCTTCTCCTTCCTCCTCTCTTTCCTCATACATGATTAAATGAAATGCCCCCCTGAATCATTCCATTTCTTTCGAAGAAAAAAAGAAAAAATGTTGCAAAACTAATAGTCATCTTCTTCAAGACTTAGGAGAGTTCTTGGTTAATACAAGTATAGTTTCTCCCATGAATACCCTATTTCCTCCCATTTCCAAATCTCAATGATGAAGATTTTATCATGGAATACACAAGCTTTAAATGGAAAATCCAGGCATAGGGTCATAAAGAATAAAATATCCACTAAAAAACCTAACATTCTATTGCTCCAATAGGCTAAGTGTACTCATGACAGCCTTAGACAAAACGTAAATTCATTCTAGAAAAATTATGACTTCATAACCTAACATGCTATATGTGCATCTAGGGGTTTTGAAATTCTATGGAATCCACTAATAGTCAACCTCAAAGATTCATTTTCTCTCCCCAAAATCATCATAGCCCATTTTCAACCAATTTGTTCCTCCCAATTTGGTTTTATTTCCAATTTCAATAGTCCCAACTCCCCATCCGAAAAAAGAACCTTCATTTCCGACCTCTCCATTGTTGCTCTCCTGGCTGGCCTTGGTCACTAGATCTTGGGTTGGGATTTCAATCTCATAAGATCCGCGTAGGAGAAAAGGGGTGGTGTAAGAAGGCTTGAAGAAGAGGTCTTTCTCTTTAACCATTTTATAGAGGATCCCAAGTGGTAAACGTATAAGATTCAAATGGAATCCATACCTAGAATAATATAAGGTGGGGCAAGAAACAAGTTGCGTTAAGACTGGACCACTTCTTAATATCCAATTATCTCTTTTTAGAGAAGATCAATTTGGAAGCGTCAATTCTTCCGAATTATGGTTCTGACCACTAGATTATAGATTTTTATTTGGATTGGTCATGTTCGCATCACAACAAGCCCCTTCGCTTTGAATCCTTCTAGCTACTCCATCTAAAATTCATATCCAACTTTGAAGTGTGGTGGCAAGAATCAACATCCATACCTAGTTGTGTTATGTTCTACTTTTAGTAGAGGTTAAAATACATTATGAAAAAGTTAAAGGAGTGGAATGTGAGGTATTTTGGGAAAATATTCAAAGAAAATCATAAATTAGAAAAAAAAATGAGTGAATTTAATCAAATGGCATAATCAAAGAAGGGAGAACAAAATATTTGATAACATCAGAGAGATAAATGCGGTAACAACTAGAATAAAGTTAGCATGGGAGGATACCCTCTGCGAGTAGAAATCGCGGGTGAAATGGATGAAATAGGAAGAGCGTAATATTAAATTATTTCATAAATCATTGACTAACTACATGCATCAAAATCACATACATCACATTTTTAATGAGCACAATTAGGTTATCGAACATCGTGATGATATCTCCCAGGTTTTATCTCAGAACTTCTACGCTCTTTGAACTGAGCTAATCTATGATAGGAGAGACGATATACACAAGGTAACCCAACATATCCCCAAGATTATCGTAATAGAGGAAAATTCCCTTCTACTTAAATAAATCTCCTTTCAAGAATTATAAGACATTGTTATGAGTATGCTTAGAGAGAAAGCCCCAGGCTTGAATGCCTTCACAGCTAAATTATTCCAAGATTGTTGGGCTATACGTGGGTGGGATGTTTGGAAATTTATTGAAGTCTCTCACTAATCAGCTTCACTTATTTCTACCTTTGATGCCACCTTCATTTCCCTTATGCCCAAATAATCTAAGGCATATTCTCCCTCTAAATTTCATCTTATTTCCTTATACAATTCCATATATAAAATCATTTCGAAGACCATTTCTAATAGACTCAAGCCTCTCCTTCCTTCTCTTATTATCCCTGAGAAAACATGTTACGTAGAAGGAAAGAAAATATTGGATAGCATCATCCTTTCTTAGGAGCACATGCACTCTCTTTGCACCTATAAGCAACCTGGAAAGATTTTAAAACTTGACATGTCGAAAGCCTTTGATAAAATTAGCTAAAAATTCATCTATCACATCCTCATGCCTTATGGATTTCATGAAAAATGTGCTTCATGGGTGATGGCACTCATTTCTAAGGCTTTCTATTCCATTTTGGTTAATGGCTCTCCCTCTCTAACCTTCACTCATTTCCTGGGTATAAGGGAAGGAGACCCTATTTCTACCTTATCTTCTTGCTTGTATCTGAAGGTTTGAGCTACTCCATTCGAAACACTCTCTCCTAGAAGTGACTTAAATTCCTCCTCCATGGCTCTAATAAACAATGCTCTACTCAATAGCAATTTTTTGATGACACCTTGCTCACAGGCGACCCATCCCTTCACGAGGCTTTAGAATTCAAAAAAACCTTGGATGTTTTCGCGATGACCTCCAGAACTAATATAAATAAAAGTAAGTCTTAGATGTTCTTCTTCAATACTCTATAAGAATTCCAGGTCCACGGTTATCATCTTCTTGGCTTCAAAAAGAGATCCCTTCCATCCAAAAATTTAGGGGAGGCTTGACAAAAAATACTCTCTACCAACAAATCTGTTAAGAGCTAGTACTTAAATTTGAATCTTGTTGTACACTTCATTCTCGTGAAATTAGTGTTGCAATCTATACCCACCTACTTTCTTTCTGCCCTTATTTTTCCAAAATCGATTCTTAGAAAACTTCACAACCTTCAATGCTCATTTATTTTGGGAGTGGGGAAGGGGAATTTAGAGCATAAATGGGCCTTAGTAGCCTAAAAAAATATTTTCATTCCAAGATTCACAAGAGACTTAAGCTTAAGAGACTCATTTGTTCTAAGTAGGGCATTGATTGCACAAACATGGTGAGGATGGCTTAAAAACCCTTCGACTCTGCGGTGCCAAATGTGGACTAATGAATACGCACAGACCATCCACTCCTCTTAGTTAATCATAATTTCAAATGAATTTCATGGATCCCACATATGGAATGCAACTTGGTAAAGAAAATATTTGAGTTAGGATCACTGGTTTTGGGAAGTTCGAAATGGGATGACAAACTTTCTTTGGGAAGGTTCTTGGAACCAATAGCCTAAAATTTCTTCTCTGGACAACTCCCAAAAAATCATAGATAACTTCATCCAAAGAGGGCTTTCATTGGTTTCATATTACTGGGATTCCCATCCTTTTAACTCACCTTGGCTCTCATAGAAAATCTAATCACTAGACTATGCACAAACTCAAGGAGAATAGCAACAACTTCTGGAGCCTATTTTGGCCACTAGAAATATTGTAGTGAAAACTGATAATGATATTTTGCGTAAGACATATGGACCATCTAGAAATTTAAACCTCAAGGAGGCTTGTAGAATCTTAATGCAAGTTCAGTAGGTCGAGCTCAATCACATCTAGAAACATCTCTAGAAAATGAAGCATTGCCCTAAAATTATTCTCTTCCTTTGGTTATTCCTAATAAATAATAAATTAACATGGGATATGTTGATTTTTGTAGCTTGGGATGAACTCCAAGCCCTAGGGTTTAGGGTTTGGAGGGGAAAAATCCACAAGGGTCACTTGTGGGCTTGGAACCCAAGTATGGGGTGTTGCACCAAATAGTGCTTTGGGCATTTATATGGGAAAATTTCTACATGTGATGGCATGAGATGATAAAGGGCAGAAAGGAGAATCCAATGCTTCGAGAATTATCAAATTTCGAGTTGTAGAAGTGGAGATATGAATATTTGGACAAGATAAGTCATGTAGGCTTGAGGAATTCGTCCAAGAGACATGCCTCTTCATCATATTCTTGGAGACCCTCATTTATGTATAAATAGAGGGTGAATGTGAGGTTATTGTGCATCCATTTTGTGTAAAAAATACATAAGAGAAGAACTTGTTGAGGGAGAGGACTTAACTGTTTGGGAAGCAGCAAAGGAAGAAGACAAGAAAAAGAGGTCAAGATTTTTTCTAGGGTTTTTTCAGGAGGCCGAGGTTCAAAAAATAAAGTTGCAATCCTATTCTTGAAAGCCGAGACAACAAAGCAAGAAGTCTGAATTGTTTTGTGGGTTAAGTAATGGTGCATACCCTTGGGAAGGGTTGTTGCAGTAAGAAGAAGTTTTGTTGTAGCAAGTCACAAACCCTAGATCCATCACAGACATGTTTTAAGGCAAGAATGGGAGAGTGTAAGGCATGTTAGGGATACTAAAGCATGAATAGTGTTTGGTCAATTTAGTGTTTCCTAAATTGCTGCATTTAATTGTCAATCCGGGAATCGTAAGCTGATGAAGTGCGGCGCACTATATGTGCAAGATAACCTCTTTCTTAACTTTTTGTCGTTTTTGGTCTTTCTAAGGTGAAATGGGAATTCTAAAGTGAAAAGCAAGCTTGGTTATATTTGTTCAAGGAAGCGATTTCCCCTATAATGTTTTACCAATCTTGAAACTTTAAAAACAAATTGAAATTACAATGACAAAACTTAAAAGAAAGTAAAAGTGTACTGCTGAAATGAAAAGGTGCTGCTAATCTAATGAATCAAAACAAGAAACTAGTGAACATGAAAACTAAACTATTCTTGCTGCCAACTGAACACAAAAGAAACTACGCTTATGGAAATTCAAAATTGCAATGAAATAAATCTAAATCAGATTACATCAATTCATTTTCTGACCCTTCATCATTAGACCGGCTATGACTTGCGGAAGTAATCATAAACAACTTGTGTAACTGATATTTAATTTGCAGAAAGTAAACTAATACTAAACCATACACACATGATTCAATCCCTCGCCATCGGTCCAGCTGTGGCTTTCGGAGGCAATTGAAGATGTCATACATGATTCAATATATTTAAGTTTGCGGAAAAGAAACTAATACTAAACTACACACTTCATCATGCAGCCCCTCACCATCAGTCCAGCTGTGGCTTTCGGAGGAAACTGAAGACGCTATGAGAAGCTTAATATATCTAATTTTGCAGAAAGGAAACTAATACTAAACTACACATTTCATCATGCAGCCCCTCACCATCAGTCCAGCTGTGGCTTTCGGAGGTAGCTGAAGACACTATGAGTAGCTTAATATGTCTAATTTTAACTACTGAATCAGATAAGCAAAACTGAAGTGTACAAAGCAAGACTGAAGTTAAACAAAAGCTGTGGAAAGAAAACTAGCAGCAGAATAATGTCAGTTTCATATCATTAACCAAAATACTATGAAAATGCCCCGGGCTGTCTACCTAAAACCTGCACAAGAAAACTGATCAGTGACTTGACAATCATAAAAACATGAAAGACAAGAATGCAATGGAAATTATAGAAATGTATGAACAGAAATGAAACAACTATGAAATATGAAAATGTAATGGATTATGATACAATGACTGTTTAAAGAAATGAAATAAAATATATATACATTAATACACAGAACCTCGGCTGAGCAGGGGCCCTCTACGCAGCTTTGGTAACGATCCTCAACACAAATTAAGTTAAAAACAGAGTCTTTCACATTAAGAAGCAGTTCATTACAGACTGGTAGTATTACGGCTCAAGGCAGCGTAATCACTACATAACAGAGTACGCACATCAACTATCAATTAACAACTCAACAACTATGATCAACTAACAACTATCAACTAACTCTACGTGCGTATGCAAACGCTCTATATAAAGCAATAAACTGTAACTGTCTCCTGAAGTTTATGATAGCAGCCAGCACGTAGACCACTAAGGCCACGGATATAGGAGTATGTCCATGTTGGAAAACGGATCTATGGAAGGTGGGCGCTTGAATTCAACTCCAGAACTTTGCACAGATGTCAATTAACCTCCGCAAGCTTGGAAACGGCCGTATGGATGTTTATATGCCACGAAACAGAGTCCAGCCGACATAGAACTTCATAGTTGACTTCCACGTGGATGGCTTTGACCGCGGCTTTCTTTGACGAATTTACTTGAACCAATAGGACACGAACCATGTCCTTGTCATTCCTAGCCTGCCCATGTGGCTCGTTTCCTTCGTGAACACCTGTAACATAGATTTCCACAAAATAGCTGCGGAAAGTTGCAGCAGCTGCGGAAAGTGACAAGTTTCCGCAGCTGTATGAACAAAATCTAAATCAAATAGAAAACCCAAAAACATAATTAAAAACCATGTTAGATACCCTTTTGCACATGATATTGACAATTTTGGAGGTTTAGGTGAGTGAAAAAGATATGGAAAAGTGTATGGAAAAGAGGCAAATTCGGGACTCAACATACCCCCACTGTGAAGGTGTTGTATGTCCTCATGCAACCAAAATTTTGATACTCTTTGTTCAATTCATGTGCCTTGATACTTCAGCCAGCACATCTAACCCCCTTCTCTTCTTCTTTGGTACTGCCATCATTCTGGGTTTCTTCATGAGGCACCTGAATTTGATATTCACAAGTGCTCTTCTCAATTTTTGGCATTTCCTTTTTAGCTTCTTATTCTTCTTTTGCCAAATACCCAAATGTAACATAGTATTGTCATGGATAATCTTGTCCAGTTTGCCTTGCTCTTTGAGTGTTTCATTTTCATTTTTGATATGCGATTCAAAAGCTCAAGCTCAAAAATCTCCTGTTTTAATGACTGAACCAAATCATCCTGCAATGTATGAGGCTGAATAGAAGAGGTACTTGGGCATGTGGCTGCCTTCTCCAAGGATTCTATATAATCATACACCTCCTGCTGTTTGGGGTCTACTTCCAGTGTCTTTTTCATTGGGCTGTCCTCAAAATGCTGCAAGGGAGAATTATGTTCAAAATTTGGCTGAGGAGAACTTTCATCAATATTTTGCTGAGAATAAGATGGAGTACGCTCATTGTCTGATTGGGAGTGAAAGGAGTCAGGTTCACTAACTGACTAAAATGGACTATTGTCAGTTGGAGACTGTTCAGATGTCTCCTCACCCAGATCAATGAAATGAGGACCTTTAATTTGTGTTTTTCTCAGTTTTCCCTTAAGCCTGCTGCTTCTCCTCACATGCTGTGGTACACTACCCTTTTGTTCTTGTTTTCTTGTTTTTGCCTTCTTGGATAGAGATGACTGTTTTTGAAGAAAAATTAATCTTTCAGATAGAATTTGGTGATCTTCTTCTTCAGAAGAAGAAGTTTTATGGACAACCTCAATAATTTCTTTCCCTTTTGATATTATTGGCTTCTTAGTTTTGATTTCCTTCTTCTTCCTTTTTACCAATCTCTCTTCCCTATCATTTTCTTCATAGTAATAGTAGAAGTATCTTGGATTTCATCTACTGTTCTTTTCCTTCTACTTCTTTTTGCTGTGCTAGCTGCGGAAATTTCCTGTGTAGGAGCAACTTGGGTTTCAACATCCATTTTCTTTCTTCTACTCCTTCTAATTGGATTACCTTCAGGAATTTCCTGAGGTTCTTCAAAGAAGTTTCTTACTAAGAATTGTTCCCATGTATCTTGTCTTTCTTTTAGCTCCTTTTCAATCAAAATTTTTATAAGCCCATGATGATATAAATGAGGCTCTACATCTCCTAGGTGTTTTTGCACAGTCACAGCCATTTTCTTCAAGCTATTGAATAGGAAATAAGGAAGATTGAGAGTTTGGTTTTCAAGGAAATTCATCGATATCCTAGTATGATACATGTACATAGAGCCAAAGCGGCCTTCACATGTGATAAATTTCTGAACAATGAGTAATAAAGTGGCCCATTCATCTTTTATTGCATGCACTGGGATTCCTCTTTTGAAAACAGTGATATCCATACCTTGATTTCGGAGGATTGTTCTCCATGCCTCATCAGCGATACTTTTATTTTTGAACCAACGTTCTCCTTCACGAAGCTTTGTGGGCTAACGCTATTGATCTTTCATTGACCCGAAAAGCCACCATTTCCCATACCTTGGAGCCATCAAGTGATCTTGCAAAACGCTTTGGCCAACTTCTGCGCGGTAACCCCCAGATTTCTGAATAAAACGCGACCATTTATCTTTCCTCCAACATCTCTTTTGCTTGTGGGAAATACCTGCATAAATTCGGTCCTTCCGGCTCTGCCCTTAATAATTTTCCCATTTTACTTCTCTGTGCTTCACAGCTTGCCTCTGTGAGGGTTTTAAGCGGAAGTGGAATGATGGAATACACGGAGTCGAGCACAATGCTGTGGGGATGTTGTCACAAAACGGAAATGAGCACCATACACAAAATGGAATAAGACTGTGGGTGAATATACGGGAATGAGAGTGAGTAAAAGGAACGGAATGGAGTGAAACAGGGAATGAGAATGAGTAGAGTGAGGTTTTGTAACACGACAGAGAAACGACAAAGAAGTTAACAAAGTATAATGCATTCGGCCGCATTTTGAATTTTTGGTGGCTGTGTCATAAATATGAACACGTTTCAATCAATGATTATGGAGTTATCTTTGACTTGTAAGAGTCCTTTGTCAACTCAAATACGTATCATTATCTACGTACAGGATATTTGAACATGAGTAAGAGTCGGAATTTCAATAATGAAGCCGTTTGTGAATAAATGCAAGAGGATAACATAGAGATCGTGGAGGGTTACGGACTGTCAATAGAATCATTGCGCGTTATGGGTAGAGCTCATAGTTTAAATTACATAAAAATGTGTCTTTTATACTATTTGAAATAAACTTTATTCATACCTTTGGAATCCTTGCTTTTGCCCTTGGTCTTCAACTGATTGATCTTCATTAGTGTCTTGAATGTCCCATTGATCCTCTCGTGCATTTTATTTCATGATTTATGAAAATAACAACTAACTGTACATTCTTTTTGAAAACAGAGTAGTAGCAGCTGCGGAATCTGCTTCTGGCTGCGGAAACTGGAGTCAGCTGCGGAAACAGATGTCAGCTGCGGAAACTGACACATCTATTACTTGGCTGAAATAGAAATGAACAAATGACAAATGACCAGGTGGAAATGGCCATAAAAAGATTTTTATTGATGGAATGGATGAAATGAAGTGGAATGAAGTGAAATGAAATGAAATGAAGTGGAATGAAATGAAGTGGAATGAAATGGAGTGGATGGTGAGATGAAATGAAAGACATATTTTTTTTTTGGAAAATATAGAGTGTCAGGTGTCCCTGATTTTCACCCCATATTTTCTGTATAAGACTGCCAATCAATGATTGGTTTTCAGGCTTATACCATTTTTTTTTTTTTTTTTTTTTTTTTAAACTTGAAAAACAAAAGCTAGGCTGGTGAAGAAGAAGAATTCTTCTGTACCAGCCTAATTGCAGAACTTTCTTGAAACAACTTGACAAAATCCTCTTTAGAAAGTGGCTTATGATAAACTTTTAATCTATGGCCATTCACTAAAAGAGGAGTTTGAAACTCATCAATGGTCTTGATTCTTACAGCTCCATTGTTAAAGATCTTGTCAATCTCATATGGCCCAAGCCAATGAGTCTGAAATTTCCCTTGAAAATCTTTAAACTTGGAGTCAAATAACAATGCCCAATCTCCTTCTTAAAACTTCTTCTCTTTGATATATTTGTCATGCCATTTAGTTCTTTGATATTGAACTAGATCAGTTCTTAGAATTGCTTCTTGTCTGATCTCATCTAGCTCATTCAACTGCTCCATTCTATGCTTTTGGGCTTCTGATAAGTCCATCCCCAACTGGACTGCTATCTTGAAGGTCTTGACTTGGAACTCAATGGGGAGCAAGACTTCTTTCCCATAAACAAGTTCATAGGGAGAATGTCCTGTTGTATTCCTCCATGTAGTTATGTAGGCCCACAAGGCTTCTGGAAGCCTTTCTGCCCAATCTCTTCTATGTAGATGAATAGTTTTGGTGATGATACTTTCAAGAACTTTGTTTGTGGACTCCACTTGACCATTTGCTTGTGGATGGTAAGGAGTAGATCTTCTGTGCTTGATTTTGTATTCTTCCATCAACTTCTTCACCAAATTTGATGTGAATTGGCTCCCCTGATCTGTTACAATTTCTCTTGGAACACCAAAGCGAGTAAAAATATCCTCATAAAGAAAATGAACAACTGAATTTTCAGTAGCAGTTACTAATGCTTTAGCTTCTACCCATTTAGTAACATAATCAGTGCAAACCAATATATACTTCTTTTGCTTCGATGGTGGATTAATCGGTCCAATGAAATCTAAAGCCCATTTTTCAAAGGGTTCAATGAGTACCTGTGTTTACAATGGCATTTCATTTGAAAGGGTAGGTTTCCCTACTCTTTGGCAGCTATCACACCTTTTGACATATTGTTTTGCATCTTTGAAGAGAGAAGGCCAATAATATCCCAAGGAAAGGATTTTATAGGCCGTCCTTTTGTCCATAAAGTGTCCGCCGCATGGTTCATCATGACATGCCTTAAGAATATCGAGGCATTTGTGCTTCCATGACACATCTCCAGTCACAAAAGATCAGCCTGTTTTTTAAACAATTAGTTGCAATCACTTGAATATCTTGAACTCTCACGAATAATTTTTTAGTTTACTATATTAGGCTCAAATGTGAAAATAGTTTCTGTAACCAAATATTGTAAATATCGCATAAGCAGGGTTAACCAATAGTTCTTTGCAAACAAATATTCGTAGGGGAAACTTATCTTCTCGAATCTTCTTTAGTGTTTTGAATTCTAAAGACAAGAAATCAACTAATGTATTATTTTCTTTAGTCTAATCAAAATGCACGATAATGTTGGTTAGTACTTCAAAAGCCATCTTGTCACTCTGCCATTAGTAACAGGTTTGTTCATCAAATATCTAATTGCAGAATGGTCAGTATGAATAAAAGTTTCATAGCCTGTTATGTAATGTCTAAACTTATTAATTGCATGAACAACAACTAAAAACTCTTTTTCAGTCACAGTATAGTTCAACTCTGTGGGAGTCAAATTTTTATTGGTGTAATAAATGGCATAAGGAACTAAATCTTTTTGACCCAACACAGCTCCTAGAGCTGTATCTGAAGCATCCGTAGAAATATGAAAAGGGAGTTTCCAATTTGGTCCTCTCAAGATAGGTGCCTCAGATATTCTTATTTTCAAAGTTTCAAAAGCTGATTGACAATCAGGATCCCATTTAAATTCACAGTCTTTTGTAAGCAATTTGAAGAGTGGAGATGCTATTTTAGTGAAGTTTTCTATAAATCTTCTATAGTAACCATTAAATCCTAGAAAACTTCTAACATCTCTTTGACAATTTGGAATAGGTAACTTGGAGATGACTTCAACTTTTGATCTATCAACCTTAATCCCATCTCCCGAAATATGATGCCCCAAAACAATCCCTTCAGTAAACATCATAAAACATTTTTCATGGCTTAATGAAAGGTTTGTTTCTTTACATCTTATAAGAAATTTTTCCAAATTTCTAATGCCTCTTCAAATGAATTACCATAAACTGTAAAATCATCCATATAAACCTCTACACAATCATGGATTAGATCAGAAAAAATTCTTAGTACTGCTCTTTGGAATGTTGCTGGTGCATTACATAACCCAAAAGGAAGCACTCGGTAGGCAAAAGTTCCCCATGGACAAGTAAATGTGGTCTTATCTTGATCTTCAGGTGCTACCTGTATTTGATTCTAGCCACTAAAACCATCCAAAAATGAAAAGTACTTTTTACCTGCTAATGTATCTAATACCTGATCAATAAAAGGAAAAGGAAAGTGATCCTTCAAAGTTGCTTTGTTCAATTCCCTGTAATCAATGCATACCCTCCATTTACCATTTTTTTTAGGTACTATAACCAGAGGAGAAACCCATCGGCTATCTGAAATTGGATAAATGAAGTTTACATTGAGTAGTTTTTGGAGCTCTTCTTTCACTATCTCCCTAAGATTTGGATTCATCCTTCTTTGAGGTTGTCTGATTGGTCTACTGTTTTCCTCAATATAGATATGATGGATGGAAGTCTTAGGATCAATACCCTTCATGTCAGTATACTCCCATGCAAATGCAGTAGAATGTTTTTGCAAGATTCTGGTTAGTTCTTCTTGTTGTGACTTCTCCAGGTGTTTGTTGATATTCAATGTCTTTTCTGGAAAAATCTCAATAGCAGAATTACCAAATTCTTCCATAGAGTAAAGAGACATTTGTCTTGATGATAAATATTCTATGTCAGATTCCAACTGAAATTGTGTGGGGTCATATTCTAAAGTTATCTCAAAATTTTCTAATGTGTTCAGAATTTGACTATCCTCACTAATTTCAGAAATGGTAAAGACAGGTTGTATAGTGTTCTCATCATCGACCCATTCATTGTCTCCTATTTATGTAATTGCTCTTGCGGGAGGATACAAATTGAATTTCTTTGTCGAATTACCATTAGAAATGTACATGTCTCCAGATCTACAACTAATAAAAGCATCAGCTGTGGCCAGCCAAGGTCTTCCTAAGATAATTGGATGTCCTCCTAGATTACTTTTAGGAGTCAAAATCATAAAGTCTACTGGATATTCCCAAGAATCTAAGGAGACTGAAATATCTTCTAATACACCATCTGGTTTAATAACCGATCGATCTGCAAGTTGCAATAAAGTAGGTGTAAAAAGAAGGTTAGGAAGTTTTAACTGTTCCATAGTCTGTCTACTCATAATGTTGATAGCAGCCCCTAAGTCAATAAATGTGTTTGGAATTTCTATCCCATTTATATGTGTCTTGACAATTGGACTTCCTGGATCTACATACTTCTGCATGGTAATTTTTCCCATCATAATGTCTGCAATCTTTCCTACCGGGTGGATTCTTCTTGTGTCTTTTAGCTTCCTTCCTGGTCTTTTGAAACTCAACTCCTTTATGGTTTTTGCTAGAATAGGAATTTCTCGAATGGCTTGTAGCAATGGAATCTTGATACAAACATTCTTCAATTTATCTAGAAAGTCATAGTTAGGCAACAAGATTTGTTTTTCCACCCCCTTATCAATTTGTAGTCTTTCCGGAAAAGGAGGTGTAGATGAAGATACAGGTTGCTCAACTATAGGAGTTGTGGATGTTAGCTTTTCTTTTTCTTTTTGAATTTTTGAATTTTGAAGAGATTCTTCCTCAGAACCCTTATTGACTTGAAGAGAGTCCTCCTCGGAGGTATCTTGCTCTTGAATGTCTATAGAAGGTTTTTCTAAAACTCTACCAGATCTGAGTTGTACATCGTTGAGAGGAACAATCATATAGGTAGGAAATTGTTGTCCTTCTACCATAGAAGTAGTTTGAGGATTCTTATTGTTAGGATTTGGCAATGGCTGAGCTGGAAGTTGATTTGTCTTCTGTTGGTATGGGAGCATGAGTTGAGGATTTGTATTTTTTTGAGAAGGTTGTTGTTGTGGAAATGGCAATGAAAGTTGTTGTGGATTTTGGCTTGGGAAATTGTGGAGCTTGTTGATTTTGAAAAGATGGAGGATATTGATAAAATTGAGCAAATCTCCCATAAGGATTTTGCATCCCTTGTACCCATGGCTGATATGAATTTTGATGTTGGGGCCAAGGTTTTTGCCAAGGAGTCCAATTTGGTGGGGTTTGAAGATTCATAGGGTTATTAAACCCTTGAAATTGTTGTCCCTGCCAAGGTCTCCTTGCGACAAAACAGAGAGATTCTATTGAATTTGGATCTTCTTGAAAAACAGCTTTGAGTCCAGGGATTGAAGGAAAATCCTTCATCTCATGATTTTCTGAGCAAATCATACATGTTTCTACAACTTTTTCATCCAAGGGACATTCCCTTAAAGCATGTTTCTTTCTACATTTCGGACAAAGATGGCTAAAGCATCTGTTTCTGCTTTCTGCTTGTTTTGGATTTTAAGGGTGTCTAGTTGTTCACTAAGACTCCCTAAGATATCAGTTTTAAACTCATCAAGCATATTACCAATCTCTGCCCTACTTACTGATCCAGTTGCAGATTTGTTAGCCCTAATAAGAGAAGAATCCCTAGCCCCTTTTCCAGTTTTAGATCTTCCCCTTGAGAATTGGATACATAGTTCTGTTATATCATGAAATGGGAGTTGAGAAATGTTTCCTTTCCCCATCATGTTTAAAATGTCTATCCATTCATCTCTAATGGCTTTTAATAGGAGGGCTTTCAAGGTTTCATTATCTAATTTGCTCATCTTTTCTCTTTTCAAGTTGTATTGAAATCTTTCAATTAAGTCTTCCAAATTTTCATCTTCTTTTTGCATCATTTTGAATACCTCATCCTTGTGATTGGTGGGCATACAATAGTCCAAATATCTATCCAAAAATGTTTGTTTCATATCATTCCAAGTCCTAATAGATTGAGTAGCTAATCCCATGAACCATTTCAAAGCAGCTCCCTTCAAAGTTGAAGGAAATAGTTTGAGTTTTTGAGAGTCTTCCATATAGTCATAAGTTCGGCACACAACTGCAAACTCAAACAGAAATGTTTCAGGATCCTCACTTCGCAATCCATAAAAGTTAGGGAGAACAGATGGTGAGATATTTTTCATTGTTGCATGAGTTTCCTCATCAACTATAGGGAATCCAAGCAAATTGTCCCTATTTCTGCCATTATTTCCTTCACCATTGTTATCTCCATTATCTCCTCCTCTTCTACCTCCACCTCTATTTATTACTTCCTCTGCCATGATAGTTTCTTTAGAGTCCTTATAGTCCTCTAGTTCTTCTACCAAGGAAGGATGAGAGAAAGTTTCTTTGTTTTCTAAGTAGGTTTTAGTAGGTGGTATAGGAGAATCCTCTAATTCAGCTGTTCTTTGACTTCCAAAAATCCTAAGGCTAGGGGTCGATGGTGGTGAATCTGGTCTATGCCTTGAAGAAGATGGAGTTGTGAAAATCGAACTCTTGGCTTTAGCTATAAACCTCCCCCTAGAATCTCTCGCTCTATGCATGTCATTTTTTATTTTTCTAAAAAGTTGGGCTAATAATTCTCTTTCTGATCTTCCAGATCACACTAGGTGCAAGAAGAGAGCATACTGAAGAAATTACTAAACCAATAACTCTCTTTTCTGATCCTCCAGATCACACTAGGTGCAAGAGGAGAGCATACTTCAAGAAGTTATCAAGTTTTCCCTTCTTTTATGATTTTATGTTTTTTTTTTTTAAGAAATTGGCTGCCTAGTTACACTTCCCCGGCAACGGCGCCAAAATGTTTGGTCAATTTAGTGTGTCCTAAATTGCTGCATTTAATTGTCAATCCGGGAATCGTAAGCTGATGAAGTGCGGCGCACTATATGTGCAAGATAACCTCTTTCTTAACTTTTTGTCGTTTGTGGTCTTTCTAAGGTGAAATGGAAATTCTAAAGTGAAAAACAAGCTTGGTTATATTTGTTCAAGGAAATGATATCCCCTATAATGATTTACCAATCTTGAAACTTTAAAAGAAAATTGAAAATTACAATGACAAAACTTAAAAGAAAGTAAAAGTGTACTGCTGAAATGAAAGGTGCTGCTAATCTAATGAATCAAAACAAGAAACTAGTGAACATGAAAACTAAACTATTCTTGCTGCCAACTGAACACAAAAGAAACTACGCTTATGGAAATTCAAAATTGCAATGAAATAAATCTAAATCAGATTACATCAATTCATTTTATGACCCTTCATCATTAGACCAGCTATGACTTGCGGAAGTAATCATAAACAACTTGTGTAACTGATTATTTAATTTGCAGAAAGTAAACTAATACTAAACCATACACACATAATTCAATCCCTCGCCATCAGTCCAGCTGTGGCTTTCGGAGGCAACTGAAGATGTCATACACGATTTAATATATCTAAATTTGCAGAAAAGGAACTAATACTAAACTACACATTTCATCATGCAGCCCCTCACCATCAGTCCAGCTGTGGCTTTCGGAGGTAACTGAAGACACTATGAGCAACTTAATATATCTAATTTTGCAGAAAGGAAACTAATACTAAACTACACATTTCATCATGCAGCCCCTCACCATCAGTCCAGCTGTGGCTTTCGGAGGTAGCTGAAGACACTATGAGTAGCTTAATATTTCTAATTTTAACTACTGAATCAGATAAACAAAACTGAAGTGCACAAGACAAAACTGAAGTTAAACAAAGACTGTGAAAGAAAACTAGCAGCAGAATAATATCAGTTTCATATCATTAGCAAAATACTATGAAAATGCCCCGGGCTGTCTACCTAAAACCTGCACAAGAAAACTGATCAGTGATTTAACAATCATAAAAACATAAAAGACAAGAATGCAATGGAAATTAATGAACAGAAATGAAGCAACTATGAAATATGAACATGTAATGAGTTATGATACAATGACTATTTAAAGAAATGAAATGAAAAATATATACATTAATACACAGAACCTCGGCTGAGCAGGGGCCCTCTACGCAGCTTTGGTAACGATCCTCAACACAAATTAAGTTGAAAATAGAGTTTTTCACATTAAAAAGCAGTTCATTACAGACTGGTAGTATTACGGCTCAAGGCAGCGTAATCACTACATAACAGAGTACGCACATCAACTCAACAGCTATGATCAAATAACAACTATCAACTAACTCTACGTGCGTATGCAAACGCTCTATATAAAGCAATAAACTGTAACTGTCTCCTGAAGTTTATGATAGCAGCCAGCACGTAGACCACTAAGGCCACGGATATAGGAGTATGGCCATGTTGGAAAAACGCGGATCTATGGAAGAAGGTGGCAATTCAACTCCAGAAGGCTTTTGCACGAGATGTCAATCCTTAGAAGGAGCTTAAACGGCCAAGTATGTTTGTTTATATGTGCCAGCTTAAACGTGAGCATAGAACTCCATAGTTGACTTCCCGTGGATGGCTTTGGCCAGTAGCTTTCTTTAATAATTTACTTGAACTTGATAGGACACGAATCATGTCCTTGTCATTTCCTATGTACCCATGTGGCTGCGTTTCCTTAAATGAACACATATGTACAAATTCCACAAAATAGCTGCGGAAAGTTGCAGCAGCTGCGGAAAGTGGCAAGTTTCCGCAGCTGTATGGACAAAATCTAAATCAAATAGAAAACACAAAAACATAATTAAAAACCATGTTAGATACCCTTTTGCACATGATATTGACAATTTTGGAGGTTTAGGTGAGTGAAAAAGATATGGAAAAGTGTATGGACAAGAGGCAAATTCGGGACTCAACAAATAGGTAACATGGGGCTTAGGGATTACTGGAGAAGGGTGACCAAAGCCAAAGGCAGACTGATGAAACAATTTTTTGAGGGCTAGTAAGACAGTGTATTATGCCCTAACCAGTCCAAAGTTGTAGCAGTTAAAGAGACCACAAACAGTGAGTTAGTGCATGAAATTTTGAGTGCATATTCTGTGCATTGGGTCAAGCAAGTTGACCAGAATTGGATCAGATTCATAGCAACATGTGGGAGCCAATTTGGAGGTGTGATTGGGTGATCGTGAGCCTTCATCGGTGCAAATTCCGCAGTGTAGTATTGGGTACCATTGATCTGGAGGGGGGAAGTGTATTTGCTACCCAAGGTAGCCCTAGATGAGCTATCTTGACATGAAAAAGAGGAGCTGAAGGTTAGGTAGAGATTGGTGCCGAAGTGCAACACCTTAATGGACTAAGTTGATTATTATCCTGGCAGTTTGGAGCTCGAGAATTATGCCTACGCAAAGAGCGGATTGGATCAACTTGTGTACACTCTACAGAAGTGACTTGCAACAGTGTTAGGTGGCAACCCTCATGGAGTCTCGATGCGTTGTGGCCTTAATGGACTAAGGCACAACCAGTGCGAAGTATGGAGGTGAAGGACTGGTAGGGTGAGATATGACATTGAGTTTGTCATTGTATCTTGTATACCATATACTATTGTATTATTTATATTTTGGTTTAATATAACGAACATTGGTGATGTACATTATTGTACAATTTTGTTAAAAACTATGTATATTTGTGCATGTGTGATTTATTGCTTTATATTTCCGTTGTGAAAAGTATTTCATGGTTGAGATTCTTGGTTTGGTAGTGTTAGTGATTTTAAGACTCTAACCTAGACCCAAGGCCATGGCAATTGAAAATGGTATCAAAGTCTATCTGAGCTACTTTGGAAGTCAGTGAATCAGAGTTGTGTGCAGCGAAGTACAACGTGAGAGAGAGTTGGTTACATTGTAAGTGAAGGGCTCACTACAATTTCAAAGTTGCAGGCAAGTCTTTGGTATGAGGACATGTTGGAGGGGTTTTCCAACTATATTCCTTGGAAGGAAAGTATGAGGTTGGTCTTGTAAGTCAACATGATTTGGGATTTTGCCAATAAATTCATTAAGAAGCCAACCAACCCTAAGGAGCTGGAAATATGGGAAGACTTGGATACAAAGGTGAGATTGATCATCCTATATGGTGTGAAGGATGCCCTAATACCTCATTTTTCTGGGAAGAACACTGCACATGAGATGTGGATGGCTCTCAATAATTTGTTCCATAATAAGAACGAGAACCAGGTACTAGTATTGGAAGAAAAATTAAAGTCCACCAAGATGATAAAGGGTTAAGGATTGAATTCCTATCTGACAAGGTTGTCTTAGGTCAGCTATGGGCTTCCTGTTGTCAATGTTAAAGTTTCATATGGAGATATGGTAAGGTTTTCCTTAAAATGGTTCACCGATGAATGGAATCCCTTCGTCAAAGGAATCATTGCAAGGGAGAAATTTCCATACTAGAATAGGTTTCGGGACGACTTCATTTAGGAAGATTTGTGAGATGAGGATGTTCATCTATCAAAGAGATCATATGAGGACGTGCAGATAAAGGTGCAGGTAGAGGCTTCAGAGGAGCAGATAAAAATTCCTGATAAGAAGGTACACTTTCCCAAGAAGAAGCTCAGGTTCGAGAGAATGAGAGGGAGCCGAGTTCGATAGGGAGCTTGTAGGTTCAGAGGGAGACTTTGTAGCCCAATAAGAGTGTGTGGTCAATGGGGAGCAAGGGTTCTTACAAATATACCAAGAAGGAATCATGGAGGGACTGGAAAGCGATACATGAGAATAAGAGTTACTTCCTAGTCTTGGAAGTACCTTCCTCACTAAGAGGGAGTGTTTATTTGTGTAGCTTGGGAGGAACTCCAAGCTCTAGGGTTCAGGGTTTGGAGGGAAAAGTTCCACTAGGGTCACTTGTGGGCTTGGAACCCAAGTATGGGGTTTTGCACCAAATCATGTTTTTGGAATTTTTGTGGGCACATTTCTACATGTCATGGCATGAGAAAATAGAGGGAAGAAAGGAGAATCCAAAACTTCAAGAATCGTAACATTCTGAGTTGTAGAAGTGGAGATATGAATTTTTTAAGTTGTCATTAATATTTGGACAAGACAAGTCATACAAGCTTGAGGAATTCATCCAAGAGACATGAATCTTAATCAAATTCATGGAGCCCCTCATTTATGTATAAATAGAGGGAGAGTGTGAGGTTATTGTGCAACAAATACACAAGAGAAGATATTTTTGAGGGATAATACTTAATTGTTTAGGCTACAACAAAGCAAGAAGACAAGAACAGGAGGTCACGATCTTTTCTAGGGATGTTTGAGGAGGCCAAGGTTCAGAAAATAAGGCTACAGAATTGTTATTCGAGGCCGAGACAACATAGAGGGAAGTCTAAAAATTTTTTTGGGTTAAGGCAAGGTGCAGACCCTTGGGAAGGGTCGTCGCAGAAAGAAGAAGGATTGTTGTAGCAAGCCACAGGACCTAGAGGCACCACATGCCTGTGCTAAGGCAAGAACAGGAGGGCCATAAGCTATTTTAGGGGTTTTTATCATAAATAACAATTAGGTTGATTAGGAATGTTATTTTGAGTTAGGTCAAGTGTGTTGGTCAAATAAATTCATGAAAATTGATCAGATTTCATGATTGGTGTATAGTCTAAAAGGGTTTAAGTGCTTATAAGTCATGTGACTAAGGCCTTTTCATAGGTAAATTTCAAAAATCCAGATGCATCAGGTTAATCAAGTCATTTTTGACACTTGGCAGAGTTTACTTGAGTCCGCATCGTTTTCTATGAAAAATAGGTTGTTTTAGCTACAGATTCACTTGACAATTCCGTAGTGAATCTGTCATATTTCAAACTGAATTCGCTACGAACTCGTGGTTTTTTGCAAGCGGTAAGGGGATCAATGAGTTTTAATTTTTTTCAGTGATTAGGGGTCAATTTTCCATCATATTCTTACCTATTATGAGTCATTATTCAGTGTATGGCATGCTTGGGCATCATCACAACCATATCATTCCACTTTTCCCTCACATTTTACTTTCCTAATTTAACCTTCATCTATTCGAGCTAAATCAGTTACCTTGCCATCCTTGTGAGATTATTGATATGTTTCCACCATTTTTTCTCATTTATCCTTTGTCTATCTGTTGTCATAGGTAGTTTCCAACTGTGTCAATAAGCAGTTTGTTGTCATAGACAATCTTTTGCAGGTGTCAAGATTTCAAATAGGGTAGCGTTGTTGCAGAAGATATGGAAATACATAAGAAGACTAAAAAAGGAGGTTCAGTAGTTATATATGAGCCTATGGACCTTAAATTGGTCATGGAGGATCCAATTTTTACATAGGCCTTCACCAATGCCGGCTGCATGTGTTTCTGTGAGAAGATACAAGGGGATTGTTGTGTTTTTTTACTGTTTAAGCAATCAACTTCAAGAGTAGTTTCTACGTAAAATGAGATGAATTATAAAAAACTGAGAGAGGTTATTGTCAAAAACGGATCAAATAACATTAAAAAAATTTTACATTTATTACAGGTGTTACAAATTTGGATATTTGAATATGTCTTTGGGATTTATTTTCAGAGTTCATTTTTCCCCTATTTTAGACAGGTTTTTCAAATGCAGATTCCGAACATCTAGAGATGGTTTTCAAAAAACCAAGAATTTTTTCTTCAAAAATATCTTACTTACAAAAACCTCCTCCATTTTTGTAACATCTAATAAGGATCTGGAGATAGGGGCTCATTTCTGACCCCTAGTTTTCAGAAAAGCAGGTCCATTTTTAATGGAGGATGAGCCACCCACTGCTCCATGAGAAGGGTAAGACATGTTTTGAGCCAAATTTGTTTTAGAATGCTCACTCTCATCATTTCACATAGCTATGGATAGGTGTTTGTAGGAAAGAAGTGGAAATTTCAAATTTTGGAATTATTAGGCAATCGTAGCGTACTCCAGGCTTAAAGTCAAGTTTTCACTACGAACTCGCTGAAAATGATTTTATGTTATTATTTCAAAAAAATTTCATAAGAGAAGCGGTTAAAGGCATGTATTTAAGTATTTTTTCCTAATTAAGACCCTCCAATGAGCAGAGAAGTCAGAATGGTTGCAAAAATTTCCAAACAGAAAACGCTACGAACTCTTCGCTATGAACTCTCCTGAACTTTCTTGTACATGATTATTTTAGTATTCAACTTCAACTTCAATTCATGAAAAAATACAAAATTATTTTGGAAATATGAAGGAAATTTTTCTTCAGCACAAGCCAATCTACAAAAACCTCTCTCATATTTTTCAAATCCATCAAGGTTTGGAAATTATGCACTCATCTTTGAGGCCTATTTTTCATAATTTTCACTAAACAAACTATTTGAAAATGATTTTATGTTATTATTTCAAAATTTTATCATAAGAGAAGTGAATAAAGCCATGTATTTAAGTATTTTTTCCTAATGAAGACCCTCCAATGAGCAGAGAAGTCAAAATGGTTACAGAAATCGCCAAATGGAAAACGATACAAACTCTCCTGAACTTTCCTGTACATGATTGTTTTAGCAGTCAACTTCAACTCCAATTTTTGACCAAACAAAATATTATTTTGGAAGTATTAAGGAGGTTTGTCTTCATCACAAGCCCATCTACAAAAACCTCTCTCTAGTTTTCCAAATCCATCAAGGTTTGGAAATTATGCACTCATCTTTGAGGCCTATGTTTCAGAATTTTCACTAACCAGATTTATGTAAAAATTGTAAAATTCAACTTGAAACAGTTCCATCCCAGCATCCACGTGGCATAATGACACATAATCAATCGAGTACACTCATGAAATTATTATTTTTCATTTGAAAAGGGTTTTTAAAAGGTTTTGTTGAACTATTTAATGAAATAAGAGTCATTTTTGTATTCAAACTCTGCCAAACAGAAAATATCCTTAGGAATTCTCTAAGTGATGTAATCCTATTTGAAATAGGCATATGAGGTAGGAATTCGAAGCTAGCAAGGTGGAAAATCATTTTTATGAGTTCTCAATCTATAAATGAGAGAGCTTTAGAGTTAGAGAAGGGTTGATTGATGTTATGCCATATGCTACTTTTGTAATATTTTTCAGTCAATAATATACAGTTGCAAAAAGCTTCTCTCGGACCTGAGATTTTTCATGTACTCTTAGGCATGTTTATATTATCTACCTTTTTAATGTTCATTCAGTTTGATTTATGTGTAATCACTTGGAATTTATGGTCAAACATGCTCCAAATTCATTTATGCATCTATTATATTGTTCAAGTTATGCTTTTTTTGATGAGAGTACACATGCCTCAGCTTCCATGAAAGATGTTTTAAATGTAATTGAGTTTCACTCTGAATCCATGCCCAATGGTAGCCATTAATTCACATCCTTCACCTGCTAAAAACCATTCATAACATACTTCGAAATTAGCCATATTTTTTCTAAGAATTGTTAATTGAAGATTATATATTGTTAATTGGTGCATCTGCATGGAGCGTGAAGCTGCATTTCCCCAGAAAATTGTATTCAATCAAAGTAAATGAACTATTGAAGGTATTAGGATATCAGAAATATTCAAAGGTTGTACTTCTACCTTGGCGACTACATTCTTAAAGAATTCAGAAATTCAAAGCTTCATGGTAACTCCACTACTTGAAGATCAGTAACTTGATGAAGTTCCAAGGTGAGTTCTACTGCAAGAATAAATCCTAGGTATGCTCCTATGGATCGGTCTCACATCTATGGTTTTACAAATCGTATGCCTCGTGTTGATTAGTAAAACCATCTTCCCATTTTCAAAGATGAAAACAAATATGATGGTGTTCTGCATTTGGTTAAATTCCACATACATGTATGTAGATTGAGGGTTGAGTTTCCTGAAGATTGTCTCATGAAGATGTTTATGGTTACCATAGAAGACAAAGCTAGAGTATGGTATGAAGGATTGAAACCAAGAAGCTTGTGTTCTCTTGAAGATTTCCATAGAATATTTTTTGAACATTATGGGAAGTCTCATCCTTTATCATCACTTTTTCAAGACTGTTGCAATATTTGGAAAGGTTTCATTCAATATATTAAAATCATTCATGATGATGTAGAATGGATGAATGATGAGGAGATATTAGAGGCACTTTATGAATTTCCTTCACAAGCTATATGTTATGATGATCAAGAAATTTTTCAACAACCAGATGTCTCTTCTTCTCTTGAATATAAAATAGATCAACAATTTGAAAGCCAAGTTATATCCCATGAAATTTGTGAAAATTTGCAGCAAATTTCCCAATATTTAGATGATAAAGAGGAACATAAAGATGGTCAATCACAAGGCTCTTCACCTTGTTCATTTGTTGAACCTTTGAATTTTGAGGAACATGAAAATGGGTAGGAGCAAGGAAAATCTTATGTGAAACATTTTTATTTCATCATGAGGAGGAGGTTGATTCCATGAGTATGCTTGAAGCTTGTCATGAAGAAGCACTAATAGACAATAATCAACAACTTTTTGATCTACAATTTTTTGTCCCAGAATGTCTTGTTGTAGATTTAAATGATCAAAAATATATGTTTGCGCATAATATTATGATTTCTCCTATTGAAGATTTTCAGGAAAATTGAAAGTCCTGTTGTGAAAATGATGTTACAAATAAAGGTATTAAACAGGGACATATTTTATTTGTAAATGAAGAAGATGTTTCTTTTTCTCTTGTTCTTCAAAATGAGTTTATATTTCATGATTTTGAATATCCTCTTTCCAGTCATCTACAACCATCAAGAAAATTTATTTTCATGACAGTTTTGGATCATGGGGGTTTTTTCAAATAGAAGTTTGAGTTGCCATATTTTATTTTTATCTTTATTTTGGAAGAAAGTATGAGAAAAATGTTGTTGAATAGCCATCTAATTGATTGGTTATATTGGCATTTCCATGTCGTTTGAATCCAACATTTGATTTACATCTGTCAGAATAGGTTGCCATGTACAAAAATAAGGTCATAGGAATGAGAAAGTCTGGTTTTTAGTTCTCAGTTTCATTATCAGTTTGTACATATTTAGTTTTCAGCTTGGATTCCAGTTTGGTTTGATTGCAAACAGCTCAAAGTTGCAGATGATCTCTTCAACAAGTTTGATCCCGAGGTGAAGTCCATAAAGACTTGGAAAGGACATCATCAAAGTCATATTTTTAGTTTTCAGAAAGGCACTGGAGCTACAGGTGCTTTTTTGCACCTCAGGAGTGCATCATCCCTGGTGGAGCCACGGTTATCATCAACAACAATTAGGTTGATTAGGAATGTCATTTTGAGTTAGGTCAAGTGTGTTGGTCAAATAAATTCATGAAAATTGATCAGATTTCATGATTGGTGTATAGTCTTAAACAGTTTAAGTGCTTATAAGTCATGTGACTAAGGTACTTTCATAGGTAATTTCAAAAATCCGGATGCATGAGTTTAATCAAGTAATTTTTGACACTTGGCAGAGTTTACCTTAGTCTGCAACATTTTCTATGCAAAATATTTTTTTTTCGCTACAGACTCACGTGACAGTTCCGTAGCGAATCTATCATCTTTCTAACTGAATTCTCTACAAAATCGTGTTTGCGGTAAGGGGATCGATGAGTTGTAATTTTTTCAGTGGTTAGGGGTCAGTTTTCCATCATATTCTTACCGATTATGAGTCATTATTCAGTGTATGGCATGCTTGGCCATCATCACAACCATATCATTCTGTTTTTCCCTCACATTTTCCTTTCCTAATTTAATCTTCATCTATTCGAGCTAAATCACTTACCTTGCCATCCTTGTGAGATGCTTGATCTTTTGCCACCATTTTTGATCATTTAGCCTTTATCTATTTGCTGTCATAGGTATTTTTTAGCTGTGTCAACATGTAGTTCGCCATCATAGACAATCTTTTGTAGGTGTCAAGATTTCAAATAGGGCAGTGCTATTGTGGAAGATATGGCTGCACATAAGAATACCAAAAAATGAGGTTCAGTAGTTAGATATGAGCCTATGGACCTTAAATTGGTCATGGAGGATCCAATTTTTGCATAGGCCTTCACCAAAGCCTGCTTCATGCGTTTCTGCCATAAGATACAAGGGATTGTTGTGTTTTTTGAATGTTTAAGCAGTCAGCTTCAAGATTAGTATCTAGGTAAATGAATATGAATTCTAAACAAATGAGGGTGGTTATTTTAAAAAATGAATCAAATAATATTAAACTATTTCACTTTTCTCACATGTGTTACAAATTGGGAGATTCGAAGATGCTTTTGGGCTCTATTTGCATATTTCATTTTTCCCCTATTTTAGACAGGTTTTTCAAATGCATATTCCGGACATATGGCAATGGTTTTCAAAAATATAAGAGAGGTATTTATTCATAAATATATTATTTACAAAATCCTCCTCCTGTTTTGTAATAGCTATCAATGTTCTAGAGATAGGAGCTCATTTCTGACCCCTGGTTTTCAAAAAAGCAAGTCCATTTTTAATGGAGGATGAGCCACATGCTGCTCCATGAGCAGGGTAAGACATGTTTTGAGACAATTTTGTTTTAGAACTCTCCCTATCATAATGTCACATAGCTCTGGACAGGTTTTTTGACGAAAGAAGTGGAAATTTCAAATTCTGGAATTATCAGGCAAGTTTGTAGCGTACTCCAGGCTTAAAGTCAAGTTTTCGCTACGAACTCGCTGAAAATGATTTTATGTTATTATTTCCAAAGTTATCATAATATAATTGGGTAAATGCATGTACTTAATTATTTTGGAATAATTAATACCCTCCAATGATCAAATAATTCATAATGGTTGTAGAAATTTCCAAATGGAAAAAACTATGAACTCTCCTAAACTTTCCTGCACATGACTGTTTTAGTAGTCAACGCCAACTTCAATTTATAACCAAATGAAAAATTATTTTTGAAATATTAAGGAGGTTTTTCGTCACCACAAGCCCATCTACAAAAACATCTCTTAGATTTTTTAAAGCCGTAAGTGTTTGGAAATTATCCACTCATATTTGAGGCCTATTTTTCAAAATTTTCACTAACCAGATTTATGTAAAAACTGTAAAATTCGACTTGGAAGACTTCCAGCTCAGCATCCACATGGCATAATGACACATCATCAGTCCAATACACTCATCAAATTATTTGGTTTCATTTGATAAGGGTTATTGAATGGTTTTTTTGAACTATTTAATGAAAGAAGGGTCATTTTTGTATTCAAACTCTGCCAAACAAAAAATGTCCCTAGGAAGTCTCTAAGTGATGTAATCCTATTTGAAATAGGTCTGTGAGGTAGGAATTTGAAACTATCAAGGTGGGAAATAATTTTTATGAGTCCTCACTCTATAAATGAGAGAGTTTTAGAGTTATAGAAGGGTTGATTGATGTTATGCCATATGCTACTTTTGTAATATTTTTCAGTCAGTAATATACAGTTGCAGAAAGATTCTCTCACACCTTAGATTATTCATGTACTCTTATGTGTGTTTATCTTATCTACCTTTTTAATGTTCATTGAGTTTTATTTATGTGTAATCACTTGGAATTCATAGTAAAACATGCTCCAACTTCATTTATGCATCTAGTCTATTGTTCAAGTTATGTTTTTTTTATGAGAGTACACATGCGTCAACTTCCATGAAAATGTTTTCTATGTAATTGAGTTTCACTCTGACTCCATGCCCAATGGTAACCATTAATTCACATCCTTCACCTGATAAAAACCATTCATAACATACTTCAGAGTTAGCCATCTTTGTTCTAAGCATTGTTAATTGAAGATTATATATTTTCTTGAGAGAGCCCTCTCAGGTTGGAAAGGCTAATTTCCAATCATAAGTGGTTTGAAAGAGTTACTCTGAATTGACCATTGAGCATCCCATCAGCTTTAGTTTGGTGATAATAAGGGTTTTGAAGCATGAACATGAAGCGTGGGGCTTAGTGATTGCTGGAGAAGGATAGTCCTAACTAAAGGAGGACTATTGCAGTAGTTTTGTGAGGGTTGGTAGGACCGTGTACTGTTCCCTAACCAATCCAAAGGTGTAGCAGTTAATGAAACCACAAATAGTGAGATAGTACATGCACTTTGGAGTGAATCTTGTGTGTGTTGGTTCAAGGAAGTTGACCAGAATTGGACTAGATTCAAAGTAGCCCTTTTGAGCCAATTTGGAGGCATGAGTGGGTGATCATGAGCCTTCATCGGTGCAGATTCCGCAGTGTAGTATTGGGTACCATTGATCTGGTGGAGGGAAGTGTGCTCGCTACCCAAAGTATCCCTAGAAAATTTATCTTGACGTGAAAAAGAGGAGCTGAAGTTTGGATGAATTTTGGTGCCGAAGTGAAGCACATTGATGGACTATGGTGATTGCTAACCTAACAGTTTGGAGCTCGAGAATTAGGCCTAACCATAGAGAATATTGGATCAACCCATGCACACTCTACAAAAGTGACTTGCAACAGTATTAGGTGGCAGCCCTCATGGAGTGTCAATGTGTTGTGGCCTTGATGGACTAAGGCACAACTAGTGAGCAATAAGAAAGTGAAGGATTGGCAAGATGAGATACAACATCGAGTTTTTCATTGTATATTTTTTTTGGTTTAATATAACGAATATTGGTGATTGTACATTATTGTAAAATTTTGTTTAAAAATGTGTATATTTGTGCATGTGTGATTTACTGCTTTATATTTTCATTGTGAAAAAGTAGTTCATGGTTGAGCTTCTTGGTTTGGCAGTGTCAATTATTTTTAGACACTAACCTAGACAAAAGGTCATGGAAATTCAACAGGATAAGCTTAAAAAGTGTGGATTCATGAGTCCTTCCATTTGCCACATGTGTTACGATCAAGTGGAATATTTCAATCATTTGTTTCTTAGCCACTCCTTCTCTTCTTCACTTTAGGAGAAATAAGCCATATCCTTTAGTATAACCAGTATCATGCCTCATTGCATCACTTCTTCATTGAAAATCTAGAAAGACTCACGATTCAACAACCCCATTCTCAATTGAGCATAGATCTTAATCCCAAGCTTCATTACATGGAATTTTTGGAAGGAGAGGAATTCTAAAATTTTCAAACATTCCCCATCCCCACTAGAGGTTGTTAGGCATCATATCCTTTCCCAACTTAAAGATACCATTTCCTCTTCACGATGGGCCACTCAATATTTGGAGTTCCCTCCAGCTACACAAACCATTCTAGGTCAACTTGAGATTAACCCTAAGAAATTTCTCCCCCCCGCTTCCATTATCTCTTCCCATATTTCCAAGCCCTTGACTTGTTCTCCCCTGTTAGTGTCAGTATGGCAATGATCAAAAAATACTCTTTCAATTTTTTTCCTAGAAGTCATAAGTCAAAAATTTTATTTTTTCAAACAACTTTTCAAAAAATAATTTGGGTCACTCAAGATGTCTAGGTAAAAATTTTTTGCTCCCTCATCATATCCATGGCCATACTCACTTTCAAGGTCATCTCATTCATCATCATTTAAAGTTTTAGGGTCATTTCACTCCATCTCATCTAGGTCTATTGTAGGTGTCATCATCTTGCCTTTGAAAACAATCTATTTTGTCATCATAACAAGGCAATCACCCTTCATTTCACTCATAAGTCTTTTAAAATGGAGCTAGCATGTTTAGGAGGTAAAAAAAGACAAGTTGTCTTGTTTTAAAATGTAAAAAAAAATTCAAAAATTCAAAAATTTCTTATTGTTTCACTACAAGACAAAAAAGGTCATTTCAAGGTTATTAAAGACAAATTCAAGCTCATCTTGACTCACTATTATCTTTTTTGATGTGGACGAGCTCCTCTCTTACCTCGTCTGCACTCCTTAGTTGATAAAAGGTTCGAAACCAAGGTGAAAAATCACTCCAAAAACACTTTTCTACAATTCGAGTTGCCTTTGTTACGCTTTTGTAGCATCCTACTATGTTTTTAGAAGCTTTCGTTACATTTTTGGCCCCCTTGTTACATTTTTGGGTGTGCTTGTTACATTTTTGGGTGTGTTTCATAGGCGCTGCACAACTGTTGTTGCGTTTTCAGGCGTATTGTTACACTTCTACAAAGCTGTTGTTATGCTTCGGGCCAGTTGTTATGCTTATGTTCATCACTGCCACGCTTCTGAAGGGAGGGGAAAATTAGGTTTTTGGCTTCAAATATCTTCAAAAGAGCTCAAGGCTTGTGACCATTACTCCTTGGACATCTCACAAATAGTAAGTCATTGCTCTCATACCCTCCCTTGGTCAAGTTATTGAGTTTTCAATTCATTTTCATGCTCACTCTATATTACACCATATCATCACTTCTCAATTTGAATAAACCCTAACCTACTCCATATAAATAAACCCTAACCCTAGAACCTAAACACTATCCTACACCTCTCATATACCTCATCCTCACATCTCCCAAAATACATATCATCCCTAACAACCATTATCATGAAACCCTAAATTCAAGAAAATTTTCACAGCGAAAAATTGGGAATTTCCTGTGTTTTCATATTTTCATCACACTCACATCCATTTCACTTAATTCCACAAAAAATATGGAGCTAATATTCCACCTTATCTACTGAATTTTTTGTAGAATTTCCCTAGCTCCATAACCCTCCATCTCACCTTCTAAACTTACTCCATCCCTACACTATCCATTTTCACATTGTTAAAATTGGGCATTTCCTGTGTTTTCATCATTTCACCACCTTCCTCACACCCATTTCACTTCATTCCACCCAAAACATGGAGCTAACATAAAACCCTATCTAATTAATTTTTTGTATAATTTTCCCTAGCTCCATAACCCTCCATCTCACCCTCTAAACCTACCTCATCCCTACACTTTTTTTTTTCCAGATTTCACTACATATACCCATCCCATCAATAGACTAGGGTTTTCATCCTTTCAATGATAATAAAGATTGAGAGTGAGAAGAAGAGCTTCAAGGGAGGGTGCCACCTTAAGTTAGAACCCTTCATCATGCATGAACTCAATGCTTCACCCTTGGCCAAAAGATGCTTTGAGAGGACTGGATGTTTGAGGTTCTGTGAAAATCTCAAGGAGGAAAGGTATCATCTTCAATTGACTAGATTATTTGTGACAATCTTCAACATGGGAAAGGTCACTATTGCAGGTGTAGAGATTAACCTATCAGTAGACCTAATTTCTTCATAAATAGGTATTCCTTGTCATGGAGAGGAGTCGTTTAATGGCATGGATTTAAACATTGACAATTACAAACAATTTCTCAAGCCTTATGCTAGAGAGGAACCAAGTTATCTCTTCCCTTTCAGACACCTAAGAAAAAAATATTCTCCTTTTATGATGTTAATAATGAATTATTTCACATGTGAAGGAAGATTTTCCAAGTTGTATAGGTACCATATCAGGATGTTGATGCATTTAACTTATGTCAAAACACTTGATCTGCCACATTACCTGTACAGGAGTTTGATTAAGATGAAAGAGAAGTTTTAGAGTAGAAAACAATATCATCACCCTAATATTTTTCATCATGGTCTGGTCAAGATCATTTTCTTGCATCACCTTTCATCCATTAACATGACTTGGGAAAATTTCATGGAAAGAGTAGCAACAACGCCTACCACTAGCCCTCTCTCCTGCATAGTACATCATCAGCACAACCAATGGAGGTTGGCTCTTCTAGCATGCCAACTCAGTTTTGGAATGATCCTAGGGTTTTTGAATTTACTCAAACCTATGAGAATGGGAAGAGACAGATATTTGCGCCCAAGTCTATCAAAAGTGTACCTATACTTGACACTATTTTTGAACAAAGTGAGATAGAGGAGCGACCTCTTATGCATCAAAATGAAACACCATTGCATCATCATAGTGAACCAACGCCATTGGAGGTTGAGGTATAAGAGAAGGTGGAGATCATATCAATTGATAATATAATTAGAGAGAAATATGAGGAAATAACAGAGTTGAGGAGGATTTTCTCCATTACTAATTCTCAAATTAATTTCCTACACCAGGAGAATTTTCAATTGAAGGTGAAGTAGCTATTACAAAGAAAATCCAAGCCGGACCTAGAGGTAGACAAAGGTAAAGGTAAGGAGGTTATTTATGTTGATGAAATGTAGGACATGGAGGCTAAAACACAACCAAGGAGGCCAAAAACAAGAGGCCTCAAAAGGGCATTGGAGCTAGAAAGGTAGTCAGCTCATTCACCTGAAGAGTTGACCTTTGATGAGCTTATAGCCATGGAGATTAATCAAGATAAAGATATTTGTTTTTCAAGGGTAAATGAGCATTTTTAGAATCTCTTAAAGAGGTTTAAGAGGGACAATAAAATTCAACGACACATGGTGAATCATTATCACACCGGGAACACAATTTCTTAAATAAGGCTAAAACAGCTGAAGAAAAAGCTAAAAGAATCTCAAATGATAATTAAAGAGAATGATAGCTTAGATTTGTTGGTTGAAGCTTCCTTGGCTATTTATCCAATCACTCATGGGTGGTACAGAACCAATTTTGAGAAGTTTTGAACAATTTTGGTATTTTTTGTGATTTTTGCACAATTCTGGAAATTCCTCCTCAGAGAAGCGTAAAACATTTGGTACGCTTATATTGGGGGAATCCAAATGATGATTTTTTTACATGAATGGATGCATTTTGATGAGTAAACCACATATCAGGAACCCTATTTTCATGACAATCTTTAACTTTGGAAAAAATTCCAAAAACCCACCCATTTTCGATGCTTCTGCCATCTTTTTGGAGCCTCTGCTACACTTTTGGAGTAACCTTGGGAAAATGGATTTTTGGAGGCCTTCCCATGGGTAATTTTGTAAAATTAGGGATGTTCGGGAAACTAGACACACATTTATAGTTGATCGTTCTTCCATAATTGGATTTTGACTTCTAAAAGTTGGGTTGGATAATCTTATTTTGCAGTGGATATTTTGTAATCAAAATTTTGGAATGAAATCAGAGACAAATTTGCAGAACTTGTGTTGAGAATCTTGTGGTATGCATTGGAGAATTTGTTCTTCTTTTTTATGTTTATCTATTCATGATAAATGATATATATTATTCTTTTAGATACATCTTTCCATATGTTTATCTTGTAATTTTATAAGTAGAAATCATGTTTGTTCATGCTCTGTTTTAGGCAAGGTTTACATGATATGTCTATTCACTTCTAAATTAATGAATTCACCTAAGTGCTCATTTAGGCTCTCTCTTAATTAATCCTATACTCAATGAACTATTAAACATTCTTTCAAACTACCTATCTACCCTCAGGAATTCTCTGCAAATTGACCTTGAAATTCAGACCTAAAAACCCTACACCCAACCTTCTCACTGAACTTTCTATCGAGCACTTAAAACATCAAAAAAATCATATTTACTGAGCTTACATACCTAGCCTAATATTACTAGATACTCAGTCATTCCTTTGATTACAAAAGTGACAACAAGAGAGCCCTCTATGGTCCTGGTAGGGCTAGCTACTTGACCTAGAGCCTGGTTTGTGGTTACCTTTCTTCTTCCCATTTTCAGCCTTGGGAAGTTGGGGAGAGTGATAACATTCTTGGCACTATTTCCACGGAGTGAAGGTTAAATATTTCCCAGGAAATAACGACAAATATTAGCTCTGATTTCTAATGGTGAAACAGGGTTCAAACACAAGAATGTTGTGTATTTTTCACCTACCGACTCTAGTGTCAAAGAATCCAAAGGTTCAAAGTCTTCATGGCGAATCCGCTGTTCAAAAATTGATAGCTTGAAGAACTTCTTGGTGACTGCATCAATTTCAATATGGATTCAACAACTAGAAGGTATTCCCCTATGAATCATGCTCACATTCTTGGTTTTCCAAATCGAATTCCTTGCATAGATTGGCAAACTTATCTGTCCAAATTCATAGATGGAAACGAGGATGAGGCTATTTTGCATCTAATACAATTTCATTTGCATATACATAAGGTTGGGATTAGGTTTCATGAGGATTATTTGATGAAAATGTTTATGGCTACCCTGGAAGGGAAAGAAAGATCACGGTATGAAGGGTTGAAGCCAGGTAGCTTATTCTCTCTTAAATATTTTCATACAACATTTTTTGAGTTTTATCGAAAGTCTCGCCATTCATTCTTGTTGTTTAAACATTGTTGTGAATTGTGTGAAGATTTCATTCAATACCTTGAAGAGGATTTTGGTGATGAAGAGTGTCTAGATTATGAGATCATAGAGGGCCTTCATGAATTTTCTTCTCAACAGAAAATAACAGAGATTATCTACCTTGATACAAAGGATCATTCACAACACACATCAGCTCCTTCTTTGCTTGAAGATGAAACAGATCTGCATCCTAACATTCAAGTTATAACCCATGGAGTTAACAAATTTTTTTAGTCTTGTCCGTATTTTCATGATCAAGAGTATGAGAACTCTTTCAAAAAAGAAAAGGAAATTTACAGTCCATTAGTTTATTCATCTTCTGGGTCAATGACCAAGGAAAAGAATATTACAAATCCTTTTGAAAATTCTTACTTTCAGCAACATGAGAATGCAGCCCAAGACGATGGGATTAAAGGGGTATGTGACATAGAATTGCATCTTGTTGTACCAGTTATTGAAGAATCCATTAAATTTCATCTTTTGAAAATATCTAAAGAATCTGCTACTTTAGAAACTCTTAATTTAAATTCACGTGAAGGATTACTCCTAAATCCATTTTCCGAAAGAGAGATACATGTACCTTCATATTTTGAAGATGTTAGGCTTAAAATTGACCATCATAAGTTGCAGGAAAGCAGTGAAAAAGAAGAGGTTGTTTTAGAGCCTTTTTTAGATGATGATATTCCTCCAGGTTTATAAAATGAAGAGTTTGCTGAAGAAGAGGAGTTTTTCCTAGATCCTATGGATGTGCACATTTTTTCTTTTGATAATACGACTACTTCAAACGCAGATTTTCAAGAAAAAACTTCCCTTTATCCTGATATTATTGAAGACCCTATTACCATTTTGTTACAGCCATTAATGAAGGTCGATGTTGCATCATTCACTGATGAAGGGGATCAGTTTCAGCACATAGACAAACCAACCATTTGGAAGCAGGTTTGTTTTCCTATTTTAAGTCATCCAAAAAATCTTATGTTGCATGTTCTTCATGATCCTTTGTTCAGTTTGTAGCAGCTATATGCGAAGATGAATCTTCTTGTATTTATGGATCATGAGCACATGTTTAGTGGACACTTTGAGTTGCCTATATTTTGCTTCCATCTCCTGTTGGAGCCAATGTTAGTGTCAGTATTTCAATGATCAAAAAATACTCTTTCAGTTGTTTTCCTAGAAGTCATAGGTCAAAATTTTTAGTTTTTCAAAAAATAATTTTGGTCACTGAAGAGTTCTAGGTCATAATTTGCTGCTCCCTCATCTTATCCATGGCCATCATCACTTTCAAGGTCATCTCATTCATCATAGTTTAAAGTTTTAGGTTCATTTCACTCCATCTCATCTAGGTCTACTATAGGTGTCATCATCTTGCCTTTGAAAACAGTCTATTTTGTCATCATAACAAGGAAATCACCCTTAATTTCACTCATAAGCATTTTAAAGGGAGATAGCATGCTTAGGAGGTCAAATAAGACAAGTTGTATTGTTTTAAAATGTGTTTAAATGTAAAAAAGTTTCAAAAATTCAAACCTGTCTTATTGTTTCACTACAAGACAAAAAAGGTCATTTCAAGGTTATAAAAGAAAAACTCAAGCTCATCTTGAGTCATTATTATATTTTGTTATGTGGAAGAGCTCCTCTCTTACTTTATTTTCACTCCTTAGGTGGTCAAAGGTTCGAAACCAAGGCGAAAAATCACTCCAACAACACTTTTCTACGCCTCAGGTTGCCTTTGTTATGCTTTTGTAGCCTCCTGCTACACTTTTAGAAGCTTTTGTTACATTTATGGCACCCTTGTTACGTTTTTGGGTGTGTTGAACAGGTGCTGCGAAGTTGATGTTATGCTTTCAGGCCTATTTTTACACTTTTGCAAAGTTGTTGTTACGATTTCAGCCAGTTGTTACGCTTATGTTCATTGCTGCTATGCTTCTGGAGGGACGGAAGAATTAAGTTTTTGGTTTCAAATCTCTTCAAACAAGCTCAAGTTTTGTGACCATTACTCCTTGGACCTCTCACAAACAATAATTCATTACTCTCATACCCTCCCTTGTTCAAGTTATTGAGTTTTCAATTCATTTTCATGCTCAATCCATATTTCACCATATCATCACTTCCCCATTTGAATAAATCGTAACCTACTCCAACTAAATAAACCCTAACCCTAGTACCTAAACACTATCCTACACCTCTCATATACCTCATCCTCACATATCCCACAATCCATATCATTCCTAACAACCACTTTCATGAAACCGTAAATTCAAGCTAATTTTCACATTGAAAATTTTGGAATTTCCTGTGTTTTCATATTTTTAGCACCCTCCTCACGTCCATTCCACCCACAATATGGAGCTAACATGCCACATTATCTATTGAATTTTTTGTAGAATTTTACCTAGCTCCATAACCCTCCATCTCACCTTCTAAACTCACTCCATCCCTACACTAGCCATTTTCACAGTGTTAAAATTGGAAATTTCCCATGTTTTTATCATTTCACCACCTTCCTCACACCCATTTCACTTCATTCCACCCAAAACATGGAGCTAACATACAACCCTATCTACTTAATTTTTTGTATAATTTTCCCTAGCTCCATAACCCTCCATCTCACCCTCTAAACCTACCTCATCCCTACACTCTGTTTTTTCCATATTTCACTACATATACCCATCCCATCAACATACTAGGGTTTTCATCCTTTCAGTGATAAAAAATATGGAGAGTGAGAAGAAGAGCTTCAAGGTAGTGCGCTACCTTAGGTTATAACCATTCACCATGCATGAAATCAATGCTTCACCCTTGGCCAGAAGATGTTTTGAGAGGACTGGATGTTTGAGGTTCCGTGAAAAGCTCATGGAGGAAGGGTATCATTTTCAATTGACTACCTTATTTGCCATAAAATTCAGCATGGGAAAGGTCAATATTGAAGGTATACATATTAACCTATCAACAGACCTAATTTATTCATCAACATATATTCCTTGTCATGGAGAGAAGTGGTTCAAGGGCATGGATTTAGACATTGAAAATTAAAAGCAATTTCTGAAGCCTCATGTTAGAGAGGAACTAGATTACCTCTTCCCTTTCAGACACCTTAGAAACAAATATTGTCCTTTTATGATGTTAATAATTAAGTATTTCACATGTGAAGGAAGATTTTCCACGCTATATAGGTACCATATCTGGCTGTTGATGCATTTCACCTCTGTCAAAACACTTGATTTTCCACATTACCTGTACAGGAGTTTGACTAAGATGATTGAGAAGGTTCAGAGAAAAAAAAAAGATAATCACCTTAGTCCTTTTCATCATGGTCTAGTCAATCTCATTGTATTGTATCACCTTTCATCCATCAACATGACTTTGGAAAATTTCATGGAAAGTGTAGCATCAGCGCCTACCACTAGCCCTCCTATCTTGCATAGTACATCATCAACACAACCAATGGAGGTTGGCTCTTCTAGCATGCCAAATCAATTTTCAGATGCTCCTCAGGTTGTTGAGTTTACTCATACCTATGAGAAGGGGAAGAGACAGATATTTGCGCCCAATTCTATCAAATGTGTACCTATACTTGACATTATTGTTGAACAAAGTGAGATAGGGGAGAAACCTCTTATGCATCAAAATGCAACACCTTTGCATCAGCATAGTGAACCAGTGCCATTGGAGTTTGAGGTAACAGATCAGGTGGAGATAAGATCAGTTGAGGAGATTATTAGAGATAAAAATGAGGAAATAACAAAGTCGGAGGATTTTATCCATTGCTAATTCTCAAATTACTTTCCTACAACATGAGAATTTACAATTGAAGGTGAAGCATTTGTTACAAAGAAAAACCAAGCTAGACTTAGAGGTAGATAAAGGTAAAGGTAAGGAGGTTATTTATGTTGATAAATTGCAGGACATACAGGCCAAAACACAACATAGGAGGCCAAAAACAAGAGGCCTCAAAAGGGCGTTGGAGCTAGAAAGACATTCAGCTCATCCACCTGAAGAGTTGACCTTTGATGTGCTTATAGCCATGGAAATTAATAAAGACAGAGAGCTTTGGTTTTCAAGGGTAAATTATAATTTAGAGAATATCTTGGTAAGGGCTAAGAGGGACAATAAATTTTAAAGACACATGGTGAATCACTATCGCACCAGGAACACAATTTTTCAAGTAAGGCTAAAACAACTGAAGAAAAAGATAAAAGAATCTCAAATGAAACTTAAAGAGAAGGATAGGTTAGATTTGTTGGCTGAAGCTTCCTTGGATGTTTATCCCATCACTCACAGGTTCTATAGAACCAATTTTGAGAAGTTTTGAACAATTTTGATATTTTTTGTGATTTTTGCACAATTCTTGAAATTCCTCCTCTCAGAAACGTAGAAACATTTTGCTACGCTTATTTTGGGGGCATCCAAATGATGATTTATTTACATGGTTGGATTCATTTTGTTGATTACATCACATATCAAGAACCTTGTTTGCATGACAAGCTTTAATTTTGGAGAAAAGGTCAAAAAACCACCCATTTCCTATGCTTCTGCTACCTTTTTGGAGCCTTTGCTACACTTTTGGAGTAACCTTAGGAGAATGGATTTTTGGAAGCCTTCCTATGGGTAATTTTACAAAAAATCAAGATGTTATAGAAGCTAGACACACAAGTCTAGTTGACTGTTCTTTCAGAATTGGACTTGGACTTCTAAAAGTGCCTCAAAAGTGCTTGCAAATGTCTGATATGCTTCTATAAAATTTTGCTACCCTTTTGTAAAAAATGTTGCATATCAGCATTGGATTCCTCAGGACACTTGTCAAGCTTAGAAAATGTCACAAATTTGAGGTTTTGTTGTCCTGTGAGTTGGAATTAGAGTAATTGAGTTGGTTTTTTCCTCCTATCATGAGGTAATATGTAATTTAATGTAAGGGAAAAACACTCCTAGTTCATAGCAGGATTTTAGGGAATGGTTCCTAAACTCCCTACAATCTAGGAAATGACTCGTATTGTGTATTTATGATGCATTTTGGATGGGATTTCGACATGATGAGGTTTCATGGTTCATATTTTCTATAATTAAGCTTTTCTTAGTATTTTTTTGGGTTGGATAATCTTATTTTGTAGTGGAGCTTTTGTAATCAGCATTTTGGAATGAAATCAAAGACATATTTGCAGAAATTGTGTTGAGAATGTTGTGGTATGCATTGGAGAATTTTTTCTTCTTATGTATTTTTATCTATTCATGCTAAATGATATATCTTCTTCTTTTAGATACATCTTTCCATATGTTTATCTTGTAAGTTTATAAGCAGAAATCATGTCTGTTCATGCTCTGTTTTAGGAAAGGTTTACATGATATGTATATTCACTTCTAAGTGAATGAATCCACCTCAGTTCTTATTTATACTCTCTCTTACTTCATCCTATACTCAATTACCTATTAAACATGCTTTAAAACTACCTATCTAGCGTCACACATTCTCTATTGGAATTCCGACCTAAAATCCCTACACCCAGCCTTCTCATTGAACTTTCTATCCAACACTTAAAACATCAAACAAATCCTATTTATTGAGCTTACAAACCTAGCCTAAGATCATTATATACTCATACATTCCTTTGACTTCAAAAGCGACAACGAGAGAGCCCTCTCTGGTCCTAGTAGGGCTAGCTACCAGATCTAAAGCCTGGTCTGTGGTTACCTTTCTTTAATCCCATTTTCAACCTTGGAAAGTTGGGGAGAGTTGTAACATCCCCTTCCACCAAGCTTTCTCAAACTCAACTTGGACAGGGCTTCTCGACGCAATCTAAGGCTTGCTAGTTAAAATGGATTCTTTAGAGAAATCTCAGGGTATATTCTCAATATTTTTGTCGACAAGCTTAGCTTCCACCAACAATGAAGTAGAGTTTTGGGATCTTGAACATGGTCTGAGCATTTCTCTGACACAAAATTAATAAGAGCTCCTAATAGAAGGGGACTCGTTGCTCATCATCCCCACTTTGAAGAAGCTTCAATGCAACTCATAGATTTTTAAAATCTTAGGGAGCTAACACGCTGAATCTCACATCTTCAAATTCGCATCTCTTCTCAAGTGCATCTATGATCCCATGTTATCTCATATTGGACATTCGTGAAATAAGCTAGAATGTCTCCTTGGAAATAATACTCTAAAATCTTATAATTGTTTGATTGATGTGCAATCGTATCAACCTATTCCTACTCACCTGATAACTTCTTGTCTTTCCATTTCAAACCAGGATTATTCACCCACGACGGGTGCTTGCTCTAGACAACTTTCCTTGTCATGTTGAATACAAGTGGACTAGGTGGCCACCTAGCTCATTTATTCAACCCTCTTGAGGGCCAACACAATCAAATTAAAATTCACGAGATGAAAGCATTACTTGGACCATTTTATCATACATTTTTCATCATCGGTTCATCATGGTCCCTTATGATTGCATAGGGAAGCTTACTCTGATGGGGAAGGCTGGAGGTGGCATCATTTCTTGTAAATGTCCTTCTTTATGACTGTGTTGACGAGAAAATTTGTCTAGCCAATAGTAAGGGATCTCCCCTGGTAAAAAGTCCTGATTAGACTCTGAACCGTTTGTGATAGGGATCCCGTTCGGGGTGTGGGTCCGGCTACTGCTGAATACTCCTCTTGGACGCAAATGAGCCATGCAGAGTCATAGGCATACAATTATCAAATGATACAAGACGAAATATCGATGATTTTCAATGAGCATAAAACACTACAAATAGGAAGATAAGAAAAGAAACACGCAGCTGAAGGAGATGCTGTTAGCAGCATATCATTGAGGCCATGTTTGTAAAAGTTGTTCGAACCATAGAAGAAACAATTATGCCTGGCAAGAACAACCTATTCTTACTTGGGAATTTTCGTGAATAAGATAGATTTCAATAATGAAGTTACAAACATCTCATAGGTAAAAAACATACCATCATTAACACATTTAGTGAGTTGAAATGCATGAAGAGTATAAACAGAAAAACTCAGATCAATTAATCATAAGATATCAGACATACACGGAAAAATACTCATAGTATTAACACATTGATTCTCATCAGATCCAACAGTGGATTTAAGACAAATTCTTGTATTCATTCAAAAATGATTATTAAATGCTTTACAACTCTCTTCTCTCATTTGGAGTCCAAAAAAAATATCATTTACAAGTCCTCGAAGGGAGTATATATAAGACAAAATTGACCCTTGGGTGTCTTGACTTTTCACCTTCCCGCCTGTTGGTATGCTTTGCGACCTGAATGGAAAGTGCGACCTGTGACCCCTCCTGTAGGATGTGCCTTGCAATCTAATCATGGGAGAGTGTGTGTGATTGCGAGGTCGGGAACATCTACTTGTTTCTCTTTAAGGAAATTTTTCCATGCACGATAATCTGCAGCAACTGGGGAGATCATAGGAGTATCTTCCCTTAACCTATGCAGTCATTCTAAGGCGTTCGGGATTAGAATTTCTCTCTTGATTGTGACCTGGTTGGATAAGGAAGCCAGTTTGGTGTAAATCCAAACTGGCGTCATGACGAACTTAACCAAGTGCTCCTGCGATGCGGGAAGATCAGGAGTAGCGGCGACTTGTCTAATAGGTTGCAGGAATGCCTGAATTTCCTGATTTACCTGTTCCCATGTCTTTTCTTCGTCCAATGTACCTAGAGAAGGAATATGGTGCAGCTCATCCATCAAGTCAATGCCACTGATCAAATGCTCATAGGCAGTCATCACCTTCTCTAGGTCTTTGAATAACTTCTCCTTGGATTGCACCTTCATGCAAATTTGGACTTTGTCGTTCTGAGTGAAAATCCAATCTTTCCTGGGAAAATTTTCTGGATCCTGCGGATATCTGTTTGTCCATTCTAACATTCTATCCAAGGCTGTGGAGGCTTCTTTCAGTTGCTTGTTCCTCTTCTTAGTTTCTGCTTGAGCTCTCAGTAGAGGTGCAACTGTTTGCTTTATGGTGAACATTTCCTCGTATACCTACCTCATGGTGGCTTTTAGTGTCACCAACTCTCTTTGGACAGTGAGTGGTACTTCGTTAATAAGGGTGTTCTTAGCTTGGAGCTATTTGACTTCTTCCCTTAGTGCTCTTTTTTCTTGCTCCGACCTAGCTTCCCTTTGTTCGGAGTCTTGTAATCTATTTTGTAGGGAGAGGATTTCCCTACTCATCCAGCTCACATTTTCTTCTGTGGCTGTGGCGAAAGCAGTGCTAGCTGATGCTATCATTACTGGGTTGGTCCTAGTGTCCAGGACTATATCCTTTTCTGTCGTGGCTGTGAATGGTGTGGTAGGGTTCCGTGCTAGGCATCTTCTCTTTTCCTGCCTGATTTTGAATGTGAAATGGTAATATGTGAGTCTCGTCAAATTGAACACATCCTCCTCTTGTCCTTCGGAGGTACCCAGTTCTGAGAGGAAAAACGTGTGTTGATTGTAGGAACTTCGATGGTCGACAGCTCTGTCTGTACCCCTGTTACTGGAGGAGGTGTCTCAGTGTCTTTGGAAGAATTGTCTTTCGATCTTCACTCCTCTTCCTCTTTTCTCTTTTGTTCTGCTTCTTCTTCCAATAGCCGCTCTGCCTCTGCCTTATCCTATTCTTTCTTTTGTCTGTGCTCAGCTTATGCTTTATCTAGTTCCATCTTGAGTTGACGCTTATCCTCTGCTTTTGTTTCCTCTTCTTCCTTCCTTTTGCATTCAGCTTCCACCTTATCTAATTCTATCTTGAGCTGACGCTCAGCTTCTACTTTTGCCTCCTCCTCTTCCTTTCTTTTGCGGGTGTCTTCCACCTACTTCTTCCTCTGTTCTACCTTTAGGTGTTTTTTACGTTTATCCTTATCCTCTTTTTCTTTCTTTTCAGCTTCTCGTTGAGCTTTTTCTTCGTTTTCTTTCTGTTGGGCGGAAGAGCTATGGCCTGTGTTAGTTTGGGGCTTCTTGGCCTAGGAAGACGAGGCCCCTACTAATTCGTGGATTCTATCTTCCCGAGTTTGATCATCTTGGTCCTCCCGATCAGTCAATGCTTCTGGGGTGAGTTCCCTATCCTTATTGTACCAGTTTATTACCGCATCTTCAGCTGGGTATTCAGTATGTTGGTAGCTCCATTTAAACTTGGCCCGTTTGCAATGGGCAGGGACTATCCTCTCAGGATCGTATGTCTGGTGATCCAAAGGTGCCAGGAAGAATCCTCTGATTTGCTCATCTTCCGTGTCCAATTATCTGAAATCCTTGACTGTATAAGCACCGATGGTGAGCAGCAGTGTGGGCCATGGCTTCTTCTTACCTTTAGTAATGACCTTCGAGAAGCCGGAAGTCATCTGATAACATGTTTCCTGAAGTAGCATCCTGTCAGTGACGAATCGGGGTAGAGCATGGGGATTCTTGAATGAACCGAAGACTCAGATGAGGGTGCCTTCTCCAAATGGAAACCAATGTGCCACCTCGATTATCGTTTCCATGGCTCACCAGGACATGCATGGGGTATCCTGACCGAACAATTTCTCGTACAGTGCAGGGATGAAACTGTGTGCGATTGGCTCTATATCCTTCTTATATTTGGAGTCTCAGAATACATGCAACTCCTTGTGGATTGGGCATGCACGCTCCTGATCCCAGTTGTGAGCCCATCCCTCGAAGTGGCACCTAGCACAAACTGCATCCAATAGATAGGAGGCCATGTAAAATTCGGATGAGTATCCTTCCTTGAGTGCTAGTGCTGCAGATATGTTTGTTTTGAGAGCTGCTATCAGTAAGATGGCCCAATTGAAATGGGTGCTATGTACGGTAACAAAGTACATAAGGGATACCCAAGAACCGCTGAAAGTGGTGGCATCAGGACGACCATAAATTCTACAAAGCATAGTTGATATGAGCTTATAGACCTTCCTAAGGCCTACTACTTTATACTCCTGGTCCTTCTTGACTTTGAACTTCTTCGGTTCTTCCCACCATCCTCTTAGGGTGTCTGCTATGGGAATTGCATGGGTAGTGGCCCATTCCTCTATAAAATTCTACTCCCGGGCTGGAAGTGCGTAATAGTACTCTCCATCCTAGCCTTTTAAAGTTGCAAAATATTTCCCCTCGTGATCACGAATCACCCACATCCTAGGGTCGATATTTTGTATGATCCCTTCAATAATTTCAGCACATGGGAATATAGATGGGTGGGCCCCTGCGTAGTGAAGCTTTGACCTCTTAACTTGCACATATACCTGTTGGTCTGGGAGGTCCTCTGGAAACTCAGGTTGTGCGAACTCTTGGTATACTTGATACCAACTCATGCTTTATTTTGCTAAATATACATGCGGTGTCCCCATAGATAGGGGGAGGAGACATAGGTATTTCACTTTCTGCGATCTCTATCTCTAGGCTCTTGTTTTCCCTGCAAACAGCTGGAGGCCCTATGTCACTTGAGGCTGAAGATATGGAAACGCACTCTAGCTCTGCTTCGAGGTTTCCTAGCATGTTCATAAAACAGTCCCAAGATAAGATAGATGCCATATTAATGAATGCTTAATACTGCTTTTAACTTTGCCCAACTAAGGTCAAGGAAGGGGTGAACCCACGACTTAGCGACCCATTCCCTAGGTCACTGAGTCGCGCTAGTTTAAACTTTTATAGGAAAGCGACCCTGCAACTTGGTGACTCGTGACTAGGTCACGAGGTCCCTGAGTCACACTGGTAAAAAATTCACGAAGATGCGACCTTGCGACTTAGCAACTTGCAACTGGTTCATCGGGTTTCTAAGTCTCAAGGTTTCAAAACTTCAGTTTTGAGCGATATGCGACTTGGCAACTTAGCGACCAGGGACCGAGGTCGTTGGGTCGCGGGGTCAGAGGTCGCACTAGGGCTGGGTGAACGATTTTGAATAGTGACGCAGTCTTTTATTCAATTTTAACCTAAATCAACAAGGGGAAACAGGGAGGATAAATAATATATTGAATAATAAATTGTCATTTGAGGAAGAGACTGACACAGGGGGGATGGTTGGCTTCACCTACAAGTTTTGCATAAGATTGACAGGGTTTGGAAACTCAGAGAGGAATGTAGGTTCTAAGAGGGTCTTAATGGAGGGTAGCTGGTGGTTTAAAAGGGCTAAAATAAGGGGGAAGGGGGAAAAAAATAGACAAAAAGGAAAAAACAGGAGGATTAGGTAACTTACCCGAGAAAATCATGCTCTAGTTGGCCTGTCAGACGCGTTTTGCTCTCCGTCGTGTGGGTGAAATGCGACCTGCGCGACCCTTCTATATATAAAGGGGTCGTGCGTGCGGGCAATAAATGAGGTCGCTGGGTCACGAAAAAACCATGTTAATGATATGTCCGACCTCGCGACCGTGCAACCTTGCGACCTGGGGGTTTCGGGGTCGCAGGGTCGCTAAGTCGAAATTGTTTAAACTTGAATGCGATACGCGACTTAGCGACTTGGTGACCTAATAGGTCGCAAGGTCGTTGATTGGAGAAAATGACCTATTCTACGACTTAGCGACTTAAGGCTTTTGAAAAGATTTGAACTTCAGGTTTTGACTTCGCTTCTCGATGCTCGGGGGCTCAAAAAAATTTAGAGGGTGAAATTTTTGGAGGGTGTTGTAGCGGCTACAACAAATGGTGATTCATTGGTAGGGTCTAGAATCTCTGCCGGTGTTTCATCTTGAGGGGGGTGGGAGGGCATAGTGCACTGTTCCTTTCACCATGTGGGTCCCACTTCTTCTGTCTTCGAACATTGCACATTTGTTCTCCCTATCTACCTACCCTTGGGTGCTGGTTTATCGTGTTTTCATTCTTGGAGACCAGATGGAAAAGTTCGGAGTAACCTCAGGGATTTTTGGATCCAGTATAGTTTATTTGGTCCTCATTGTGTCACTCTGCTGCTAGTGAACCAGATGGTCCCAGCGGAGTCACTTCCTAGGAATCACGAGCATTGCTCCGCTGCCAGCAAGCCTGGTCAGTACCCCCGCAGAGTCGTTGTATCGCCTCTCTGCGTAGGAAGCCTTTCTCAATCCTTTACCCTTTATTCATGTGCTTAATGCACTTATTAAAATGTGCTCAGGGAACTTATTTTTCGTGCTCAGGGCACTCATTTTATTTGGAAATTATTGCCTGGGCGGATGAGGGATCCCGACTTATTTTACTTGCAAGAGAGGTTGCTTCTGGTCTACATGATAACTTGGGGTTTTCCTAGATTTCTGTTCCTCACCTGAGGCTGACTCCTCCCTTTTCCATCTAGTAACTGATTTAACCAAACATTTCCTTTTGCACAGCAGTCCCTTGGGCCATCATACTAGGTAAGATGCCACATCTTGGTCCGAGGGCCTTAGTCATGTTATTGCCATTGAGTGCCCATCACAGGTATGCTTGCCTCTTTTACACTCTAGGAGGAGATAATACACCAGCATAGATCCTGACTCAGTATGCCACTTGGGTAACTTCTATATCCCCTTTCAAAAATTTAGATGCCAAAGAAAAGAAACTGTTAATGGGAGCCTGTGTGGAACAAGCAATTTATTGAAAACAAGAAAGGTAAAGAATGAAAAAAACAAGACAAACAATGGTACATGGTATAGCGACGACCCCTAGGGGTTGTCAGGTGAAATAGTGCTTAAGGTCGTGTCCATTCACAGGGAGAACCTCAATCCTCCATTCAAGAGTTTGTAACCTGTAAGTGTGGGAACCGACCTTCTCTCTGATCTGGAAAGGGCCTATCCATAATTCCTGGAACTTGGAGTGTTTCCCTTTATCTTCATGAGATTTATCCCATTTGAGGACAAGGTTACCTACTTCGAAAAACTTTTTCCCGACTGACTTCTTGTCAAACCATCGTTTTATCTGTCCTTGGTGGATGGCAATTTTTTCCCGAGTTTTTTGCCTTTCCTCCTCAAGTTTCAACAATGTGTCTATTCGGGCTTGTAAAGCAAGGCAAGGAGTGCCATGAGTCTCCTGGGATAATCGGAGGGCCGAGAGAGACAAGTTGGGAGGAAGGATAACTTCTTTTCCATATACGAGGAAGAATGGGGAGGTTCCCAGGGAAGGTTTGGGTGTGACTCGATCTGCCTAGAGGGCGTTGTGGAGTGCCCTATGCCAATTTCATTGTTGGGACAACATAGTCTTTTTCATGATGTGGATTAGGTTCTTGTTGGTTGACTCAGCTAACCTGTTTCCTTGAGGGTAATAGTTGGCAGAATGTTTAACTACGATACCATTTTCTAGAGCAAAATCATATAATTTCAACGATGAGAAATATGTTTCATTATCAAAAGCAAGGGAGGTTGGAATGCCAAACTTGATCATGATGCATTGGGTGATGAAGGCTATTACCTCTTGATCATTGACTTGACGTAACGGTACCGCTTCCACCCACCTTGTGAAGTAGTATGTGGTGGTGACGATGTACCTATGTTGCTTGGAAGAGTGTGGCAGGATTTCCCCAATCACATCTAGCCCCCATTGTTGAAACGGTTCTCCCACTGCAACAGACTGTAATGGGGCCGAAGGTCGTATATCTCTATTTGCGAACTTTTGGCACTGCTGGCATTTCCAGACATATGCATGTGCATCTTTAAACAAAGTAGTCCAATAGAAATTGGCTCGCATGATCTTGTGAGAAATGGTGTCTCCTGCATAGTGCCCCCCTATGGGGCCATCATTAAGTTCTGCCAATACCTTCTGTGCCCCATCCCATTCCAAACAGCGCAGCAAGACACAACTGTGGTGTTTTCGAAACAACTTACCCTGCACTAGCTGGTAGGATACAACGTTCAATCTCAATGCACGCTTCTACTTAGTAGTTAAAGCAGGGCCCATGGTGCCATGTTTTAGATATTGCGGGAGATCTACGTACCAAGAGGAGGTATCCTGCGGGGCTGTGCTATCAGTTTGATACATATCGATGTCTTGTTCCTAATTTTCTTCCTCGTTGCCCCGTGAGTCTACTGCCTCTGCGGCCATGCGACACAATCCTTGGCCCTTTACAGTGTGTGCTGGCTTGAACTCCATGTCATAATCTTGGAGGCATGTCATCCAGTTGCCTTGTCTCTCGCACAACTCTTGTTGTACGAACATTGAGCACACAGCTGGGTGAGGTACGAAGACTGTGACATGATTCTTCAAGATGTATGGCCTAAAGTGTTTAACCGACTTGTATACCGCGTAAGCTTGTTTGTCAATATCTATGTAGTTTAGTTCGGCGCCCTGCAACCCAATACTCATAAATGATATAGGTTTCTTATTTTTGTTGTCATCTTTCTGAGTGAGGACGGCTTCCAAAGATGAATATGAGGTAAAGTTATACACGATAAAGCCTTTGTTGAAATCCAGACTGTTCAGGGCAGGTGCTTCTGTGATGGCTTGTTTGATGTTGTTGAATGCTTCTTTCTCAGGAGGATGCCACTTAAAACTTGTGTTCTTCTTAATCATACCTTGCAATGGTTTCATGATTTGGAAAAAATATGATATAAACTTTCGGACGAAGTTGATTTTTCTGAGGAAGGATTGCATAGCTTTTTTACCACTTGGGGGTGGTATCTGAGCGATGAATTTCGCACGTTCTAGGTCCACTAATATTCCATCTCGAGTTATTATGTGTCCTAACAGGTTTCCCTCAATAACGGAAAAAATGCTTTTCTTCAGGTTCAGGGAGATCCCGTACTTCCAACACCTTTCAAAAATCTGCCTGAGGTGGTGTAGGTGGTCAGATCTGTGCTTGGAGAAAACGGTAACGTTGTCAAGGTATACTACCACTCTTTCCCCATAAGTCCTCTGAAGGCGATGTCCATAGCTCTCTGAAAGGTGGCGCCAGCATTAATCAGGCGAAAGGGCATGCATCTAAATGCGAAAGTTCCCCATTTAGTTCTGAATGTGGTTTTGAGCCTATCGGGCTCAGCGAACAGTACTTGATTATACCATGAAAACCTGTCCAATAGAGAGAACATCTCCAACCCCGATACAGTTTGAAGGATTTTCTCCATAGGAGGGATCGGGTAGTTGTCCTCATTGGAGGCTTTGTTTAAATTCTGGAAATCCACGCACAGACAGATTTCGCCAGATTTCTTGTGTACAGGGACCAAGTTTGACACCCAGGTCGAATGTCTAACTTTGAAAATTATTCGTGCATCCAAGAGCTTCTTTAGTTCCTTTTGGATCATTGGTTCTAGGACAGGGTGTACTTTTCTTAGTTTCTATTGAAAATGCTTCACTCCTTTCATGGGTATGACGTGTTGGATGATCTATGTATCATACATCCGAAGCTCATCATATGTCCAGGCAAATATATCTCGGTACTTCTTGAATAACTCGGTGAATGCTTGTTACCGAGGTTGATAAACTTGGGATATTTGTCTATCCCAAGGTTAATTTGTCTGTGTGCTAACGTTGAACTTTGCACTTTCGTGTTTGGAGGCCCCCGAAAGTGGTTCTGTAGGTCGAACATCTTTTCAAGTGACACAATTCCTTTGGGTATGGGATTTCCTTTCCGCTGTTGTAGTTCTTCCTGCAAAACCCGATCATGATCCTCTTCTTCAATGATTGCATCTTTGAATACGTCCGTATTGAGTAGGAAATCCAGTACCTGTTGGTCATCATTGAAAATGCGTAAATTAGTGACGTTGTTTGGTACGGATGGCATGTAAATAACTTCAATAGAAAACCCATCCCTAAGTGGGGTGAACCTAGCGGCAGCGTTAGTGAGTGTATCAGCTGCTGCATTATGCATTCTAAGTACAGATTTAATACCAAAAGCATAAAAAGCAGAAATTAAACATCATACCTCTTGCTGATAACCTCTTAGATGTGAAGACAAGAAATGGATGGTATTACGTACCTGTCGAGTGATAATCTCAGAATCGCCAATCACATTTAAACAACGGACCTTTAGGTCTATGGACTTTTTGAGTCCTAGTAGCAATGCCTCATACTCGGTTGTATTGTTCACGCATTGGAACTCTAACTAGTAGGAAATCATAAATTTATTCTTCTCGGGGTCTAGTAAGATGCAGCCAGCACCAACCCCATCTTGGGTTTTGGAACTGTCATAGTACAAGGTCTAGGTTTCATTTTTCGATTGAGTGAGGTAGTCTGAACGCATTGAGGAAATACTTGGGGTAGTAGTGCCTGATAGGTCCTTTGTTGAGGTGGAGGGGTTTTCAGCGGCTAGCAGCAGCTCTGACTGGACGTCTTGAGTGACCAAGGATTGGGGGGTTTGATAGCATCCGAGGATGGATTCTAAAAAACAAATACCAAGCTCTTCTTGCACGAAACTAACCGGTTCATTAGTTGCATCCAAGTCGGTCACATTATGTTTCATGTATGGTTCACTCTTGACCTGTACCTGGTTATTCTTTTCTTTGTACGGGAGCCAAAGGTGGGACTAATCAGTGGCAAAGTACCCTTGGAGCTTACTTGTACTGTACCTTGAGGGGATAATATAGGGTACAGAGGGAGGTACCCAAGGGAATAATATGATGTAATAATATAAGAATGATAAATAAATGGACCATAGTTAATAAATAAAGTGGTTAACCCACATTATGTAAGGGACCACATGTGGCTAGGGAATAAAGTGATATGCCCATTGTATTGGATGTATGGTATTGAGAGACCCATGGTAACTACCCATGGTATTGCATGTATGAAACCTATATAGAGGCTAGAGACTCTCCATTGAGAGATGTCAAGGATTATTGTATTGGCAAGCATATGGCTTGTGGAGTGATCTCCTTACTTAAGGGGTGAATGTATGGTGTTGCCCTACCTCAAGGGTTTGGATATTAATGAAGATATGAAGTTTTATCTTCTATGGTGTTATTTCTTGGGTATATTTTCCATTTCTATACATTTTCTTATCAGATATATTACATTATTGGACCAATCTCTGCTTAACAGAAGGCCATAGGCCTCAAGGATATCCACGATTACTATGTCGATACACTGATGCACTCTGGAGTCAGAGGATAGGCGGATAATGACGTTGTTTAATTCGCCTACTGTGGGGACTTGAGATCTGTCGAGCTCGATAATTCTGGCATCAGTTTTCTTAGGGCGGACGTTTAACTTCTTTCACATGGACAAGGGCATAACATTCGTGGATGCACGAGAATCGATGAGGAAATTATGGACATTGAAGTTAAAGATCTCTAAGGAGAGGAGGAAAGGTGGCGTGGTGCCCCTGGAGTTGGAATTCACCGCATTCACGATGGATTAGGGACTAGTAGTAGCTTGGGTAGATGTGATTCTTATGGGTTTGGTCGCCAGTAGGTTGGAGAAGGTTTTGAGAATGAGATATCGTTGGTTAGTAATGCGAGCGAGCCCATAGAGAGAAATATTGGCCTGGGTCTTCTTCATATCCTCGATAGTGTTATACCCAGAATCTGCGTGTGAGGTGGGCTCAGTGGTGTTCTTCAGGGAAACTAATGAAGTTTTAGCCTTGGGGCCTTCTCAGAGAGTAGTTGGACTAAAATTTTCAGGAGCTTTGTCTTGGTTTTCTACGTTCGGTGGCAGGATTTTCCTTAAGAAATCTTTTCTTTTCTCTTAGAAGGATTGCTCAGGCACCGGACCTTTGCTCCTCAAGCCATAGTTTCGAGGGGGTTTAGATTTAGGTTCGTTAGCTAGGTTTATGCCAGAGGTGGGAAGGGAATACTCTACGTAGATGACCTCGAAAGTGAGGAAAGTGGAGCCCATATCTTCATCTTGGGGGGAAATCTCTTCGTTGTCTGAAATAGCCTCCTCCTCCATATCCCCGAGGGCTTGATCTTCTAGAATTTGGTTCACCACTGTGGTCATGTTGTTAAATGTTGATTGAAATCATTGAACTTCTCCTTCTTCTGACATTTCAGTGTGCTGAGCTCTGTGAGGAGCATCAAGGGGGTTTTATCTTCTGAGAATTTTTGCAGGAAGGTACGACGGAAGTGTTCCCACAAAGGGATAGAAGCAACAGGGAGCGACCGATACCATGTTGTAGCTTTATTTTCTAGAGTATGAGGAAAAAGGCGACATGCTAAATCGTCATACTGCACTCTCATCATCTATAAAGACAGGTAGAAGTTATTGATGTGGTCTTTGGCCAAAGTACCTTTCTTGGGGTTGAACATAGGGAGATGTTTTTCAGGGTTTTGAGGCATGTTATGGAGGGGACCTTGGATACCTAAGGGGGACTGGGCAATCCAAGCCAAAGTTTGTACACGTCTATCCCATTGGTGGCGTGGTATGTATACATGTCCCCTCTCACTTTCAGATTCGATACCCATGCCAGACCCGGAGGCTTCGCCCTCATGGTGGGATTGCACATCTTGGTTTTATCCATGGTTTACTATATTTCTGATGTTTCTATAGTTGTAAAGAAAAGGAAACATGTTCTATTTTCTGTGGGGGTGGTGGTCAGCATTTCGGCCTTGCCCATGGCCTCTGTCTCCCCTGCCTCTGTTACCTTGGCCTCTCCCGGCTCCTCCCCTGCATGGATCGTTGGCTTGCGTGTTATCATGAAAAGTCTGGTCGGGTTGGGGGCCGGTGTTGGGTTTAGGTTCAATGATTTTGGGGCCGTGTTCTTCCCCCTCCTTAGGGTTATCTGGGGGGGCTTCAGAATTTCTCTCAACTGCGTCTACATAATCTTCGATCATAAGACCCACAAGCTGAGGAAGGGAGTTGACAAGGGTTCCTTGGCGCTTATGATTAGCTGTAGGAGTTCTAGGATTTTTCAAGGAACTAGTGACCGGGGCTCACTATAAACCCCTGACAAGGTCGCAGGCGATAGGGAACAGGGCCCTTAGCTGGGCTAAAGTAACCTCATAGAAAGGGGGTTCCTCCTCCTGGGAGTTTTCCAAAGGGGGAGGACCAGTATTGTCATGTATGGTCTCCCCTTGGGGAGTTTGTAACGGGATGTTACTTGTGTGCTGGGAGGCTGCCATTAGGCCCTCCTTCTAGTGCCAAATATTTTGACGAGAAAATTTGTCTAGCCAACAGTAAGGGATCTCCCCTGGTAAAATGTCCTGATTAGACTCTGAATTGTTTGTGATAAGGATCCCGTCCGAGGTGTGGGTCTGGCTACCGCTGAATACTCCTTCTCTTGGACACAAATGAGCCGTGCAGACTCATAGGCATACAGTTATCGAATGATACAAGATGAAATATTGATGATTGTCAATGAGCATAAAACACTACAAATAGCAAGATAAAAAAAAGAAACAAGCAGCTGAAGGAGATGTTGTTAGCAGCATATCATTGAGGCCGTGTTTGTAAAAGTTTTTCGAACCATAGAAGAAACAGTTCTGCCTGGCAAGAACAACCTATGCTTACTTGGGCATTTTCGTGAATAAGATAGATGTCAATAAAGAAGTTACAAACATCTCCTAGGTAAACAACATACCATCATTAACACGTTCAATGAGCTGAAATGCATGAAGAGTATAAGCAGAAAAATGCAGATCAATTAATCATAAGATATCAGACATACACGGAAAAATACTCATAGTATTAACACATTGATTCTCATCATATCCAATAGTGGATTTAAGACAAATGCTTGTATTCATTCAAAAGGGGTTGTTCAATTCTTTAAAACTCTCTTCTCTCCTTTGGAGTCCAAAAAAAGATCATTTACAAGTCCCTGAAGGGAGTATATATAAGACAAAATTGGCCCTTGGCTGTCATGACTTTTCGCCTTCCCGCCTGTTGGTATGCTTTGCAACCTGAATGGAAAGTGTGACCTACGACCTGACTGTGGAAGATGTGACCTGCAACCCCTCCTGTAGGTTTTTCCTTGTGATCTGATCATGGGAGCGTGTGTGTGATTGCGAGGTCGGGAACATCTACTTTTTGCTCTTTAAGGAAATTTTGCCATGCACGATAATCTGTAGCAACTGGGGAGATTAGAGGAGTATCTTCCCTTAACCTGCGCAGTCATTCTAAGGTGTTTGGGATCAGATTTTCTCTCTTGATTGTGATCTCATGAAGAACTTAACCAAGTTCTCCTGCGATGACGGAAGATTAGGTGTAGTGGCGACTTGTCTAATAGGTTGTAGGAATGCCTGAATTTCTTGATTTACGTATTCCCATGTCTTTTCTTCCCCCAATGTACCTAGAAAAGGAATATGGTGTAGCCTAGCCATCGAGTCAATGCCGCTGATCAAATGCTCATAGGCGGTCATCATCTTCTCTAGGTATTTGAATAAATTCTCCTTGGATTGCACCTTCATTCGAATTTGGACCTTGTCGTTTTGAGTACAAATCCAATATTTCTTGGGAAAAGTTTCTGGAGCCTGCGGATATCTGTTTGTCCATTCTAACATTATATCCAAGGTTGTGGAGGCTTCTTTCAGTTGCTCGTTCCTCTTCTTATTTTCTTCTTGAGCTCTCAGTAGAGGTGAAACTGTTTCCTTTATGGTGAACATTTCCTCGTATACCTGCCTCATGGTGGCTTCCAGTGTCACCAAATCTCTTTGGACAGTGAGTGGTACTTCGTTAATAAGGGTGTTCTTATCTTGGAGTTGTTGGACTTCTTCCCTTAGTGCTCTTTTTTCTTGCTCCGACCTAGCTCCCCTTTGTTCAGAGTCTTGTAATCTATTTTGTAGGGAGAGGATTTCCCTACTCATCCGGCTCACGTTTTCTTTTGTGGCTGTGGCGAAAGCAGTGCTGGCTGATACTATCATTACTGGGTTGGTCCTATTGTCCAGGACTATATCCTTTTTTGTTTTGGCTGTGAATGGTGCGGTAGGTTTCCATGCTAGGAAGCTCCTCTTTTCCTGCCTGATTTTGAATGTGAACTAGTCATAAGTGAGTCTCATCAGATTGAACACATCCTCCTCCTGTCCTTCGGAGGTACTCGGTTATGAGAGAGAAAAACATGTGTTGATTGCACAAACTTTGATGGCCGGCAGCTCTGTCTATACCCTTGTTACTGGAGGAGGTGTCTCGGTGTCTTTGGAAGAATTGTATTTCGATCTTCGATCCTCTTCCTCTTTTCTCTTTTTTCTACTTCTTCTTCCAATAGCCGCTCTGCCTCTGCCTTATCCTGTTCTTCCTTTTGTCTGTGCTCAGCTTTTGCTTTATCTAGTTCCATCTTGAGTTGACGCTCAGCCTCTGCTTTTGTTTCCTCTTCTTCCCTCCTTTTGCGTTTAGCTTCCAGCTTATCTAATTCTATCTTGAGCTGACGCTCAGCTTCTGCTTTTTCCTCCTCCTCTTCCTTTCTTTTGTGGGCGTCTTCTGCCTGCTTCTTCCTCTGTTCTGCATTTAGGTGTTTTTTACATTTATCCTCATCCTCTTTTTCTTTCTTTTTAGCTTCTTGTTGAGCTTTTTCTTCCTTTTCTTTGTATTTGGCAGAAGAGCTATGGCCTGTGTTAATTCTGGCTTTGGCCTGGGAAGATGAGGCTCCTCCTAATTCATGGATTCTCTCTTCCAGAGTTTGATCATCTTGGTCCTCTTGATCGACTCTTCAATGCTTCCATGAATTTCCCCATCCTTATTGGGGTGGCCTGGCTTTCTTCACCCCACTCACCAAATAGTATGTTGGTAGCTCCATTTAAACTTGGCCTGTTTGCCATGGGAAAGGACTATCCTCTCAGGATCGTATGTCCGGTGATCCAAAGGCACTAGGAAGAATCCTCTGATTTTCTCAGCTTCCGCCTCCACTTCTATGAAATCCTTGACTGTATAAGCACCGATGGTGAGTGTTAGTGTGGGCCATGGCTTCTTCTTATCTTTATTAAGGACCTTCGAGAAGCCAGAAGTCATCTGATAACATGTTTCCTGAAGTAGCATCCTGTCAGTGACGAATCGGGGCAGAGCATAGGGAGTCTTGAATGAACCAAAGACTCGGATGAAGGTGCCTTTTGAAAATAGAAACCAATGTGCCACCTTGATTATTGTTTCCATGGCTTTCCAAGACATGCATGGGGTATCTTGACCAAACAATTTCCCGTAGAGTGTAGGAATGAAATTGTGTGTGATTGGCTCTATATCCTGCTTATATTTGGAGTCCCAGAATACCTGAAACTCCTTATGGATTGGGTGTGCATGTTTCTGATCCTAGTTGTGAGCCCATCCCTCAAAGTGGCACCTGGCACAAACCGCATCCAATAGATAGGAGGCCATGTAAAATTTGGACAAGTATCCTTCCTCGGGTGCTTGTGCTGCAGATATGCTTGTTTTGAGGGCTGCTATCAATAAGCTGGCCCAATTGAAACAGGTGCCATGTACGGTAAAAAAGTACATAAGGGATACCCAAGAACTGCTGAAAGTGGTGGCATCGGGACAACCATGCATTCTACAAAGAATCACTGCTACGAGCTTATAGGCCTTCCTGAGGCCTACTACTTGATACTCCTGGTCCTTCTTGACTTTGAACTTCTCCGGTTCTTCCCACCATCCTCTCAGGGTGTCTTCTATGGGAACTGCATGGGTAGTGGCCCATTCCTCTGTGAACGTCTGCTCCCAGGCTGGAAGTGCATAATAGTACTCCGCATCCTGGCCTTCTAAATTTGCAAAAGCTTTCCCCTGATGATCCCGAATCACCCACATCCTAGGGTCAATATTTTGTATGATCCATTCAATAATTTCAAAGCATGGGGATATAGATGGCTGGGCATCTGCGTAGTGAAGCTTTGACCTATTAACTTGCACATATACCTGCCAGTCTGGGAGGTCCTCTGGAAACTCAAGTTGTGTGAACTCTTGGTATACTTGATACCAACTTATGATTTCTCCTTTTCTAAATATACATGCGGTGTCCCCATAGATAGGGGGAGGAGACATAGATATTTCATTTTCTGCGATCTCTATCTGTGGGCTCTTGTTTTTCCTGCAAAAAGCTAGAAGCCCCATGTCACTTGTGGGTGAAAAGATGGAGACGCACTCTAGCTCTGCTTCGAGGTTCCCTGGCATGTTCATAAAATAGTCCCTGGATAAGACAAATTCCATATTAATGAATGCTTAATATTGCCTTTAACTCTGCCCAACTAAGGTCAAGGAAGGGGTGAACATAGGACTTAGAGACCCATTCCCTGGGTCACTGAGTCGCGCTGGTTTAAAATTTCAGAGGAAAGCGACCCTGTGACCTAGTGACTTGTGACTAGGTCGTGAGGTTGTTGAGTCGCACTGGTAAAAAATTCACGAAGATGCGACCTTGCAACTTAGCGACTTGCGATCGGGTCGCCGGGTCGTTGAGTCGCAAGGTCGCAAAACTTTAGTTTTGAGCAATACACGACTTGGTGACTTAGTGAACAGGGACCAAGGTTGCTGGGTCACAAGGGTCGCAAGGTTGCGGGGTCAGAGGTCGCGCTAGGTCTGGGTGGACAATTTTGAAGGACGATGCGGTATTTTACTCAATTTTAACTTAAATCAACAAGGGGAAATAGGGAGGAGAAATACTATATTGAAGAAGAAATGATCATTTGAGGAAGATACTGACACAGGGGGGCTGGTTGGCTTCATCTACAAGTTTTGCATAAGATTGATAAGTTTTTGAAACTCAGAGAGGAATGTAGGTTCTAAGAGGGTCTTAATGGAGGGTAGCTGGTGGTTTAAAAGGGATGAAATAATAGGGAAGGGGGCAAAAAATAGACAAAAAGGAAACAGCAGGAGGATTAGGTAACTTACCTAAGAAAATTGCGCTCGAGTTGGTTTTTCAGATTCGTTTTTCTCTCCGTCGCGTGGGTGAAATGCGACCTGCATGACCCTTCGCATTTCACTATAGGTAAGTGGATCCCTATTTTCAATGGGGGACTTGGATTTGCATTATCAGTTGTGGGATTTATAGTACTTCAAGGTATCTCAATGAAGTTCCTTTCCTTCCCAGTATATGGGTTTCAGTAGTTCATGGTTCATGGATGCTCAATTGGCTTATATTAGTTCGTGGCCCAGAGGTTTCTCTTTATGGTTATTAACAACTCACAGTTTATGGATGTTCATGGTTGGTGTTTGTGGTTTATGGTTAGGAGATGTATAGTTCATGTTGCTCATGGTTCATTAGGTAATATACATCACATTGGGGATTGGGTTTGTGGAATGTTGGTGTTCAAGGCCCATGGGTGAATGTTGGTCGCGATCCATTATAGAAGCTCCTTAGAATGGATTAGTACCCATTTCTCCCTCCATGGCACTTTCAGGTTCTAGGGTAGTCTTATTTCAATTTTTAATGGTAAATGGGTAAAATTGTTTTTTATGGTTCGACCTACATAGCTATGCAGAACAGATCCCTCATGTTATTGCACTTTTGGAACTCATTGTTCCATGTGGGAACTTTTTCTTTCTATTTTTCAAACTTTTAAAGCAATATATTTGTAATATCAAGATTCTCAGTCTGTATTATTGGGTTGGTTTCCTAGTGTGAAGACCAGTAGCATAGAACTATCATATGTAAAGCTTTATTTTGTTAATAAAATGGAAAAATTTACACAAAAAAATAGTAATTTCATAGCCCTTTTCAATGGTGCAAACATATTAAACCATGTTCAAGCTAGCTCAACTGTGGTCAACCATGGTCACAATTCCCACCCATGGTTCACATGGTTAACCACAATGAACATAGTTAACCATATTCATTTATAGTTAAACATCGACAACCATAGTTAGCCATTTTTACTCGTAGACAACCATATTCAAAAATCAACATCCCATCGTGACTACCACTATAAACCTTAGACAAAAATGTTCAAAAATTAACATTGCAATATCACAAATAAAAATCAACATTGCAAAGTGTGAAACAAAATTGTGTCAATCTTTATGTAAATATAAGTAGTCAAAAGATCACAAATAGGATAACATTAAGGAAAAAAAACGATTTCCAATCTAGAAAAAGAGAAAAAGGCAAAGATTAGATGCATAATCATGCATTGTTTTAAAAACCATAGCCACCATTGGTAGCAACTTTAATATTGTTCCAAATAATGTTATAAGCAACAAATAGTCATAATGTGATAAGCAACAAAAAAATTCATAATGTGATGAACAACAAACAACATCGTAGTGTGATGAGAAACAAATAATGTTGTGATATGATGAACAAGCAATGGCATCACAATGTGATGAACAATAAACAATGTCGTAATATGAAATCAATAAAGCACGTCTCAATGTGACAAGTAAAAAATGTCATTTCAATGTAAAAAATAAAAAAGGACATCGCAATTTCACAAATAATAATGTTGTCACAATTTGAACTAGGTTTACCAAGTTTACTTGGTTGACCTACATTCACTACATTTACTAGGTTGATTTTCGTTTATTGGGTCGATCGAGGATTACTAGGTCAACCATAGTCAACTAGGTTGACCTAGGTTTACAAAATATACTATTCATTAAAAACATATTAACTATACATTAGCACATGTCACCTATGGTTGAATATATTTTAGTATGTTTAATATGGTTACCCATAGCTAACATGAGCATCAAAGTCAACCATAATCAATATGGGTGCCATGAAGAATCACAATCACCATGGGAATTAGCTTTCATATTGCTTATAACATGAAAAGCAACACAAGCATCACAATGTGATGAACAATAAACAATGTCTCAATGTGAGAAACAATAAACAATGTTGTGATGTGAAAAAAAAAAAATAATGTCACCATAATGTGATGAGGAAGAAACAATGTTGTAATTTGAAAAACAAGAAATGGCATCACAACATGATGAACAAAAAACAATGTTATAATGTGACAAACAACAAACAACATCGCAATGTTATGGATAACAAATAATGTAATAATGTGAAAAACAACAAACCATGTCACAATGTGACAATATTGCAATGTGACAAACAACAAGAAACATTTCAAAATTAAGTAAAAAAGTACAAATGAGACCACAATATTATGAAAATGGCATCACAATTTCACAATAATAAATGTCATCACAATCTGAACTAGGTTTACTATGTTTAGTCATTTGACCGAAGTTTATCAGGTCAACAATAGTCAACCATGGTCAACTAGGTTAACCTAGGTTTACAAGGTCTAATATACAATGATAACATATTAACTATACATTAATCTATACATTAATGCATGTAACCTATGGTTGATTATGGTAATCTATGGTTAACATAGTCAACCATAGTCAACACTTGTTGAATGGAAAACCATATTCACCATGGGAATTTAACTTTAATATTGTTCCTATTTTGAAAATCTACAAACAACATCATAATGTGATGAACGATAAACGATGTCGCAAGTTCACAAAAAACAAACAAAGTTGTGATGTGACAAACAATAAAGAATGTCACAATTCGACAAACCAATGTTATTGCAATGTGATGAACAAAAAACAATGTTGTAGTTTAATAAATAAGAAATGGAATCACAACATGATGAACATCAAATAATGTCATAATATGACAGCCACATTAATAAACCATAGTTATAGGTTTACAAGTAATACTAGGTTTACCTAACTCAATTAGCTTAACCATGGTTTACTAGCTTAACCTATGTTTACTAGGTTTACCAAGTTGACATATGTTTACTAGGTCAAGCTATGTTTACTGCATTGACCTAGGTTTACTAGGTAGCTTACTAACTTAGTCATGGCTTACTAGGTTTACTATGTCAGCTTAGGTTGACCTACTTTGACATAGGTTTAGTTCATTTACCTAGGTTTAATAAGTTTACTATGTTTTCCTAGGTTTATAGGATATAATAGGTTGACCTATGTTTACTAGGTTAACCTACATTTAATAGGTTTACTATATTTACTAGGTTGACATAATTTTACTCGCTTAACCATGGTTTACTAGGTTTATTTTGACATAAGATTTTAGGTTTTCTTAGAATACCTTTGTTTACTAAACATACTTAAGTTGACATATGTTTCATAGTTTTACAAGGTTTACCTAGACTTACTAGGTTTAATAAGTTTCATGGGTTGACCTAGTTTTATTACGTTCACCAGGTTTACTAGGTTTTACTAGATTTACCAAGCTAAACTAGGTTTATTACGTTGACCCTCAATTACTATGTTGACCTAGTTTATTAGGTTGACCTAGATTTAAGGTTGTCCTAGGTTTATTAATTTGATCTATGTTTACTAGGTTTGCTAGGTTAACCATAGTCAACCACACTAAGTTTACTAGGCTGACCTAGGATGAGATAAATTTACTAGATTTACCTAAGTTTTCGAGGTTTAATAGGTTTACCACGTTCACATAGGTTTAATAGGTTTACATAAGTCAACAAGTTCAATGATATTCAACCATGCTCAAACCAGCTGCAATATTCAACCATGTTCACCATGGCTATACATAATTTAGTTGGTCAACCATGATGAACTTAGTTAAATGATGCTTGGGCATGGTCAATGTTGTATCTCAAGAAACAATCCCTTGGCTGTGGTAAGGACTCAGTGCTTAAGAAATTTTATAAATGTATGTCACAATTACCATATCAAATGGCCTTTGTTTAACACCCTTGGAATTCAGTTACTTAATATCCTCAATAATATGATATAATGAAAGCCTTCACAATGTTGTAAATTGTTGATATTTGAATCGAATGAAAAGAAGAACTGTAAGATAAGCTCAAAATGATATGTTGAAATAATAGAATCTACCACTTTTAAGTTTCAGAGGAAATTCATGAAGGAAGAGAGAACTTAAAATAATATGTTGTAAACAAAGAATCTATCACTTTAAAGTTCTATCAGGAGTTTATGGAGAGAGAAGAGATGAGGTGAAGGAGCACAAATTAAGGTTGTTTAACTCTTATTCACAAATGGAATTAAGAGACCAGCTGCTACATTACTTCACTTCATTCAAAGAGGAATAGCCATAGAGAGAAATAGGAAAGACGTATCAACATCAACAGGTGTAGGAAACTTGATCTTCTTTCGTTAATTTCTAAGAGAATTTAGTCATAAACTAACAGTCATCTAGAGGTCCAAAACTAGGAACCCCTTTTCTTTATTTCTATCTACTTAAATACATCACAGTGGTTCGTAACTGTTGAACTTCTTGAAACTATTCGAATACCTAAACTGTTAAGATTACTTATGCAATCATACTTGAGAAAGAAAATTAAAATTGGAAATTTTTTTCATTTTTTTGAATCTGTCGTTGCTGATGCGTCCTCCCGAAGTGCCGAGGTGACATTTCTGGCCATGATGCAATGGTTGCACAGCTCTAAAATGACACCTCAGTGCCCGATTTTACCCAGCTATCGTGCTCTGAACAATGCCACTATACGCTTTTCTGCCCGACTCTGCCTATTCCCCTGTGCTTCAAATGTTGTTAATTATATCACATTCTACTCGATACTACCTCTTCTCCTTTGATCTGCGTCAAGCCACTTACCTGAGTTTCTATGTCCCATTTTGCCTATTTATTTTTACCAAAGCATTTCACTAGTTTTACGTTATAACCCTATTTTCTTCCTTCGAAACGGTTTAACACGAGAAATGCCTTACCTCCGGATCTGAAAACCTTTGTAGTTCGTTATTGAAACCACATCACATCCACCTACACATCGCCCTTCACTGCCTTTAAATTTTCCTTAACACTTATCTTTTAAAACTAGTGATGTGTGGTATGCGATCGGGTCCCACCTCGCATCGCACATCGGACTTCGGTGACTTTATCATTTACCTCCCACGGTTATCCTCTAAAACTTGTGATTTGGGATTTTTCGATCAGGCCCCACTACATCACATATCTCACTTCGTCAAGTATAACATTAATCCTTGGCGCTTAACAATTAAAACTAGTGATGTGCGCTATGCGATGGGTCCCACCAGGCATTGCGCATTGTGCTTCAGCTACGTTATCATTTAATCTTCGCATCGCATTAGCCTGCACATCGCCCTTCACTGCCTTTAACTTTTCCTTAACACTTATCTTTTATAACTAGAAATGTGCGATATGTGATTTAATCTATGATGTTCCTCTCTCTGCTTCAGCTCTGCACTTCAATCTCGACCATCCATTTTTCCTTTTGCGCCTCCTCCGAGACTCTTAAGTTTTTAATGGAAATGCACCCCTTCCACACCTTTTGGAAATTAGTTCATTTTCTCCATGGCGTAACCCTCCTGAGCTTACGAATGAGCCCAACTTGACCCTATCCAGTGTGCAATGTTCTGAACGTTCCCATTGGTCTGTTTCTCGAATTGTCATGCATGTGAATGATCCCGACTCAACCCACCTTCACATCTCATCACGTAATGTTAATGTACCAACATATAAATCAAAATTCTTCTATGACACACAAAATTTTACATTTTCTATTGGTGTTTTGAAACATATTTCAAAGGTAAATGAAAATTAGCCACAACATCTAGCTCCACTTGGGGATAGTTCTTTCTTCCACGGAAGCGCTAAGAACTGCATACTAGTGACTTATCCATTGGGCATGGAGTCAAATATTGCTTGGTGACATATGAACAATGAGAAATTCGATATTTACAATGGTGGAGTGCTGACTTTTAATGCTGGAAATAATGCTTTAGATACTGCCCATTCACAGGCAGTTGTATTGGCTCTCCATCTATATCTTCCAAAATGGATGTGTTATTTGACCTTGCCTTAGAGATTTTATATGGACCATACCAAAGAGGATCAAATTTTCCATGCTTCCCCTTGTATTCTCATCTGGTGTCCCATCTCGGTACCAGATGTCCTGCTTAAAAGAGAACCTCTTTTTCTTTCCTGTCAAACATAGACTTCATCTTTTCTGATAAGTAATCAAGCTATCCCTGACTTTGTTTCTGTTTTCACTTGATTCAATTATTTTGTTCAATATCCTTACCAGAGCATTAGGTTCTTCCTGAGCTTCTTGAAGGAAAGAAATCCCTGTTTTAGCCAGCTAAGTAGGAAACATTGCTTGAGTTCCATAAACCAATTCATAGGGGGAATTTCCAGTAGATCTCTTGGTAGACTCGAAATTCCTAGAGGGAAAACTTCAACTTCATGTCCCAATCCTTCTAATTTTCAACGATTGTCTTCTTCAAGGTCCTGACCAATATCTTGTTTGAGGACTCTGCCAATATTTTCCCTTGAGGATGATATGCTATGGAATGTGATAAGATTACATTATATGTCTGACAAAAATTAATGAAATGAGCAGATTTGAATACCCGAGAATTATCAGTCACAATTTTGATTGGACACCCTAATATGCTGAAGATGTTTTGCTCCAGAAATTTCATCACTACTTGGTCATTTACCTTCTTCGTGGGTATTGCTTCAACCTGTTTTGTAAATAATCAGTGGCAGTCAGAATCCACTTGAACTATCCAATTGATGGTGGATTAATCTCTCCAATAAAATCCAATGCCCATTGCCTGAAAGGTTCTTCAATAAATATAGGGATGAGAGGTAATAGAGCCAGTTTTTTCTTTTCAGCAAACAACTGGGACTTCTGAAAATTTTAGGCTAGTCTATAAACATATGCAAACAGGGTTGGCCAATAGAAGCCTAACTTGAGAATCTTATGGGAAGTGACCTTCTAGCTATAATGTCCTCCACACAGACTTTCATGATATTTTTTGGTGACTTCAATAGATTCTCCTTCGATCAAGCATAACAGCAAAATACCAATAGGATCTTTCCAATATAGCATTGATTCCATGATAACATATGGCTGAGACTTGAGCTTGAGAAGTTTGTACTTTGCTCTATTTAGTGAGTTGGATAGGAAAAGAAACATAGGTAGTGCACAGTATCCTTATACCAATCAGAGCACAAAAAATTGTATTGAATACCTATTTTGAAATTGCTTTGACCTTCTTCATTAACAACTCCATCCACTAGTGCCAACAGATTAATTCCCAAGGTTTGAAAATTTGTCTCTGTCAACAACTTCTCTAAACCCTGTCCCTTGACCAGCTTGGTGGGTTTGATGTCCAAATCATACTCTTTTATTTTTACTATCCACTTCCCCCTTTTTCCTTCAACATCACTTTGGAGAAACACGTGTTTCACAGCAGAATTAGGAACATAAGCAGTTATTTGGGACTAAAACACATAAGTCCTAAATGCTTTCAATGCTTTGACGAAAGCATATACTTGTTTCTCCAGAATATTGTATTTGAGCTTAGCATCTCTTAGAAATTTATTGAAAAATGCAACTGGCTGCTCCTTATTGTTTTCATTTTTCTGCAACAACACAACAACAATAGGAGTGGGGGATGAAAATGAGAATGCCTGAAAGGCTTTTTGATAGTCTGGACTAATCAGAACTAGAGATTCCTGCAATGATTCCTTTATTATAACAAATGCATCTCTTGATTCCTTATCTCATTTCACTTCTGCATTTTTCTTCAACATATCTGTTATACTTCTCACGATCTCAGCATAATTGGGTACAAACCTCCTCAGAAAGTTTATTTTTCCCAGGAATATTTGGATATCCTTCTTGCTTCTCGATAAAGGAATAGTCTGAATGGCTTCCATCCTTGCTGGGTCAATCTTTACTCCTTGTTTAGAAACTATGTGACCCAATAACTTACCTTATTCTAAGGAAAATAAATATTTCTTGGGATTTAATGACAAACCAAACTTTCTGCACTTTTGAAAAGTTTTTTACAAATTCTCCAAGTGTTCATCATCTGACCTCGAGAAAATAGTTACATCATCCAGATATATAACTACAAACTTGTCACCAACGAAGGCTATATCCATGGCCCTCTGAAATGTTGCACCTGCGTTCATAATGCCAAATGGCATCCTTGCGTACATGAAGGTGCCCCAGGGTGTAGTAAAAGTAGTCTTCTTCTAATATTCTTTTTCCACTGCTACCTGATTATACCCAGAAAATCCATCAACCATAGACAACTTGTGAGCTCCTATCACCTTTTGTAAGACATAATCCAATTTCGGAAAAGGATAATTATATTTTAGAGATGCTCGATTCAAGTTCTTGAATTCTACACGCAGTCTTATCTCTCCATTCTTCTTTCTTATAGGGACCACATTGGAAACCCAGTCTGAATATCTGAGAGGACTATAATTTTCGCCTGCAACAGTTTCTTTACTTATTTTTCGATTGGAGCTAACAACAAGGGATTGATCTGTCTGAGCTTCTGTCTATGTGGTTTGATCCCTTCCTTCAATGGAATCTTATGCTGAATAATTCTTTTGTCATATGTTTTCAAGTCTTTATACGACCAGGAAAACACATCCATATACTTCTTAAAAATATCAATGTATCTTTCTTTGTAGTTTTTGGGAACCCCTTTCAACAATTTCAATATTTTGGGCTCTTGTTGAGTTCCCAAATTACAAGCTTCCATCTCTTCTTCTTTATGTGTTTTCTTTGAATCAACAAAAACATCATTAGCATCAAACAATATTTCAAGGGGAACCAACCCTCTAGGGAGCACATTATATTTCAATTGGATAATCTTTTGTTCGCCTATTGATTGCTTGAGGTTTCTTATTTCTGTTCTCTGCTCTGTTTGTTCTTCCTCTTGGTCTATCTCAACATCTTCAAAGTTTCCAATCATTGTCAGCAACTGATTTATCTATTCATCATCATCAAACACCTGATAATGTTTCACATTTCCAGGGATAGAAGGTATATGTATAACTTCAATTTTTTACCTTAGCGAGGGATTTATTGGAGGTTTGAAGGTGTTGGCTGCATCTACTAAAGAATCAGCCAATCTATTCTCCTCCCTCAAAATATACTGAATATTGAAGGCTTCAAAATAGTTTTCTATCCGATCCCAAACTTCATTCATGTACGATCTTGTTGCAGAGGTAAATTCCCTCTACGGACAGAGGTGATCCCTACTAGCCCAGATCGGGTCTAGTAACAATCAGGTCACGCAGTGACATAGGTCTCTAGTTACAAAACGACAAAAACATAACGAATTGCCAACCTCAGGTCCTATGCAGTGGTCGTTGAAGAAAGGATGACGCTTCCTATCTTTCGCTTTGGAAGATCATGATTCTTTCACTCGACACGTCCGAACACCTGCACACATGTGAAGAAGACAATGATACACAACATAAAATCTAGATCTTGTAACCATACATCAGTCAGAGAGGATGTAATTCATTGCATCAATAAATAGACACATGAATGAAACCATAATAAAAGTTGCTTATCATTAAAATAACAAAGGAAATATACAACCCAGAGCTCTGATGCTTGATCTTCCTTCGGCGGGGCTGACAGCGGAGCACGTCTCAACGAAGATTGTTGGAAATCGGACAAAGCTCTCTCTCTTTAGCTTGGCTCTCAAAAGTTGTCTAGCTATAGTCTCCTTGATACAAGTTCAGCTCTTAGCTTGATAAGGGAAAAGGAAAGCTTTTATATATGGTGGAAGGGGAGTTAGGATCCATACAATCATGGGATTGGCCCTATCTCTAAGGAAGCTTCCATGATAGGTGGAAAACCACCTCCCATACATGGAGATCTGGAGCCAAACCTCCCAACTCATTTTAGTGACTCGATCAGGAGTTTGTTAGAATCAAACTTCCGCCATTTATTTTTTAAAAACACTCCTTATTAAGCTTGGCACAAGTGAGACACTGGGACAAAGCGCCAGTTGGTGCGCCCTCTATGGTGGATTTTCCCCATTGGTGTGAGGGCTGAACTGGCTAGTCATGCCAAGGCCAAAAGATCAGTTTTTAGGCTTTTGAAGAGGAAACTTTCTTCAGAGGAATGATTTTCCTTGTCAATGGGGGATGCCATGAAAGTGGTTCCAGGTTATGTCACTGCTCATAGGTCACGAGAAAGGCCCTCCAATGTGTGGGATGGGGGATTGCAGGGTGTTTGGTCAATTAGTGTGTCTAAATTGCGCATTTAATTTGTCAATCCGAGAATCGTAGGCTGATGAATGCGACGCACTATGTATGCCAGATAACCTATTTCTTAATCTTTTTGTCGTTTGGTTTTCTAAGGTGAAATGGAAATTATAAGATGAAAACAAAGTTTAGTTATATTTTTAAAGGAAGTGATATCCCCTATAATGATTTACCAACTTGAAATTTTAAAAAGCAATTTTGAAATTTACAATGACAAGACTTAAAAGGAAATTGAAAATGTCTTTGACGAAAAGGTCTTGCTAAGAAAAGGTCTTGCTAATCTAATAAATCAAAACGATGAAAGCTAGTGAGCATGAAAACTAAACTATTCTTGTTTGCCAACTAAACACAAAAGAACTATACTTAAGAAATTCAAAATTGCAACAAAATAAATCTAAATCGATTACATCAATTTTATCTTCGACCCTTCATCATTAGTCGATTTATGATTTTGAGTAATCATAAACAACTTGTGTAACTGATATTTAATTTGCAGAAAGTAAACTAATACTAAACCATACACTCATGATTCAATCCCTCACCATCGGTCCAGCTGTGGCTTTCGGAGGCAACTGAAGATGTCATATATGATTTAATATATCTAAATTTGCAGAAAAGAAACTAATACTAAACTACACATTTCATAATGCAGTCCCTCACCATCAGTCCAGCTGTGGCTTTCGGAGGCAACTGAAGATGCTATGAGCAACTTAATATATCTAAATTTGCAGAAAAGAAACTAATACTAAACTACACATTTCATAATACAATCCCTCACCATCAGTCCAGCTGTGGCTTTCGGAGGCAACTGAAGATACTATGAGCAGATTAGTATATCTAAATCTAAATTTTAACTACTGAAGCAAATAAACAAAACTGAAATGAACAAAGCAATACTGAAATTAAACAAAAGCTATGAAAAGAAAATTAGCAGCAGAACAATGTTAGTTCCATGTCATTAATCAAAAAGCTATGAAAATGCCCGGGCTGTCTATCTATAACCTGAAATATAAACACTGATCAGTGATTAACAATCATAAAGCATGAAAGACAGAAATGAAATGGAAATTATGGAAATGTATAAACATAAATGAAACAAATGCAATATATGAACATATGAATGGATTATGACACAATGGAATGAAATTAAAATTATACACTAATGCACAAAACCTTAGCTGAGCAGGGGCCCTCTACTCCAGCCTTGGCAACGGTCCTCAAATACGAATTAAGTTGAAAAAAAGAGTTTTCTCATATTAAAAAGCAGTCATTACAGAATGGTAATGTTACGGCACAAGTGCAGCGTAATCACTACAGAGCAAACTAATCAAAAGATAACAGAGACTACATTCACTAATAACGACTAACTTCATATGCGTATGCAAACGCAATATATATAACAACAAACTATAATTGTTTCCTAAAGTTCATGCTAGTGGAGAGCACGTAGACCACTACGTCCACGGATATAGGAGTATGGCCGTGTTGGAAAGTAGATCTACGAGAGGTGGATGCTTGAATTCGACTCTAGAACCCTGTACAGATGTCGATTTAACCTCCGTAGGCTTAGAAACGGCCGTATGGGTCTTCATGTGACACGAAACAGAGTCCGGCCGACATGAAACTCCATGGTTGACTTCCATGTGGACGCCTTTGACCGCGGCTTCTTTGGATGAGTTTGCTTGAACCAATAGGACACGAACCATGTCCACGTCATTCATGACCTGCCCATGTGGCTCGTTTTCCTTGTAGACACCTGTAGCATAGAGTTTCACAAAATAGCTGCGGAAAGTTGCAGCAGCTGCGGAAAGTGGCAAGATTCCGCAGCTGAATGAAAAAAATCTAGATCAAATAGCAAACACAAAAATATAATTAAAAACCATGTTAAATGCTCTTTTGCACATGATATTGACAATTTGGGAGGTTTAGGAGAGTGAAAAAGGTATGGAAAAATGTATGGAAAAGATGCAAATTTGGGACTCAACATACCCCCACTGTGAAGGTGTTGCATGTCCTCATGCAACCAAAATTTTGATACTCTTTCTTCAATTCATGTGCCTTGATACTTCAGCCAGCACATCCAATCCTCTTCTCTTCTTCCTTGGTACTGCCATCATTCTGGATTTCTTCATTAAGCACCTAAATTTGATATTTACAAGTGCTCTGCTCAATTTCTGGCATTTCCTTTTCAATTTCTTATTCTTCTTTTGCCATATTCCCAAATGTAACATAGTATTATCATGGATGATCTTGTCCAGCTTGCCTTGTTCTTTCAATGTTTCATTTTCATTTTTATGTGCCTATTTAAAAGCTCCAGCTCAAAAATTTCCTGTTTTAATGATTGAACTAAATCATCCTGCAATGTATGAGGCTGAATAGAAGAAGTACTTGGACCTGTGGCTGCCTTTTCCAAAGATTCTATATAGTCATATAACTCCTGCTGCTTGGGGTCTATTTCAGGTATCATTTTTATTGGGCTGTCCCCAAAATGCTGTAAAGGAGAGTTATGTTCAAAATCTGGCCGAGGAGGGCTTACATCAATATTTTGCTGAGAATAGGATGGAGTATGCTCATTGTCTGATTGGGAATGAAATGAACCAGGTTCACTAACTGACTGAGATGGACTATGGTCAGTTGGGGACTGTTCAGATGTCTCCTCTCCCAAATCAATGAAATGAGGACCCTTAATTTTGCGTTTTTCTCAATTTTCCCTTAAGTCTGCTGCTTCTCCTCACACGCTGTGGTACACTATCCTTTTGTTTTTGTTTTCCTTTCTCTGCCTTCTTGGATATAGATGACTGTTTTTGAAGATAGACTAATCTTTCAGATAGTATTTGATGATCTTCTTCTTCAGAAGAAGGAGTTTTATGTACAGCCTCAATAATTTCTTTCCCTTTTGGTATTATTGGCTTCTTACCTTTGATTTCCTTCTTCTTCCTTTTTACCAGTCTCTCTTCCCTATCAGTTCTTTCCATAGTAGTAGTAGGAGTGTTTTGGATTTCATCAATTGTTCTTTTCCTCCTACTTCTTCTTGCTGTGCTAGCTGCAGGAATTTCCTGAGTAGGAGTAATTTGGGTTTCAACATTTATTCTTTTTCTTCTACTCCTTCTTGTTGAACTTCCTTCAGGAACTTCCTGAGGTTCCTCAAAGAAATTTCTAATTAGAAATTGTTCCCATGTGTCTTTTCTTTCCTTTAACTCCTTTTCAATCAGAATTTTTATAAGGCCGTGGTGATATAGATGGGGCTCTACATCTCCTAAGTGTTTTTGAACAGTCACAACCATTTTCTTCAAGCTATTGAATAGAAAATATGGGAGATTGAGAGTTTGGTTTTCTAGAAAATTCATTAATAGCCTGGTATGGTACATGTACATGGACCCAAAACGGCCTTCACATGTAATGAATTTCTGAACAATTAGCAGTAAAGTGGCCCATTCTTCTTTCAATGCATGCACAAGAATTCCTCTCTTAAAAACAGTTATGTCCATACCTTGGTTTCGTAAGATTGTTCTCCATGCCTCATCACTGATGCTTTTATTTTTGAACCAACGCTCTCCCTCCTGAAGAAGTTCCGTGGCTGTTGCTATTGATGCTTCATTGACCGAAAGCTTGAGGTCTCCAATTTCTGCTTCTGAGCCATCAAACGACCTTGCAAATGCTTTCGTAACTTCTTTGTGGTAACCTTTGAATTTCTGAATAAAACGCAGCCATTTTGCTTTCTTCAAAATCTCCTTTGCTTGCGGATATCCCTCTATAAACTTCGGTCCTTCCGGCTCTGCCCTTAGCAATTTACCCATTTCACTTCTCTGTTTTTCACAAATTTGCCTTCGTGAGGGTTTCAAATGGAAGTAGAATGGTTGAATGCTCAAGAACGAGCACAATGGCTGTGGGGATGTATCATAAAATGGGAATGAGCACCATAAACGGAATGGAGTGAGACTGTGGGTAGATATACGGGAGTGAGAATGAGCAAAAGGAACGAAACGGAGTAAAACAGAACAGAGTGGGGTTTCGAAAACATAACAAAGATAGGACTGAGTAGATTGATAGAATATAACACATTCAGCCACATTTTGAATTTTGGTGGCTACGAAATAAATGTGAACACGTTTCAATCAACGGTTGTGACTTGATGCGGCTTGTAAGAGTCCTTGGTCAAATCAAATACGCTCCATTATCACCGGTGGGATATTGGATCATGAGTGAAAATCGGGGTTTAATGATGAAACCGTTTGTGAATAAATGCAAGAGGATAATATGGAGATCGTGAAAGGTTACGACACTGTCAATATAATCATTGCGCGTAATGGATAGAGCTCATGGTTCAAAACTATATAAAAATGTGTTTTTCAATACTATTTGAAATAAATTTTATTCATACCTTTGGAATCTTTGTCTTTGCCCTTGGTCTTCAACTGACTGATCTCCATTGGTGTCTTGAATGCTCCATTGATCCTCTCTCCTGTATTTTATTTCATAATTATGAAAATAACATCTAACTGTACATTCTCTTTGAAAACATAGTAGTAGCTGCGGAATCTGCTTCTGGCTGCGGAAACTGGAGTCAGCTGCGGAAACAGATGTCAGCTGCGGAAACTGACACAACTATTACTTTGATGAATGGAAATGAACAAATGACAAATGACCAGATGGAAATGGTCATGAAAAAGATTTTTATTGATGGAATGGAATGAAATGAAGTGAATGAAGTGAAATGAAATGAAATGAAATGGAATGAAGTGGAATGAAATGGAGTGGGTGGTGACAAAGCTTGTGAAATGAAGGAGAGATTTTTTTTGGAAAATATAGAGTGTCAGGTTTCCCTGATTTTCACCCTATATTTTCTGTATAAGACTGCCAATCAATGATTGGTTTTCAGGCTTATACCATTATTTTTTTATTTTTTATTTTTTATTTTTATTTTTTTTAACTGAAAAACAAAAGCTATGCTGGTGGAGAAGAAGAATTCTTCTGTACCAGCCTGATTGCAGAACTTTCTTGAAACATCTTGACAAAGTCCTCTTTTGAGAGTGGCTTATGATAAACTTTCAATCTATGACCATTCACGATAAGAGGAGTTTGAAACTCATCAATGGTCTTGATTCTTACAGCTCCATTGCTAAAGATCTTGTCAATCTCATATGGCCCAAGCCAATGAGTCTGAAATTTCCCTTGAAAATCTTTAAACTTGGATTCAAATAACAATGCCCAATCTCCTTCTTGAAACTTCTTCTCTTTGATATATTTGTCATGCCATTTAGTTCTTTGATATTGAACTAGATCAGTTCTTAGAATTGCTTCTTGTCTGATCTCATCTAGCTCATTCAACTGCTCCATTCTATGCTTTTGGGCTTCAGATAAGTCCATCCCCAACTGAACTGCTATCTTGAAGGTCTTGACTTGGAACTCAATGTGGAGCAAGACTTCTTTCCCATAAACAAGTTCATATGGAGAATGTCCCGTTGTATTCCTCCATGTAGTTCTGTAGGCCCACAAGGCTTCTGGAAGCCTTTATGCCCAATCTCTTCTATGTAGATGAACAGTTTTGGTGATGATACTTTCAAGAACTTTGTTTGTGGACTCCACTTGACCATTTGCTTGTGGATGGTAAGAAGTAGATTTTCTGTGCTTGATTTTGTATTCTTCCATCAACTTCTCCACCAAATTTGATGTGAATTGGCTCCCCTGATCTGTTACAATTTCTCTTGGAACACCAAAGCGAGTAAAAATATCCTCATAAAGAAAATGAACAACTGAATTTTCAGTAGCGGATACTAATGCTTTAGCTTCTACCCATTTAGTAACATAATCAGTGCAAACCAATATATACTTCTTTTGCTTAGATGGTGGATTAATAGGTCCAATGAAATCTAAAGCCCATTTTTAAAAGGGTTCAATGAGTACCTGTGTTTGCAATGGCATTTCATTTGAAAGGGTAGGTTTCCCTACTCTTTGGCAGCTGTCACACCTTTTGACATATTATTTTGCATCTTTGAAGAGGGAAGGCCAATAATATCCTAAAGAGAGGATTTTATAGGCCGTCCTTTTGTCTGCAAAGTGTCCGCCGCATGGTTCATCATGACATGCCTTAAGAATATCAGGCATTTCATCTTCCCCGACACATCTTCTGATCACAAGATCTGGCCCTGTTTTAAACAATTCGTTAGAAATCCATGAATATTTTGAACTCTCCTGAATAATATTTCGTTTTTCTCTTGGAAATAAATGTGAAGGTAGTTTCCCTGTAACCAAATAGTTAGCAATATCTTCATACCAAGGGGTCTTAATAGTTACTGCAAACAAATATTCATCAGGAAACTTATCTTCTACAGGAGAATCTTCTTTAGTATTCTGAATCCTAGACAAGAAATCAGCTACTGTATTCTGTTTTCCTGGTCTATCCAACACAGTAATATTGAATTCTTGCAAAAGTAAAAGCTATCTTGTCACTCTGCCATTAGTAACAGGTTTGTTCATTAAATATCTAATTGCAGAATGGTCAGTATGAATAAAAGTTTCATAGCCTGTTATGTAATGTCTAAACTTATTAATTGCATGAACAACAGCTAAGAACTCTTTTTCAGTCACAGTATAATTCAACTCTGTGGGAGTCAAATTTTTACCGGTGTAATAAATGGCATAAGGAATTAAATCTTTTTGACCCAACACAGCTCCAAGAGCTGTATCTGAAGCATCCGTAGAAATATGAAAAGGGAGTTTCCAATTTGGTCCTCTCAAGATAGGTGCTTCAGATATTCTTGTTTTCAAAGTTTCAAAAGCTGATTGACAATCAGGATCCCATTTAAATTCACAGTCTTTTGTAAGCAATTTTAAGAGTGGAGATGCTATTTTAGTGAAGTTTTCTATAAATCTTCTATAGTAACCAGTAAATCCTAGAAAACTTCTAACATCTCTTTGACAATTTGGAATAGGCAACTTGGAGATGACTTCAACTTTGATCTATCAACCTTAATTCCATCTCCTGAAATATGATGTCCTAAAAAAATCCCTTCAATAAACATCATAAAGCATTTTTCATGGCTTAATGAAAGGTTTGTTTCTTTACATCTTATAAGAACTTTTTCCAAATTTTCTAATGCCTCTTCAAATGAATTACCATAAACTGTAAAATCATCGATATAAACCTCTACACAATCATGGATTAGATCAGAAAAAATTCCTAGTACTGCTCTTTGGAATGTTGCGGGTGCATTACATAACCCAAAAGGAAGCACTCGGTAGGCAAAAGTTCCCCATGGACAAGTAAATGTGGTCTTATCTTGATCTTCAGTGCTACCTGAATTTGATTATAGCCACTAAAACCATCCAAAAATGAAAAGTACTTTTTACCTGCTAATGTGTCTAATACCTGATCGATAAAAGGCAAAGGAAAGTGATCCTTCAAAGTTGCTTTGTTCAATTCCCTGTAATCAATGCATACCATCCATTTACCATTCTTTTTAGGTACTATAACCAAAGGAGAAACCCATCGGCTATCTAAAATTGGATAAATGAAGTTTACATTGAGTTGTTTTTGGAGCTCTTCTTTCACTATCTCTCTAAGATTTGGATTCATCCTTCTTTGAGGTTGTCTGATTGGTCTACTGTTTTCCTCAATATAGATATGATGGATGCAAGTCTTAGGATCAATACCTTTCATGTCAGTATACTCCCATGCAAATGCAGTAGAATGTTTTTGCAAGATTTTGGCTAGTTCTTCTTGTTGTGACTTTTCCAAATGTTTGTTGATATTCAATGTTTTTCCTGGAAAAATCTCAATAGTAGAACTACCAAACTCTTCCATAGAGTAAAGAGACATTTGTCTTGATGATAAATATTCTATGTCAGATTCCAACTGAAATTGTGTGGGGTCATATTCTGAAGATATCTCAAAATTTTCTAATGTGTTCATAATTTGACTATCCTCACTAATTTCAGAAATGGTAAAGACAGGTTGTATAGTGTTCTCATCATCGACCCATTCATTGTCTCCTATTTCTGTAATTGCTCTTGCAGGAGGATACAAATTGAATTTCTTTGTCGAATTACCATTAGAAATGTACATGTCTCCACATCTACAACTAATAAAAGCATCAGCTGTGGCCAGCCAAGGTCTTCCTAAGATAATTGGATGTCCTCCTAGATTACTTTTGGGAGTCAAAATCATAAAGTCTACTGGATATTCCCAAGAATCTAAGGAGACTAAAATATCTTCTAATACACCATCCGGTTTAATAACCGATCGATCTGCAAGTTGCAATAAAGTAGGTGTAAAAAGAAGGTTAGGAAGTTTTAACTGTTCCATAGTCTGTCTACTCATAATGTTGATAGCAGCCCCTAAGTCAATCAATGTGTTTGGAATTTCTATTCCATTTATATGTGTCTTGAAAATTGGACTTCCTGGATCTACATACTTCTGCATAGTAATTTTTCCCATCATAATGTCTGCAATCTTTCCTACCAGGTGGATTCTTCTTGTGTCTTTTAGTTTCCTTCCCGGTCTTTTGAAACTCAACTCCTTTATGGTTTTTGCTAGAATAGGAATTTCTCGAATGGCTTGTAGCAATGGAATCTTGATACAAACATTCTTCAATTCATCTAGAAAGTCATAGTTAGGAAACAAGATTTGTTTTTCCACCCCCTTATCAATTTGTAGTCTTTCCGGAAAAGGAGGGGTAGATGAAGATACAGGTTGCTCAACTATAGGAGTTGTGGATGTTAGCTTTTCTTTTTCTTTTTGAATTTTTGAATTTTGAAGAGATTCTTCCTCAGAACCCTTATTGACTTGAAGAGAGTCCTCCTCAGAGGTATCTTGCTCTTGAATATCTATAGAAGGTTTTTCTAAAACTCTACCAGATCTGAGTTGTACATCGTTGAGAGGAACAATCATGTAGGTAGGAAATTGTTGTCCTTCTACCATATAAGTAGTCTGAGGATTCTTATTGTTAGGATTTGGCAATGGATGAGCTGGAAGTTGATTTGTCTTCTGTTGGTATGGGAGCATGAGTTGAGGATTTGTATTTTGTTGAGAAGGTTGTTGTTGTGGAAATGGCAATGAAAGTTGTGGATTTTGGCTTGGAAATTGTGGAGCTTGTTGATTTTGAAAAGATGGAGGATATCGATAAAATTGAGCAAATCTCCCATAAGGATTTTGCATCCCTTGTACCCATGGCTGATATGAATTTTGATGTTGGGGCCAAGATTGTTGCCAAGGAGTCCAATTTGGTTGGGTTTGAAGATTCATAGGGTTATTAAACCCTTGAGATTGTTGTCCCTGCCAAGGTCTCCTTGCGACAAAACAGAGAGATTCTATTGAATTTGGATCTTCTTGAAAAACAGCTTTGAGTCCAGGGATTGAAGGACAATCCTTGATTTCATGATTTTCTGAGCAAATCATACATGTTTCTACAACTTTTGCATCTAAGGGGCATTCCCTTAAAGCATGTTTCTTTCTACATTTCGGACAAAAGATGGCTAAAGCATCTGTTTCTGCTTTCTGCTTGTTTTGGATTTTAAGGGTGTCTAGTTGTTCACTAAGGCTCCCTAAAATATCAGTTTTGAACTCATCAAGCATATTACCAATCTCTGCCCTACTTACTGATCCAGTTGCAGATTTGTTAGCCCTAATAAGAGAAGAATCCCTAGGCCCTTTTCCAGTTTTAGATTTTCCCCTCGAGAGATGGATACATAGTTCTGTTATATCACGAAATGGAAGTTGAGAAATGTCTCCTTTCCCCATCATGTTTAAAATGTCTATCCATTCATCTCTAATGGCTTTTAATAGGAGGGCTTTCAAGGTTTCATTATCTAAGTTTCTCATCTTTGCTCTTTTCAAGTTGTATTTAAATCTTTCAATTAGGTCTTCCAAATTTTCATCTTCTTTTTGCATCATTTTGAATACCTCATCCTTGTGATTGGTGGGCATACAATAGTCCAAGTATCTATCCAAAAATGTTTGTTTCATTTCATTCCAAGTCCCGATAGATTGAGTGGCTAATCCCATGAACCATTTCAAAGCAGATCCCTTCAATGTTGAAGGAAACAGTTTGAGTTTTTGAGAATCTTCCATATAGTCATAAGTTCGGCACACAACTTCAAACTCAAACATAAATGTTTCAGGATCCTCACTTTGTAATCCATAAAATTTAGGGAGAACAGATGGTGAAATATTTTTCATTGTTGCATGAGTTTCCTCATCAGCTATAGGGAATCCCAACAAATCCCTATTTCTACCATTATTTCCTTCACCATTGTTATCTCCATTATCTCCTCCTCTTCTACCTCCACCTCTATTTATTACTTCCTCTCCCATGATAGTTTCTTTAGAGTCCTTATAGTCCTCTAGTTCTTCTACCAAGGAAGGATGAGAGAAAGTCTCTTTGTTTTCTAAGTGGGTTTTAGTAGGTGGTATAGGAGAATCCTCTAATTCAACTGTTCCTTGACTTCCAAAAATATTAAGGCTAGGGGTAGATGGTGGTGAATCTGGTCTATGCCTTGAAGAAGATGGAGTTGTGAAAATCGAACTCTTGGCTTTAGCTATAAACCTTCCCCTAGAATCTCTTGCTCTATGCATGTCATTTTTTTATTTTTATTTTTAAAAAAAGTTGGGCTAATAATTCTCTTTCTGATCTTCCGGATCACACTAGGTGCAAGAAGAGAGCATACTTAAGAAATTACTAAACCAATAACTCTCTTTTCTGATCCTCCAGATCACACTAGGTGCAAGAGGAGAGCATACTTCAAGAAGTTATCAAGTTTTCCCTTCTTTTATGATTGTATGTTTTTTTTTTTTAAGAAATTGGCTACCTAGTTACACTTCCCCGGCAACGGCGCCAAAATGTTTGGTCAATTTAGTGTGTCCTAAATTGCTGCATTTAATTTGTCAATCCTGGAATCGTAAGCTGATGAAGTGCGGCGCACTATATGTGCAAGATAACCTATTTCTTAACTTTTTGTCGTTTTTGGTTTTCTAAGGTGAAATGGAAATTCTAAGATGAAAACAAGTTTGGTTATGTTTGTTCAAGGAAATGATTTCCCCTATAATGATTTACCAACTTGAAACTTTAAAAAGAAATTTGAAATTTACAATGAAAAGACTTGAAAGAAAATGAAAATGTACTGCTGAAATGAAAAGGTGCTGCTAATCTAATAAATCAAAACAATGAACTAGTGAGCATGAAAACTAAACTATTCTTGCTGCCGACTAAACACAAAAGAAACTATGCTTAAGGAAATTCAAAATTGCAACAAAATAAATCTAAATCAGATTACATCAATTTATCTTCTGACCCTTCATCATTAGTCCGGCTATGATTTTCGGAAGTAATCATAAACAACTTGAGTAACTGATATTTAATTTGCAGAAAGTAAACTAATACTAAACCATACACTCATGATTCAATCCCTCACCATCAGTCCAGCTGTGGCTTTTGGAGGCAACCGAAGATGTCATGCATGATTTAATATATCTAAATTTGCAGAAAAGAAACTAATATTAAACTACACATTTCATAATGCAATCCCTCACCATCAGTCCAGCTGTGGCTTTCGGAGGCAACTGAAGATGCTATGAGCAGCTTAATATATCTAAATTTGTAGAAAAGAAACTAATACTAAACTACACATTTCATAATACAATCCCTCACCATCAGTCCAGCTGTGGCTTTCGGAGGCAACTGAAGATGCTATGAGTAGATTAGTATATCTAAATTTAACTACTGAAGCAGATAAGCAATACTGAAATTAAACAAAAGCTATGAAAATCAAATTAGCAGCAGAACAATGTTAGTTCCATGTCATTAGTCAAAAAGCTATGAAAATGCCCGGGCTGCCTATCTATAACCTGAAACAAGAACACTGATCAGTGATTAACAATCATAAAGCATAAAGACAAAAATGAAATGGAAATTATGGAAATGTATGTCATAAATGAAACAATGCACATATGAATACATGAATGGATTATGACACAATGGAATGAAATTAAATTACACACTAATGCACAAACCCGAATGGTCAGGGCTCTCCCTGCAATTTTTGGCAACGTCCTCAAATACTAATTGTTGAAAACAGAGTTTAATATTAAAAAGCATTCATTACAGTAATTGCAATGTTACGCATATGTAAAAACAGAATCACCACAGCATAAACTAATTAAAAGACAATAGAGACTACATTCACTAATGACGATTAACTTACATGTATGCAAACTAACAATTATAACAACACACTATAATCGTTTCTAAAGTTCACGTTAGTGATATACGTACTCACTACGTCCACGGATAGGAGGCAGCGTGTTGGAAAGTAGATCTACTAGAGGTGGATGCTTGAATTCGACTCCAGAACCCTGTACAGATGTCGATTTAACCTCCGCAGGCTTAGAAACGGCCGTATGGGTCTTCATGTGACACGAAACAGAGTCCGGCCGACATGAAACTCCATGGTTGACTTCCATGTGGACGCTTTTGACCGTGGCTTCTTTGGACGAGTTTGCTTGAACCAATAGGACACGAACCATGTCCACGTCATTCCTGACCTGCCCATGTGGCTCGTTTCCCTTGTAGACACCTGTAGCATAGAGTTTCACAAAATACGTTAGGTTATAGCATTCATGAAAGTGGTGCAAGATCACATACCGATGAATGTACCCAGACTAAATAGAAAACATAAAAATATAATTAAAAACCATGTTAGATGCTCTTTTGCAAATGATATTGACAACTTGGGAGGTTCAGGTGAGTGAAAAAGGTATAGAAAAGTGTATGGAAAAGATGCACAATTGAGACTCAACACAAGATGCTGACAAAATACTGTGTAACAGATGCCCCCTAAAGCATGAGGTCCGAGAGAGAGGGAGGGAAGAAATGCTTTATGAGAATGTGCCCAACTGAAAACACTGCTGTCGGAAGACCTGCATACAATTACAACTGATATCTCTGATACATGATATGTGGTATGGGCACAGCCATACATACAGAATCCATAACACTGGGATTCAAGGAATGTGATTGTGCCTATCCGAGAAGGACTGACCGCACCTGTATGGTCACATCCATCCAATGAAATGAGTCATGTAACTAATCATGATAATCCAAAAAACCCGCAGCCTGGATTCCATCTGAAAAAACCCAGGGTCTTGCACTCCATCTTGACCCAAACAGAGTACAAGTCCTTGCATGTGAATAAGTGAGCTGAAGTCGAACATGCAAGGACATCGTCTGATTACCAGCCAATGATAAAAGCTATTAACAGACGCAAGAGGTACCACCAATAATGAGGATGGCCCTCAAGGTACTATAGGTATAATCCACGAAATGTGAACAGTAAGCTGGCATAGAACACCCACAGAATCATTCGATCGAAGGCAAATGATCAAAACCTTGCATCGAATGCGAAGAACCTGCCATTGAGGCATGCAGGCTCCAAGGTACTTGAAGGGAGTCTCTAGATCAGCTTCCTAGATAATGAGCTGAAGTCGACAAGAAGTTATCTTGATCGAAGGTGGGCCATAGTGTTTCCCACATCATTGACGCGAGACAAAGGAACATAATGTTTGTGAATCAAAATCAGTAGAGAATCAGAGGGAGGTTGCAAGCTGCAGAGGCCAACTTCTCTTGAACATATCGGCGGCACGACACTGGATTTGGTAGTATTTGACATCAAAGGATCTGAGGTCATGATGACGTGGCAAAGAGAAAATGAGTAGTCAAAAAGGATCACCCAAACCCATGGAGGCAAATAGGAAACAAGATGAGATGACCCCAACCCGACACGAATGCAGACAAGTGCCATGTTCAAGAGCGACATACTGCTGACACGACGATGATACTGGTTCCATTTTTCCCCACCATTTCTGGCGAGTACCCAAATTATTTTTGGAAACAAGATTGAAGTGGATAGAATATGCTTGCGATATAAGTTTGTCCTTCGGACAAATCCAACCTAGTACATTTAACGACCCCTAGGAAGGAGGAACTCGAGTATCGTCATTACGATGGAATTCAATGTCATCAGGTTTTAACGAGTCTGACAAAGGAAGAACTCGGTGTCTTTTCATGTTTAGAGAGTTTGAAAAGACAGCAGAAAAGTAAACTCCAACAGTCCCTTTTCGTAGATAGTTCCTCAGCTCCAAAAAGGTAGAAAACTATGTCTGAGAAAACCTCCTAGTCACAATAGGCTAGGGTATTCCTTTTTCATAAATAATCTATCCCAGCTCGAAAAAGGGGTAAACGTATACTGGGTAGATGTTGTTTTGCAGCCAATTTAACGAGATCAAAATGACAAGTGACTCGGCAATCTTTTCATGTTTAGAGAATCAGAAAAGAGCTTAAAGATGACTCCAGTAGTGACTTTTTCGTGTTTTTACCGAGTCCAAAAAAGTATAAAATACAACTCGTATCGTCGTCCCAGTCACGTGAAAACCTGTTGCTGCACAAGAAAGCAAGCATAAAACCCATTTTTCGACAAAATATAATAAAATATTAGAAAAGTAAGCTTCAAAACCTAATTTGATTTTGAAAAGTTATAAATATGACCAAAATAGTAAAAACATATTTACTTTTTACTTTTTACCTCTTGTGGAGAGCAACAGTGAGTTTTTTCCTACGAACTTGTGGTGACGATTGTGGACGATCCAGTGCATCATTTTAGATCCTATCTTTTCCAGGTAAGAGGCGCTTCCCTTAGCTATATTTTAATCCATTTTTTATAGTATTCCACTGTGATTTGGGATCCCTGAGGGGAATCTTTGCAATTTTAGGGCTCGGCCAATTGGCGCAGGTATGGGGCATGGACCAGTGCCAATTGGTTTCTTTTTGCAAAGGGTTCGCGCCAATTGGCGCAACTGTCAGCAAAACAGTCGCGCCAACTGTGCAACCTATTTTTCGCTCAATTTTTACAAAAAAATGAACCAATCAACTGGATTTTTGAATGCCCAAGGGATCTAATGAAGTGCTTGTGACCATTTTGGTGCAGGTAAAAAGCCACAATGGTGATCGAATGGAAAGAAAGGGAGCATAGTGAAGAAGACGAAATGGCAATGGGGAATGAGAAATGCATGAACACTCTCCAGGATTGCGGTTTAAAGAAGTTCTTCTTGACACCATGTCTCAGGGCACAACCTGAATTGCTGCAATACTTAATCAGTATCTGGGATGAGAACGAAGAGAAGTTTAGGCTTCAAGATCAAGTGCTGGAGCTCGAAGTATCCGATGTTTACTTCATCACTGGATTGTCTCACAGAGGTCCAGTCCCGATCTTGACAGGTACCAAGCCTTCTGGTGAAAAGATGTCAATGGTAATGGAAAGAGTGTGCCCATGGGCATGGACAGGATCAGGTAGTGGGAAAGTTGACATTCACACTATTCCCGATCTAGCACTCAGAGTGGTGCTCCATACCATTACGCGGGCTGCAGGATCATAAGCGCCGCATGAGGCTACCAAAACACAACTCCTCTTAGCGTCAGAGTGTATGAACCCAACATTATTTGATTGGGCTACTGTCGTAACCATGAATATCAAACGGCAATTGATGAAGTGTAAAGAGACCAAACTGAAGCAGTTTGGGTATGGATCTATCTTGGTATCATTCATCCTCGAACGACTACCTATTTTCTAGGGCCAGGGGGCGATAGTTGCAGATCCACCATTGAGAGAGCCATGAATGGCTCAATGGGCAACATTTATGCCCAGAGCAGGAGGGGGCCAACAAATGTCATGGAGGCTCGAGTTTTTCATATGGCTTCGGTGAGATTTGATCATCATAGAGGACTGGCCCTATGCCGATACTGATTTCATGGGAGACCCAAACCTTCCACTCCCAGAAGGAGAGGATTGGGATGAGGAGCTGGGTAAGACTCTTTTTGATTTTATGAATTTCATGATTTTTTTTTTTTTGGTATACATGTATGTCCTAACATTTGATCCTATATGTATACATATGTTGGCCCGGAGAGGCCCGCTGGGATGTCGTCGATCGCACAGAGGACCCCTCTCGCCTATGACTCTCAAGGTGAGGGTGGCGAGGGGAGTGAGCTAGTTCAGAATTTGGAAGGAATCGCCTGTGGGATCCTTGATTATGCTCGACTAGCAGATGTCCCTATGGCTTATCAGAGGCACATTGTAGGGGTGCCTAGTCGCCTTCATCACTTACTGAGGCGATTGGTGTGGGCAGTGACATGCTACCATGAGCACCATGCTGATTAGTCGCCTAGGATTTTATATGCATATTTTTGAGAGGCATGTTGTCTCCGGATATTATTAAAACAAACATGTATATTTTTTGGATTTTATGTGATGCACACAAACTACAAACATTCAACATATATATATATATATATATATATATATATATATATATATATATATATATATATAGATATATATTTGTGGATGGATATTTTTACATATGATGATGTTTTTTACAAGTTGCGTAAATGTCTATCTAAAACCATGTTACCTACTACATCAGTTAACGCATTCATTCGTCTGGGTATATGCTGATATGCAATGTAATCAAAATTTCTTTCTAGTAAACGAATACGTAGATAAAGTCATAAAATGGATAGTTTCCTAACTAAATAATGACCATTGAGTTGTAACACTACAAGCTGTGAGTCTAGATATACAAGTAATGCATGAATACCAAGGTTAATAGCCTCGTTCAACAATTCCAAGACGACACTATATTCCACAAAATTATTTGTAGCAGGCCCTAGACAAACACCTTGTAAATTAACTAACTCACCAGTAGGATTGTATATTACCTAGGCTGCCAAGGACAGATTCCTCGTACTACGGGAGGCACCATCTACGAAACCGACAAAAGGCGTAATAGACATTTGCACAATCAGGAAGACCCAATCAGCAGAAAGATGCTTACAAAGCACACCACACCACCCATGCACAAAAATGAAATCACTCACTTATGTACACACACCACACAAGAATAATTCAAGCATATTACTTCTTCAGGTACAGCCCATTCCTAGGTTGTGCCAGAGGAATACCTTCATAATCAATTAGCTCATAGGCCCCATTTTTCAATACACGTTTAACAATATAGGGCCCATGCCACATGGGCTGGAATTTTCCTGCCCCAAGGTTATCATGTGCTTGATCATATAAGAGAATGAGGCCCCCTTCTATAAAAGAGCATGGAGAAATTGTTTGATCAAAATGAGCTTTAACCCGATTTTTCTGTGCCTCGATAACCAAAGTAGCCAAGTGGCGGTTTTCGCCCAGTCATTCCAGATACAGGAGACGTTCTTCCTCTGGGGAAGTGTCGAGCAGTAATTCCACAGCCAATTTTAGTGAAGGGATCTCACATTCAACTGGAAGAGTTTCTTCCAGACCATACACCAACTGGAAAGGTGTGAATCCGGTCGTGCTTTTAACTGATGTTCGTTAGGCCCAGAGAGCTGAGAACAATTGGAGATGCCAATTGGACTTGTGAATACCAATTTTTCATTCAAGCATCATGACAAGTACCTTGTTCACGGCCTCAACCTGGCCATTCGCCTAAGGGTAGTATGGCGTTGAGATGTCATGACGCAAGCCCAACTTCAATGTCAGCTTTGCCATCATGTAGTCCGAAAAATGAGTGCCATGATCGGTGACAATGGCTTGAGGAACTCCGAAACACGTAATCACATGGTTGAAAATGAATTGAGCGGCTATCTTACCGTTGGCAGCTAATGTAGGCATCTCCTCAGCCCACTTGGTGAAGTATTCCACAGCAACGATTATATAAGCATGCCTCATGGCCGAGTGAGGGTTACATGTCATAAAATCAATGCCCCATTTGGTGAAAGGGCCTACGGTAATGATAGGATGTAAAGGTAGGGGTGGCGCATGCATCTTGCATTGAAATATCTGGCACGCGTGACATTTTCGAACTGCAATAATACAGTCTTTGAATATAGACGGCCAGAAGTAACCTGCACGCAGAATATTTTGGGCGGTAGCATGACCGGACATGTGACCGCCACAGACGCCACTGTGACAATCATTTAGGAATTTCTCAGCCTCTTCCAAGGTCAAACATCGGTGGAGCATAGAATCGACTCCGACATGATATAAGGTATCTCTAACAATGCGATATGGTTGAGATTGATGTCGAACGCGACGTCGAGAATCCTTTGTCAACTCGAACCAGAAAGCGGATGTCTGAAGGTACACAATGATGTCACCATACCATGGATCATGAGTATTGATAATAAAGAGAGTTTCATCTGGGATATGATCCTTGGATTGGGATGGAATAGAGTTGGTAGGGAGAGAGCAGATAAGATCAGCAAAAACCAGTGACTTCATCAATTTGGCAGTAGTGAACTCCAAATCAAACTCCTGAAGGATGACAATCCATTTTGAGTACTTTCCCCCCAGAAATTGTTGAGACAAGATGTAAGTCACGGGGTTACAGTCGTAAATCACGGTTACCGTGCGCAACAAGATGTAATGGCGAAACCGCTGAACGGCCTGAACTGCGACAAGCGCCAACTTCTCGACGTAAGCATAGCACGTTTCAGTGTCGAGAATATTCAAAGACAGATAATAAAACACATGTTCATTTCCGTCATCATCATCCTGTACCAGAACCATGGAAATCGTGCTGAATGCAGCAGCCAAATAGAGGGTAAAGTCGCGATGGTAGTTGGGAAGACGTATTAATGGAGCGTTGACGAGAAACGTTTTAAGTTTATCGAAGGATTGCTAGCAATCTCATCCTGATGGAAGGGAACGTCCTGTTTTAGAAGTCACGTAAACCCTTTGGCCACTTCTGCATAGTTCGGGATAAAGCGACGTAAGAAATTCGCTTTCCCCTGAAGACTCTGAAGTTGATGCAACGAGGATGGGGATGGGAGATTAACAATAGCCTTGACCTTAATGGGGTCAAGGAAAATTCTGTCTTTAGAGACAATGAATCCCAAAAGATGACCAGAATCAACGCAGAAGACGCACTTGTGAGGATTAAGCCTGATATTGTAATGCCTGCAGTGGAGAAAAATTTGGCGAAGGTGTCCAGGATGGTCTTCGCGTCGAGCTGAATGAGCCGGGAGGTCATCCAGATACGGCTGAACAATGTGACGTATGTCATGAAAAGCGTAGGACATAGCACGCTGGAAGGTGGCTCCCGCATTTTTCAAGACGAAAAGGAGCTTCTTGTAGGCGAATGTGCCCCACAGACAGATAAAGGTGGTCTTATGTTGATCGGTGGGTAAAATATTAATTTGATTGTAACCCGAGAAGCCATCCATAAGGGAATAGATCTCACTCCCCGGGCATTCATCGATGATCTGATCTATAAAGGGAGTGGGATAGTTGTCCTTAGGAAAATCCTGATTGATGTCTCTGTAGTCAACACAGACCCGAATTGTGCCCTGCTTCTTATCTACAGGGACAATATTGAAAACCCATTCTGTGAGGGGGATTGGATATATGAAGCTCGCGTTGAGAAGTTTCTCAACTTCTGCTTTTATAGCTGCGGATTTTCGAGGATGCACCGAGCGCAAACGCTGAAACATTGGCTTTGCACCAGGATAGGTGGGAATTTCATGCACGACTATATTGGGATTGATCCCAGGCATCTCTTCATAGGACCATGCGAAAACATCTCAGAATTCGCGGAAAAGGCTAGTGTATTCTTCGGTAGAACAAGTAAATCCCACATGAATGTTCTTGACAACCCCCGGTTTAACGAAGATGTCGATAGGCATGGTTTGGGTGATATTACTCAGATTTCCTTCCGAAAGAACCTTATGAGTCAATATTGGCGTTTGGAGAGGTATAGAGGGAACTTGAGATTCAAAGCGCTCTAGACAAGTAGACATTGCCCCCAAGCCGGGCATGAAGGAGGAACGATGATGTCCATCGCTCCATGGAAGATATTCAAGAGACATCGTTTCAAAAATGGCTTCGTCACACGAGAAGACTTCTCTCAAAGGATCGGGCGAATCTGCATTGCCAAGCCAAAGGGATTGAGAATAAACATCTAAAGCCATGCTCAAAGGAGCATTTTCAGGAGGAGGAGGATCTGATGCAGCAACGACTTCGCAATAATTGATTTCAACTGGAGTCAGAGGCATCGATTCTCCAAAAGAGTTCACCTATTTAGGAGAAGGGATGATCCATGGGTCATCTGACCTAGAGATCATGTTGACTTGAACGGTGTTCGGTGGTGGCACGTGAAAAATACCCATGAGAACGGGGTCCTTGAAAAGACCAGGTCCTACACTGCCGGGGGGATTAGGAATTTGATCCACGTATGGCACGTTGTTCTCAGAGGATGAGGTGAAGAAAGACAACTGATCGACAGTGATAATCTTGCCCTCATGAGGAAACTTCAAAAGTTGGAACAGGGAGGACGGAACGCATAGCATGTTTTGGGTCCAGCTGTGACCAAGTAGAAGATTATAGTTGAGCTTAGCATCAGCAAATTCCACTTCAACATTGACTGTCTTACCCTGTAATGTGATTGGTAAACTCACGAGAAAACCCAAGGGTTTTGATTCCCTACCATCGAATGCCTCAAGGGCATTGGGAGATGAAGTGAGGGTTGGAGAGCCAATGGCCTTCCAGCAGGCAAATGACATAACACAGGTAGAGGCACCTTCGTCCACAACAGCTCTGTGAATATTGAGGCCATTGATACCGACTTGTATAAAAAGGGCGATTTGATGCTGAAGTCGGGGGACAAAATTCTCTAGATCGAAGGTGAGAAGACTAGAATCGGCAAGATCAATTCCACCGATTGCGGATAACAGATATTTTCATTGCGATGGGAAACTTTGAAGAACTTCCAACACAGACATTGTGGAAGGCGCCTGTGCCAAATCCTCAACAATGCTGTAATGATGAGCAGCACGGGCATTTGGATTATAGGAATATTTTCGAAGAACACTTTTGGAAGGTGGCCTTACAATGGGTTCAGCGCTGGGCTTCTCAATTTCTAAAGGCCCAGAGGTAGGTGGGGGAGGCAGGCCATCAACAACTTCCTTCCCAGCTACCTGGCGTGATCCAGCATAATCCTTCGAACGAGTGGCAATCGAAACAGGTGCAGCACCATTCATCATGAAAACTTGGGACCCAAATGGTGCAGATGGTGAAGGATACTCAACCATCTGGGTCTAGTGAGATGGAAAAGGTTCTTTAAGAACTTTCGGAGTCCCCTTAGAGCCTTTAAGAAGTTTACTAACCTCGGATCGTCGGGGACAATCTTTGGTGTAGTGGTCTCCGTCAAAGATCAGGCAAGGGTACTTCGGTTTCCGTTGCGAACCATCATCAGCACATGGTTTGGAGGATTCTGGTTTTGAGGCATTAGATTTGGATTTTCCTTTGCCCTTCTTCTTCCCTTTGGAAGTCTTTTCCACAGGATTGTCCTGAACGGCATTGACCTCCGCGGTCTTACCAGAATCTGGAGGGGCGGGAAGAGAAAAATTATTGGAAGAATTTGACTTCTGCTTCCCATTTGAAGACTTATGAGAAGTCTGAGAAACAGAACCAATAACACCATCAATCGATGGGGTAGGTGGTGCTTTAGAGGTCCTTGGCCGTGGGGCATCAGTCAAGATATCATATAACGTGTCGGACTGAGAGTACACCAAATCGAGGTACTGGGAACGAGCGATGGCTTGTTCCTCGGTTACACATACCCCCATAGCAATATCTTGAGCGATTTTGTTAAAAATGAGGTAGTGAACCAGTGAGTTAGAAGCCGATCAGGAATATCAAACTTGATCAGATGATGATGACGTCTCCACTCATGAATATGATCTGAAATGTGAGTAGCTTTATCCTGCTTCAGAGATGTCAGGAGATGCGTCCTAGCTTCATAACGAACCGGTAACTGGAAATGTGTCAGGAAATCCATAGCCAAAGTATTAAAGTCTTGAAAAATACCATAGGGTAGTTCTATATACCACTTAGCATCAACACCGGTAAGAGTGTGCTGAAAAAGGCGTAGACGAATCGAGTCGACCACCTAAGAGTTCAAAGAATACCACAAATGGTAGGTCTTGACATGTGCTTGGGGGTCTTCTCCAGCATTACCCTCAAATTTAATACAATCACTAGGCACCTTGGTCGGAACCGGAGGCCAATACGGATTATGGAGAATCGGATCATTAGTCAATTTAGATACATCCAGAAATTCCAACGCGGCTAGGAAAGGCAACTGAGGATTAAACGGCATGCCAGGTCCCCGATAAGGACCTGTACCTGTACTCCAACCTGGTTGAGCATAACTTTGCCCCCATTGGTTCTGTCCTGAAGGATTCTAACCATAGGGAGTATAAGCCATATAATTGGGTTGATACGGTTGCTGATAACCAGTGTAAGGTGGTTGGTAACCAGGGTACTGACCCTGATTATACGTAGGCCCCGTTTGAGCAGTGTATGAATTCGACTGCTGAGTATAGGTATAGCCTGGTTGTTGAAGGTAATAACTAGAACCTTGGGGCGGGTTGTAAACTAGTCGAGACTGACCTTGAAGGTAATAACCGCCTTGGGGTCGAGCGGGTTGCTGGTAAGTGGGGCCCTGCTGAGCCTAATAAGTTGGGTGCACAGGCGGATTCGGCTGTGGCATAGAATAGATCGGCTGTTGAGAAGGGTTAACTGGATGTGCAGGTTCTCCTGGCTATGTAGGTTGGCCTAGTTGAACAGGTTGGCCTGGGTGAACAGGTTGTCCTAGTTGAACAGGTTGTCCTGTTTGAACAGGTTGGCCTGGCTGATGAAGGACACCAAGCTGCCTCGGCTGAGCTGGTTGGCCTGATGGTGGGAGAGGGCCAAGTTGTGCTTGATAACCAGCTTGACCTGTGACAGGACCATAAGATGGCCTTGGCTGTGCAACATTCAGACCAATGGGAAAATGAGGTTGTTGAGGTTGCACCATAGGTTGAGAAGGATGGATTTTCCCCCCAGGACTGTACAACGGTCCGGGTTGATACCCTGGTTGGCCTGTGGGTCCTTGAGGTTGTCCTAGTTGGACCACAGGGTGAGGCTGTAGAGGTTGACCTTGAGGGTTGTAGGACTACCCTTGCGGACCGTACAACAACCCCTGCTGGCTACAAGGTTGCCCCTGTAAGGGTTGTCCTTGCGAGTCGTATAGATAACCAGGCTGGTCCGAAGGTTGACCCTGGAAGGGTTGTCCTTGTGGGTTAGAGGGTTGCCCAGCTTGGGCAGACAGGAAACCATTAATGTACTGATAAGCCTCGGGAGCAGGAAAAAGAATGGGGTTGCCCTGCTCATCATATTGATAAGGAAATAAATATATCGGGGTACCATCCAGTCCATAATGGGAAAAATAAGGACGATTGAGATCTTGGGAGGACTGACCAACCTCGGAGTTTGACGGCTGTAAAGACAACTGATACTCCTCAGGAGAAATATTCTCCGGAATAGCAGAAGCTATGTAAAAGTCTTCAAGAACTAACGAGGTCCTGGTGGACTGAGTAGTGACAGCGGGCATAGACGTAACTACGTAGATAGTAGGCCTAACAGGTACTGATGTGACGAAAGGAGATGACGTGAGAGGTGTCAATGGCGACATCCCTAACAAAGGAATAATTGGCCTTGTGGATGGAGCCGATATTTCGATAGAGGCCACAACGGCCATGACCTGACTTAAGGACCTATATCCCACTGGAAGCAAAGGACCAAGTGAAGACACAACAGAAGACTTGGGGATGTTTTCTGGAAAAAGCAGGTAGTCTTCACCAAATGTAGGAATTTCCTCACTAGGAGAAGGACTGGGTGAGTCCATATCTGACCTTGCCGCGAGATCTTATAAAAGACAGCGAGGACTAGGAGGTATAATGGCAGCCAAGAAAAGCGATCCCGATGTAAGAGGAGGGAAGTATTCCCCTACTCGAAATCCAAACCAAGCGTTGGACAAGGGCCAATTGAATTCAACAGGTCCACCAAATGGAAGCTTAGATATAACCGGTCCCCCATAGGGAAACTCAGATACAATAGGCTGCTGAGGTTGCACCATAGGTTGAGAAGGATGGATTTTCCCCCTAGGACTATACAACGGTCCGGGTTGATACCTCGGTTGGCTTGTGGGTCCTTGAGGTTGTCCTGGTTGGACCACAGGGTGAGCCTGTGGGCGATCCCTACTAGCCTAGATTGGGTCTAGCAACAATCAGGTCATGCAGTGACACAGGTTTCTAGTTACAAAATGAAAAAAACATAACGAATTGCCTACCTTAGGTCCTACACAGTGGTCATTGAAGAAAGGATGACGCTTCTCGTCCTTCGATTTGGCAGATCATGATTCTTTCGCTCAACACGTCCGAACATTTGCACACATGTGAAGAAGAAAACGATACACAACGTAAAATATAGATATTGTAACCATACATCAGTCAAAGAGGATGTAATTCATTGCATCAAGAAATAGACACGCGAATGAAACCATAATCAAAGTCGCTTATCATTAAAATAACAAAGGAAAGATACAACCCAAAGCTCTGACGCTTGATCTTCCTTCAGTGGGGCTGATAGCAGAGCACGTCTCAACGAAGCTTTTCAGAAACAGGACAAATCTCTCTCTCTTCGTCTTGGCTCTCAAAAGCTGTCTGGCTATAGTCTCCTTGCTACAAGTTCAGCTCTTATCTTGTTAAGGGAAAAGGCAAGCTTTTATAGATGGTGGAAGGGGAGTTGGGATCCCTACAATTATGGGATTGGCCCTATCTCTAAGGAAGCTTCCATGATAGGTGGAAAACCACCTCCCATACATGGAGATCCGGAGCCAAACCTCCGAACTCATTTTAGTGACTTGTTCAGGAGTTTGTTGGAATCAGACTTCCGCCATTTATTTTCAAAAAACACTCCTTATTAAGCTTGGCACGAGTGAGACACTGGGATAGAGTGCCAGTTGGGGCGCCCTCTATGGTGGATTTTCCCCATTGGCGCGAGGGCTGAATTGGCTAGTCGCGCCAGGGCCAAAAGATCTATTTTTAGGGTTTTTCAAAGGAAAATTTCTTCAAAGGAACGATTATCCTTGTCATTAGGGGAATTTTGAGGTATAAAATGGGCCTCCTAAGGAAATTATAAAATAATAGTGGAAAAAATCTAATAAGATTTGATGACATCATCAAATTTTAGAGGGAAAAATGAAAAAACTACTTTTTCAATTCATATTTTCAACTTATCTCCCAAATTGTTTACTCAAATTTCGAGCGGGAGTACTCGTTGGATGCGGAATTTAATTCCCCATCCAAGGAGTACCCATGTTGCATACTTTCGATGGGTCCTACTACACGAAAAATGAGAAATACATAAAAAAATGTGATTACAATCACGTTTTTTATGTATTTCTCATTTTTCGTGTAGAAGAGTTCATCGAAAGTATGCAACATGGGTACTCCTTGGATGAGGAATTAAATTCCGCATCCAACGAGTACTCCCGCTTGAAATTTGAGTAAAAATTTTGGGAGATAAGTTTAAAATACGAGTTGAAAAGTAGTTTTATTATTTTATTATTTTTTATTATTTTTACTTTTTTACTCCAAAAATGGTGAATCATCCATTATGGATGACATCATCATCTTGAATCCTATTGGTTGTTATAAAGTTTATTTTTGTTGTACATTTTTCTTATGAGCCCCATTTTAGACCTCAAAATTCCCCTGATGCAAGGGGGATGCCATGAAAGTGGTTTCAGGTCATGTCCCTGCTCACAGGTCATGAGAAAGGCCCTCCAATGTGCGGGATGAGGGATTGCAGGGATGGTGACAAAATGCTGTGTAACGGATGCCCCCTAAAGCATGAGGCTCGAGAGAGAGAGAGAGGTGAAATGCTTTATGAGAACGTGCCCAACTGAAAACACTACCGTTGGAAAACCTGCATAGAAAAATACAACTGATAGCTCAAATACATGATATGTGGTATGGGTGCAGCCATCCATAATAGAGTATACAATAATCAAGATCCAAGGTATGGACGCAGCCATCCAGAAAGGACCAATAAGTAGACTCAGGTATGGTCACAGCCATCCAATCAATGAGTCATGTAACCAATCATGATAATCCACAAAAACCCGCAGCCTGGATTCCATCAGACAAAACCCAGGGTCTTGCGCTCCATCTCGACCCGAACAGAGTACAAGTTCAAGCGTGTGAATAAGTGAGCTGAAGTCGAACATGAAAGAACATTGTCTGATTACCAGCCAATAATGGAAGATGTTAACAGACGTGACAGGAACCACCAATAATGAGGATGGCCCTCAAGGTACTATAAGTACAATCCACAGAATGTGAGCAGTGAGCTGACATCAAACACCCGTAGAATCATTCGATCAAAGGCCAATGATGAAAACCTTGCATCGAATGCAAAGAACCTGCCATTGAGGCATGCATGCTCCAAGGTACCAGAAGGGAGTCTCTAGATCAGCTTCCTGGATAATGAGCTGAAGTCGACAGGAAGTGATCTTGATCTAAGGTGGACCATAGTGTTTCCCACATCATCAACATGAGACAGAGGAACATAATGTTTGTGAATCAAGATCAGATGAGAATCAGAGGGAGGTTGAAAACTGTATAGGTCAACTTCTCTTGAACATATCGATAGCACGACACTGGATTTGGCAGTATTTGACATCAAAGGATCTAAGTTCATGATGATGAGCAAAAGAGAAGATGAGTGGTCAAAAAGGATTACCCAAGCCCATGGAGGAAAACAGGAAACGAGATGAGATGTCCCCAACCCGACACAAATGCAGAAAAGTGCCATGTTCAAGAGCGACATACTGCCAACACGACGATGATAGTGGTTCCATTTTTCCCCACCATTTCTGGCGAGTACCCCAATTATTTTTGGAAACAATCTTGAAGGGGATAGCATATGATTGTGATATAAGTTTTTCCTTCGAACAAATCCAACCTAGTACATTTAACGAGCCCCAGGAAGGAGGAACTCGAGTATCGTCATTATGATGGAGTCCGATGTCATCAAGTTTTAACGAGTCTGACAAAGGAAGAACTCGGCGTCTTTTCATGTTTAGAGAGTTTGAAGAGATAGCAGAAAATTAAACTCCAACAGTCCCTTTTCGTAGATAGTTCCTTAGATCTGAAAAGGTAGAAAACTGTGTCTGAGAAAACCTCCTATTCGTGATAGGGTAGGGTATTCCTTTTCTGTAAATAATCTATTCCAACCCGAAAAAGGGGTAAACGTATACTGGGTAGATGTCGTTTTGTAGCCAATTTAACAAGATCAAAACGACAAGTGACTCGGCAGTCTTTTCATATTTAGAGAGTCAAAAAAGAGCTAAAGATGACTCCAGTAGTGAATTTTTCGTGTTTTTACCAAATTCAAAAAAGTATAAAATACAACTCGTATTGTTGTCCCAGTTGCGTGAAAACCTGTTGCTGCACAAGAAAGCAAGCGTAAAACCCATTTTTCGACAAAATGTAATAAAATATTGGAAAAATAAGCTTCAAAACCTAATTTGATTTTTAAAACTTATAAATATGACCAAAATAGTAAAAACATATTTACTTTTTACTTTTTACCTCTTGTGGAGAGCAACAGTGAGTTTTTTCCTGCGAACTTGCGGCGACGATTGTGGACGATCCAATGCATCATTTCAGATCGTGTCTTTTCTAGGTAAGAGGCGCTTCCCTTAGCTATGTTTTAATCCATTTTTTATAGTATTCCACTGTGATTTGGGATCCCTAAGGGGAATATTTGCAATTTTAGGGCTCGCCCAATTGGCGCGGGTATGGGGTATGGACCCGTGCCAATTCGGTTCTTTTTGCAAAGGGGTCGAACCAATTGGCGCGACTGTCAGCAAAACAGTCGCGCCAACCATGCAACCTATTTTCTGCTCAATGTTTACAAAAAATGAACCAATCAACTAGATTTTTTAATTCCCAAGGGATCTAATGAAGTGCTTGTGATCATTTTGGTGCAGGTACAAAGCCACAATGGTGATCGAATGGAAAGAAAGGGAGCATAGTGAAGAATACAAAATGGCAATGGGGAATGAGTAATGCATGAACACTCTCCGGGATTGCGGTTTAAAGAAGTTCTTCTTGACACCATGTCTCAGGGAACAACCTGAATTGCTGCAATAATTAATCAGTATCTGGGATGAGAACGAAGAGAAGTTAGGCTTCGAGATCAAGTGCTAGAGCTCGAAGTATCCGATGTTTACTTCATCACTAGATTGTCTCGTAGAGGTCCAGTCTCGATCTTGACAGGTACCAGGCCTTTTGGTGAAAATATGTCAATGGTAATGGAAAGAATGTGCAGGAAGGTTGACATCCACACTGTTCCCGATCAGGTAGCAGGAAGGTTGACATCCACACTGTTCCCGATCCAGCACTTAGAGTGGTGCTCCATACCATTACACGAGCTGTGGGGTCGCAAGCACCACATGAGGCTACTAAAACACAACTCCTCTTAGCATCAGAATGTATGAACCCGAAACTATTTGATTTGGCTACTGCCGTAACCATGAATATCAAACAGCAATTGACGAAGTGTAAAAGGACCAAACTGAAGCAGTTTGGGTACGGATCTATCTTGGTATCGTTCATCCTCGAATGCTACCTATTTTCCAGGGCCAAGGGGTGATAGTTGCAGATCCACCATTGAGAGAGCCACGGATGGCTCGATGGGAAGCATTGATGCCCAAAGCAGGAAGGGGCCAGCAAATTTCATGGAGGCCCAAGTTCTTCGTATGGCTTCGGTAACAGTTGATCGTCGTAGAGGACTGGCCCTATGCCGGTACTGATTTCATGGGAGACCCAGACCTTCCACTCCCGGAAGGAGAGGACTGGGATGAGGAGCTGGGTAAGACTCGTTTTGATTTTATGAATTTCATGATTTTTTTTTTGGTGTACATGCATGTACTAACATTTGATCCTATATGTATCCAGATGTTGGCCCAGGGAGGCCTGTCGGGATGTCGCTGATCACATGGAGGACCCCTCTCGCCTATGACCCTCAAGGCGAGGGTGGCGAGGGGAGTGAGCTAGTTCAGAACTTGGAAGGAATCGCCCATGGGATCCTTGATTATGCTCGGCTAGCAGATGTCCCTATGGATTATCAGAGGCACACCGTAGGGGTGCCTAGTTGCTTTCATTGCTTACTGAGGCGATTGGTGTGGGTAGTGACATGCTACCATGAGCACCACGTTGATTAGTCGCCTAGGCTTTTATATGCATATTTTTGAGAGACATGTTGTCTCCAGATATTATTAAAACAAACATGTACATTTTTTGGATTTTATGTGATGAACACAAACTGCAAACATTCAACATCTATATATATGTACATGTTTTAGATAGACATTCTCACCTAGAATCCCAAAAAATTGATTATCATAAAGTGTGTGATCCATCCGTAAATATATATATATATATAGATATATATATATATATTTCTGGATGGATTTTTTTACATATGATGATATTTTTTACAAGTTGCGTAAATGTCTATCTAAAACCATGTTAGCTACTGCATCTGTTAACGCATTCATTCGTCTGGGTATATGCTGATATGTAATGTAATTAAAATTTCTTTCCAGTAAACGAATACGTAGATACAGTCATAAAATGGATGGGTTCCTAACTGAATAATGACCATTGAGTTGTAACACTACAAGCTGTGAGTCCAAATATACAAGTAATCCACGAATACCGAGGTTAATAGCCTCGTTCAACAATTCCAAAATGGCACTATATTCCACAACATTATTTGTAGCAGGACCTAGACAAACACCTTGTAAATTAACTAACTCACCGGCAGGATTGTAGATTACCCAAGCTGCCAAGGACAGATTCTTGGTACTTCAGGAGGCACCATCCGCAAAACCGACAAAAGGCGTAATAGACATCTACACAATCAGGAAGATCCAATCAGTAGAAATACACTTACAAAGCACACCATACCACACATGCAAAAAAATTAAATCACTCACTTATGTACACACATCACACAATAATAATTCAAGCGTAGTACTTCTTCAGGTACAGCCCATTCCTAGGCTGCGCCAGAGGAATACCTTCATAATCGATTAGCTCATAGGCCCCATTTTTCAATACAAGTTTAACAATATAGGGCCCATGCCACATGGGCTGGAATTTTCCTGCCCCAAGCTTATCATGTGCTTGATCATATAAGAGGACGAGGTCCCCTTCTATAAAAGAGCGTGGAGAAACCGTTTGATCAAAATTAGTTTTAACTCACTTTTTCTGTGCCTCAATAACCAAAGCAGCCAAGTGGAGGGTTTCGTCCAATCGTTCCAGATACAGGAGATTTTCTTCCTCCGAGGAAGTGTCGGGCAGTAATTCCACAGCTAATTTTAGCGAAGGGATCTCACATTCAACCGGAAGAGTTGCTTCCAGACAATACACCAACTGGAAAGGTGTGAATCTGGTCGCGCTCTTTACTGACGTTCGGTAGGCCCAGAGAGCTGAGAAAAATTGGAGATGACAGTTGGATTTGTGAATACCAATTGTTCGTTGAAGCATCATGACAAATACTTTGTTCACAGCCTCAACCTGGCCATTCGCCTGAGGGTAGTATGGCATTGAGCTATCATGATGCAAGCCCAACTTCGATGTCAACTCTGCCATCATGTAGTCCTGAAAATGAGTGCAATGATCGGTGACAATGGCTTGAGGAACTCCGAAACACGTAATCACATGGTTGAAAATGAATTGAGCGGCTCTCTTACTGTCGAAAGCTAATGTAGGCATTGCCTCAGCCCATTTGGTGAAGTAGTCCATGGCAACGATTATATAAGCATGCCCCCCGGCCAAGTGAGGGTTACATGTCATAAAATCAATCCCCCATTTGGCGAAAGGGCCTACAATAATGACAGGATGTAAAGGTAGGGGTGGCGTATGCATCTTGTGTTGAAAAATCTGGCATGCATGAAATTTTCGAACTGCAATAATACAGTCTTTGAATATAGACGGCTAGAAGTAACCCGCACACAGAATCTTTTGGGCGGTAGCATAATCGGACATGTGACCGCCATAGGTGCCACTATGACAGTCATTTGTGAGTTTCTCAGCCTCTTCCAAGGTCAAACATCGATGGAGCACAGAATTGACTCCGACACGATATAAGGTATCTCCGACAATGTGATATGGTTGAGATTGATGTCGAACGCGACATCGAGCATCCTTCATCAACTCGGACCAGAAAGTGGATGTCTGAAGGTACACGATGATGTCACCATACCATCTGATGAGATGTCCCTAACGGATTTTCCAGTTTGTTGGAGAGGTAAATCCCCTCTGCGGACAGAGGTGATCCCTACTAGCCCAGATCAGGTCTAGCAACAATCAGGTCTAGCAACAATCAGGTCACGCAGTGATGCAGGTCTCTAGTTAAAAAATGACAAAAACATAACGAATTTCCTACCTCATATCCTACATAGTAGTCGTTGAAGAAAGGATGACGCTTCCCGTCCTTCGCTTTGGCAGATCATGATTCTTCCGCGTGACACGTCTGAACACCTACACACATGCGAAGAAGACAACGATACACAACGTAAAATCTAGATCTTGTAACCATACATTAGTCAGATAGGATGTAATTCATTGAATCAAGAAATAGACACACGAATGAAACCATAATCAAAGTCGCTTATCATTATAATAACAAAGGAAAGATACAACCCAAAGCTCTGACACTTGAACTTCCTTCGGCGGGGTTGACAGTGGAGCATGTCTGAACGAAGCTTGTCAGAAACGAGACAAAGCTCTCTGTCTTTAGCTTGGCTCTCAAAAGTTGTCTTGGCTATAGTCTCCTTGCTACAAGTTCAGCTCTTAGCTTGCTAAGGGAAAAGGAAAGCTTTTATAGATGGTGGAAGGGGAGTTGGGATCCCTACAATTATGGGATTGGCCCTATCTCTAAGGAAGCTTCCAAGATAGGTGGAAAACCACCTCCCATACATGGAGATCCAGAGCCAAACCTCCCAACTCATTTTAGTGACTCGTTCAGGAGTTTGTTGGAATAAAACTTCTGCCATTTATGTTTAAAAAACACTCCTTATTAAGCTTGGCGCGAGTGAGACACTGGGACAGAGCGCAAGTTGGTGCGCCTCTATGGTGGATTTTCCCTATTGGCGCGAGGGCTGAACTGGCTAGTCGTGCCAAGGCCAAAAGATCTGTTTTTAGGGTTTTGCAGAGGAAAATTTCTTCAGAGGAATGATTTTCCTTGTCAAGGGGGATGCCATGAAAGTGGTTCCAGGTTATGTCACTGCTCACAGGTCATGGGAAAGGCCCTCCAATGTGCGGGACGAGGGATTGTAGGGAAGGTGACAAAATACTGTGTAACAGATGCCCCCTAAAGCATGAGGCCCAAAGAGAGAGAAGGGTGAAATGATTTATGAGAACGTGCCCAACTGAAAACACTGTCGTCGAAAGACCTGCATCTAAGTACAACTGATATCTCTGATACATGATATGTGGTATGGGTGTAGCCATCCATAATAGACCATAAAATAATTAGGATCTAAGGTATGGATGCAGCCATCCGGAAAGGATCAATAAGTATGCTCAGGTATGGTCATAGCCATCCAATGAAATGAGTCATCTAACTAATCATGATAATCCAAAAAACCCACAGCCTGGATTCCATCAGAAAAAACCCAGGGTCTTGCACTCCATCTCGACCCAAACAGAGTACAAGTTCAAGCATGTGAATAAGTGAGTTGAAGTCGAACATGCAAGGACTTCGTCTGATTACCAGCCAATGATGAAAGCCATTAACAGACGTGAGAGGAACCACCAATAATGACAATGGCCCTCAAGGTACTATAGGTACAATCTACGCAGTGTGAACAGTGAGCTGGCGTCGAACTCCTGCAGAATCATTTGATCGAAGGCCAATGATGAAAACCTCACGTTGAATGTGGAGAACCTGCCATTGAGGCATGCAGGCTCCAAGGTATCTGAAGGGAGTCTCTAGATCAGCTTCCTGGATAATGAGCTGAATTCGACAGGAAGTGATCTTGATCGAAGGTGGGCCATAGTGTTTCCCACATCATCGACGCGAGACAAAGAACATAATGTTTTTGAATCGGGATCAGTAGAGAATCAGAGGGAGGTTGCAAGCTGCAGAGGCCAACTTCTCTTGAACATATCGGCGGCACAACACTGGATTTGGTAGTATTTAACATCAAAGGATTTAAGGTCATGATGACGTGGCAAAGAGAAAATGAGCAGTAAAAAAGGATCACCCAAACCCATGGAGGCAAACAGGAAACAAGATGAGATGTCCCCAACCCGACACGAATGTAGACAAGTGCCATGTTCAATCCCCAGTGGAGTCGCCAGTTTGTTGGAGAGGTAAATCTCCTCTGTGGACATAGGTGATCCCTACTAGCCCAGATCGGGTCTAGCAACAATTAGGTTACACAGTGATTCAGTTCTCTAGTTACAAAATGACAAAAACATAATGAATTTCCTACCTCAGGTCCTACACAGTGGTCGCTGAAGAAAGGATGATGCTTCCCGTCCTTCGCTTTGGCAGATCACGATTCTTCCGCTCGACACGTCTGAACACCTACACACATGCGAAGAAGACAACGATACACAATGTAAAATCTAGATCTTGTAACCATACATCAGTCAGAGAGGATGTAATTCATTGCATCAAGAAATAGACACACGAATGAAACCATAATCAAAGTTGCTTATCATCAAAATAACAAAGGAAAGATACAACCGAAAGCTCTGACGCTTGATCTTCCTTCAGCGGGGCTAACAGAAGAGCATGTCTCAACGAAGGTTGTCGGAAATGGGACAAAGCTCTATCTCTTCGGCTTGGCTCTCAAAAGCTGTCTGGCTATAGTCTCCTTGCTACAAGTTAAGCTCTTAGCTTGCTAAGGGAAAAGGCAAGCTTTTATAGATGGTGTAAGGGGAGTTGGGATCCCTACAATCATGGGATTGGCTCTATCTCTAAGGAAGCCTCCATGATAGGTGGAAAACCACCTCCCATACATGGAGATGTAAAGCCAAACCTCCCAACTCATTTTAGTTACTCGTTCAGGAGTTTGTTAGAATCAAAATTCTGCCATTTATTTTTAAAAAGCACTCCTTATTAAGCTTGGCGCGAGTGAGACACTGGGACAGAGTGCCAGTTGGCGCACCCTCTATGGTGGATTTTCCCCATTGGCGCGAGGGCTGAGCTGGCTAGTCGCGCTAAGCCCAAAAGATCAGTTTTGAGGGTTTTGCAGATGAAACTTTCTTCAGAGGAATGATTTTCCTTGTCGAGGGGGATGCCATGAAAGTGGTTCCAGGTTATGTCACTTCTCACAGGTCACGGGAAAGGCCCTCCAATGTGCGGGACGGGGGATTATAGGGATGGTGACAAAATACTGTGTAACATATCCTAATCTCAAATGCTTGGTTTGACAATGAATCTGGATCTACCTTATTATGAACTCAGAGTCACCATAAATTGAAACGCATTGAACGCCCATCTGTTTAGCAACTTGAAGGCTTGAGATTAAGGCCTCATATTCAGCCACATTTTTTATTGAATCAAATTCTATTTTAAAAGAGAATGGCATGAGGTTACCTTCAGGTCATATTAGCAAGAATCCAACACTTGCGCCTTCCTTGGAGTAGGCGCCATCAAATTAGCACTTCCAAATATTCTTTGAGTGCAGCTCATTATTTACAACTGTTGAAGAGAGTCGCTTCCCTGTGTCTTCCACAAATTCTGCATCTTCATGCAGCATGAAACAAGAAATATCTTTTGTTTCTTAACTATAAATGGGGGAATTTCCTGCATCTGTCTTAGAGGTGGTCTTCAAAAAACTTGTTTCCCTGTACAATCTCCTTTCCTCCCCATTAAAAACCGGAATGATAGCATAAGTGAAATCTAACTTTAGTACACCTCCCAACTTAGCTCCCCAAGACCTTGACGGGAGCATTCCAAACCTGGTTGGGATGTTAGCAACCACTACATCCATGACTATACTATTCGCTGGGATTTGTGCCAACGAAACTACTACATCTTTAATCAACCCAACACATTTCACCCTTTTGGAATCAAATGATTACATATCCCTATAAAGTTTGGTAATCTGTAGGTTAAGCTCATTCATAACAAACAATGGCATGAGGTTATGGGATGCTCCCGAGTCCATGATGCAATTATGTAGAGTAAAATCATGAAGCAACAGAGAAATATAGAAGGGTGGAACAGAAGGATCTACTTCTTCTACATGAGGGCCAAAGGTGACCACTGGATTTTCTTCTTGTAGGTTCACTATGTCACTTATATCTTCCACCTGTGTGAGATTAATAAACTCTATTTCTTTCTTGTAAGCTGGTATTTTAGCCAATTCTATAAAAGGTACCTAAATTTTAAACTTCTCCAACTCTTTGGCCAAACTAAAGGCATGATTTTCTTAACAACTTTTTCAGGTTCTTCTTCACTCTTTCTAGAATCTGCCACCTTTTCGAGTGCAGGAACAACTCTCTCCAGAATATTAGTGTCAACTGATTTATCCTAGGAATATTTAGCCTGCTGCACATTTTTTCTCTTAAGTGAGTTTGTAGGTTGTTCCCATTATTGACCTGTTTTACAAGGTCCTTTTGTTGTGTAGTCACCATAGGAGGAGGAATGGAACCTTGTTGTTCACCTGCATTATCTTGCACTCTAGATCTCTTTCTAGACCTTAAATCATACTTTTTATGTAACTTAGCTTGCATGAATTCTATGAATTGACTACAGTATTCATCCATCTCATCTTGATCAAAAGATACTTCGGCTTTAGCGTATTCTCCCTCGTAATCTTCCTCTTCATCCTCTTCTATTGTGTACATAGAAAATACTTGATCCTCGGCCTCCCTTTGGTCATCTTCTACTGGTTCTACGGGTGCTACTTCTATATACAATAGTGATTGAACCTAGTCTTGATCTTTTCTTTCCCTCTGCAAAATTTACAGGGGATGTCTTCTGAATTGAGGGTTGAAACCCCCTCGGTTTTCCTGTACATGCCTTTGGGAGTTTTTATTTTCCAATTCTATCTTAGATAGCTTATTTGTCAGATTTTTACCACCCTTTCCATATCTTCTATCCTCAGACCTTGCGATGATTCTTCTTTTTCTTTCCCCTTCTCTTGGGCTGGCTGTTTCCATTTTGCCTTTCCAAAAATGCAACATACAGCCCCAATTCCCAAATCCGTTTGTCCGTGCTTTCTCAAGAGTAGGGGGGGTGGCGCACAAAGCAAGTTTATCAAAATCCCTGCAATAAAAAACTACCTTTGCTCCTATTGGGGGGGGGAGGGTGCTTCATCTCTGGCTGTACACTATTGTACAATTTATTGAATATTTTTAATACAAACTCATACATGTTCACTGTGCCTTTTAAACTAATTAAACTATGTCAATGAGTAACCATGATCTATATTTTCTCCCCGTCTCCAATTGAATCTATTTTCTAACTATTCCTAGTTATTTATTGAACCATTTGGTAACCATTTGAACCATTTTCTAGCCTCTCCATCTAGAGATTGCACAACTAGTCTCATCACAACATCCATGTGTTCTACATTCATATTCTCAGAAAAAGTGCAAAACAAAGGTAAATGTTGTTCTACAGTTACTTCATTTTCTCCAGTGAAACGAGGAAGTAATTTGAGGTATTATTGAGGCATGGCATTCATTGGTTGTGAAATATTTAGTGGAGCATATATGTTCATTAAGAAAGGTGGTATTACCATATTCACAACTTGGTTAACTTCTCCTTGGGAAGTTGAGGCTGATGAACCTGCTGTGAAAGTGAATGAAGGTGGAGGTAACACTGATATGGGAGTGGGTTGATGAACAATGGAAGAAGAACCAGCAACTATATTTGGCTAAGCTTGAGTGAAGGTAAAATAAACAAACTCAAAAGAATGTTCTTCTAACTCAGGTCCTTGAAAATAAATGGGCGTGGAACGAGAATTGTGTTCTAAGAAAGAGAGCTCCACGGAAATATCTTCAAACAAAGGGTTATGATAACTTCTTCCAGGAGCAGAAAGTGTAGGATCAGGTGTTGAAGGAGTTTGAGGTTTCTGAGCCCTTTTGGAAACCAAAATTTCTGGATCTGGCAAAGAAGGGGCTATCTGCTGTGAGGTATCTGACCTCATGTGAGGTCTTTTGAAAGCTAGAATTTTGAAAATAAAAAATACAGCCCAATATTTCCTCCTCACTGAACAACCAGAGGAAATAATGTGAAAAACCTAGGGAAAATTAAACTTCGTTTCTTCGTCTGCAGCAATGGCACCAGAAAATGTTGTATCTCAAGAAAAAATCACTTGGTTTTGGTAAGGAATCAATGCTTAAGATATTTTATAAATGTATGTCACAATTACCATATCAAATGGCCTTTGTTTAACACCCTTGGAATTCAGTTACTTAATATCCTCAATAATCTGATACAATGAAAGCCTTCACAATGTCATAAACTGTTGATATTTGAATGGAATGAAAAGAAGAGCTATAAGAGAAACTCAAAATGATATGCAGAAAACACAGAATCTACCACTTTTAAGTTTCAGAGGAAATTTGTGAAGGAAGAGAGAACTTAAAATAATATTTTGTAAACACAGAATCTATCACTTTAAAGTTCTATCAGGATTTTATGGAGAGAGAAGAGATGAGGTGAAGGAGCACAAATTAAGGTTATTTAAATCTTACTCACAAATGTAATTAAGAGACCGACTACTACATTACTTCACTTCATTCAAAGAGGAATAGCCACAGAGTGAAACAGGAAAGAAGTATCAACATCAACATGTGTAGGAAACTTGATATTCTTTCATTAATTTCTAAGAGAATTTAGTCATAAACTAAAATTCATCCAGAGGTTCAAAACTCAGAACCCATTTTCTTTATTTCTATCTACTTAAATACATCACAGTGGTTCATAACTGTTGAACTTCTTGAAACTATTCGACTACCTAAACTGCTAATATTGCTTATGCAATAATACTTGAGAAAGAAAATTAAAACTGGAAATTTTGTTCGTTTTTTTGAATCTGTTGTTGCTGATGCGTTCTCCCGAAGTGCTGAGGTGGCCTTTCTGGTCATGATGTAATGGTTGCACAGCTCTGAAATGATGCCTCAGTGCCTGATTTGACCCAGCTATCGTGCTTCGAACAGTGTGGCTATATGCTTTTCTGCCCAACTTTGCCTATGCCCCTGTGCTTCAAACATTGTTAATTATATCACCTGCTACCTGACTCTGCCTCTTCGCCTTTGATCTACGTCGGGTCACTTACCCAAGTTTCTCTGCCGCATTCTGCCTATTTCTCATTGCCAAGGCATTTCACCGATTTTACGTTATAACCCTCTTTTCTTCCTACGACACAGTTTAACACATGAAATTCCTTACCTTCGGATCTAAAAACCTTTGGAGTTTGTTGTTGAAACCGCATTGCATCCACTCGCACATTTCCCATCGCTGCCTTTAACTTTTCCTTAACACTTATCTTTTAAAATTAGCAATGTGCGGTATGCGATTAGGTCCCACCTGGCATCGCACATGGGAATTTGGTGACTTTATCATTTACCTCCCACGGTTATCCTCTAAAACTTGCGATTTGCGATTTTGCGATTGGGCCCCACCGCATTGCACATCGCACTTTGGTGAGTATAACATTAAACCTTGGCCCTTAACTGTTAAAACTAGCGATATGCGCTATGCGGTCGGGTCCCAACAGGCATCGAACATTGTGCTTTGGCTACTTTATCATTTAATCTCCGCATTGCATCCACCCGCACATCACCCTTCGCTGCTTTTAAATTTTCCTTAACACTTATCTTTTAGAACTAGTGATGTGAGGTATGCGATTTAATCTTCGTTGTTCCTCTCTCCACTTCAGCTCTGCACTTCGATCTCGACCATCCATTTTTCCTTTTGCGCCTCCTCCGAGAATCTTAATTTTTTAATGGAAATGGACCCCTTCTCTGCCTTTGGGAAATTAGTTCATTTTTTCCACAGTGTAACCCTCCTGAGCTTACGAATGAGCCCGACTCGACCCTGTCCGGTGTGGAATGTTCTGAACGTGCCCATCAGTCTGATTTTCGAACTTTCCTGCACGTGAATGAGCTCGACTCGACCCACCTTCATATCTCATCACGTAATGTTAATATACCTACATATAAATCAAAATTGTTGTATGACACACAAAATTTTACATTTTCTAACAAATATGCTTTTTTTGGTGTTTTGAAACATATTTCAAAGGTAAATGCAAATGAGCCACAAGAGTCAACATGGCTAGCATAATTAAACATGGTCAAACATGGAGGGGTGGTATAAATGGTTAACCATGGCCCTCATGGTCAACCATAGTCATTTATAGTTAAATTTTGACAACCATGGTCATACATAGTAAACCATAGTAAACGTTTTTCAAACAAGCTCAATGGACACCCATGATCACCATGCTCAAACATGGTTACCAAGTTAAACATGGCCAACATGGACATCCATGGCCATGGTTATTCCACCATAATCTATTATCTACATCCCTCGACAAACATGGTAATCATGGTTGATCATGGTCAATTAAGGTCAACCATAGCCAACCATACTCAACCAAGGTCAACCTCATCAACCCTCTTCCACCATTACTATAACATTAATCTAACATCATTCATGGTAAACATTAATGTAATATGAATGTAATAATGTAATAATCATAAACACTAATGTAACATTTTCACATTAATGTAACATAACATTAACAATAACTTTAATGCAACATCATCCATGGTCAACCATGGTCAACATTAATGTATTGTGTGTTATCATCAAAAGTTTCATTTTTTTATTTTTTTTCTCAAATGTTGACAAGTGCATTGTCAACATTTAATGTTGTAATAAGCAGGTTAATACTCCTAGCCGTGTTTCGAGACCCAACATGGTTGGAAAGAAAATATCGCTAACAACGAGGATAACTCTATTTTCTCATTTCTTCTACATGCCAATTGTTAGTGATTAAATATTTTTTAATGTTTAAAGAACTAAATGTGTTGACCATGTCAGTGTCATTATTTTGAGTGCATGTGTCTATGCTATGATCGAAAGGGTAAAGTACGAATTTGATTGTGCTTACCTAATGTAATTATTAAAGGTACCATGTAATTATTGATCATGATGCGTAAACGGGATCAAGGATGATGTTAAGTTTAACTTGACACTTATGTGGGATCACTGTATCCTACACCTCATATCCATAAAACATTTGTCTTGATAAATTACTCCAGTTTCCACTTGGGAAATTGAAATAGTTTTTACTGCGGGAACATAGCACAAATTCCATAGATAGTGCCAGCAAGAATGGGAAAAGGAGGAATGCTAGACCGAGCTGAACCTAAAGAGTTGAAACTATTGAATTTCTACCATGATATCCTACATTTGTTCCAGCAGGTAGGGCAGAGTCGGTTTTTCCATCAATGTTCTGATTATCACGATTTAGTAGCTCAATCGTTTTCAATAGGTTTTGATGGGAGCCATGTAGAGGTCAGTGGTTTCGCGTTTGAAGTCACATAGGACACTGTTTTCAAAGCCACAACTTTTCCCATGGATGTAGATAGGGTTTTTCGCAACCATATTCTAGTAGGCATAGACGTTTCTTCTTTATTCAAAGAAGAGCATAGAGCAAAGGACTAGAGGGCTGGGGTTCGAAAGGACTGGCTACAAGACAAACGGTATGTTCCCCTGCGGCTTTTCCAAAAGTATTTTACTTGTGAGGGTCGTTATAATAGAATCAATTTGTATCATTTATACTTCTTGGCTCATTTCTATGGGTAGATTAGGATTAATCCTTGCTTCTATTTGTTGGAGAGCCTCAAGCACATGGCTGCTAGATACAAGGCCAAAACTAATCCTTCTTCACATTTTATTTATCACAAGGCACTAGTTAATATTTTGATAGAAAGTTAGTTGATGAAGCTTGAGAGGACCTGGGATCATTTTCTTTTCTGGGGAGGGTTCTAGCCTCAGCCTGCCAGAAGGAAAAGTTGCAGATATCTAACCATTAGGAGGATAAATAAAACTCAGCCTTAAGTTCCTATTTGCATTCCCATCATGTTTGGAAACTAAAAAGCCCCATCTACCTCAGTTACCCCAAAACCAAAAAGGTCTATCAAAGGAAGATTGCCTAGTCTCACAAGTCAGATCCTACATCTTTGAAAATTATAGAAGCTGACATTGACTCCACTATTTTTTAGTTTTACCCTCAGAAAGCACCCCTACAAACACAAATATACCTGAATACTTAAAGGAAAAGAAGCCAATAACAGAGGAAAGGGAAAATGAACTAGCACCTGGAATTCCCAAACAGATAAATAGGAACACTAGGCCAAAAAATAAGTTGCGATATAGAATCAAGCTCACAAGAAACCTAGAGTTAGCTAACCAGGTCAATGACATAGATGATGTTCCTATGAAGGACTTAATTATAAATAATAAATCCACAAAGTCTATGAAAAGACCTATAGAATCGAAGAACAAGTCTGCAAGCCCTGACAAGAAGAGAAATGAATAGGTTTCCAAAGAAAATCCCATGGAGACTATGAAGAACAATAAATAGATATTAAACAAGTTGGATGTGTTACTCGAGGCTTCCAGTACCCTCAAATAATATGTCAGGGTATCATAACCATTTTTCCCACTTGTTTAAGTCAAAAAATCATTTTTTTCTTTTTGTTCATAGTCAACCTGTTGGTTTCGTATACACTATGAGAGTCAAGAAAGATGGAAATGCTCTTGCAATTTTTTTTTGAAAAGGCTTGATAGCATGTTTGTCAGATTTTTTAACAAACTATGCATATTGGGTAATAAAAGAAACCTATAGTAAAATAATTTATAGCATGTTTATCAACAATTTTTTAACAGAAAACTGGTCAATGAAGGACACCTACCAGAAATTAATGACAGCGCACCTATCAGCGATTTTTCTAGAAAATGAAACTGAGATGTTGACATCTTTGTTGTCAGCAATATTTGAGAGGATTGACCTCTCGGTTTCTAGCTATATCTCGGATCAGAAAATCAGTGATGCAGACAAGCTGTCTGTCAATGATTTTTCCAAAAAAATGATTAAAAAACATAAGACATTTAGGGACTTGTTTTGTGGAAACAAAGGAGATAATCTACAGAGGGAACTATTCTACTTTCTAACTAATCAATTGATCATATCACTCTATGTTTCCCTAGATTTAAGCAGATTTTCCCATATTTTTTCTAGGGTTTTTTAGATAGTTTCTAAGGCTATATTTCCTTGCATGAAATTAAACGATATTTTTAATATCTTAGTATTGTAATTATGAGGATTCTATTATTTTTCAAATTGTTACATAAATCTCTATAAAGACAATTTATGAATCATGAAGCGGGGTTGGAAATCACTTGAAAAAAACATTTGTAGCCTAGATATGTTTGAGCAATCTTAAATGTATTTGTAGTGTTTGATGAGAAGTTATTATAAAATTCATGCGTTTCATTTCCCTATCAGTGTTTCTCTGTTATTAATTGTTTCTTCCATGTTTGTAATGTTAGTTTATGAGATTGGATTTCATTTGATGCTCTTCTCTTAAATTATCAGTCATTAAATACTTGTTGTTGTCAACTCTTATAAACTTTGTTTTCTCCCAATCCACTCTTCTTCGAAATATCCCCAAAAGTCAAAGGACGTGTTGCTCCCATGATTTGTGTAAATTTCTCATTAGTTCTGTGATCTCATTTGGTTGATAGTTTGAGTCCATGCCCAATGGTAGGTTTTGAAGATCATCTAACCATTTCATACCTAAACCCAAATATGGCCACCTGAACCCAATTGCAGAAAAAATTCTACTACAGTGAACATAGAGTAATTGAGCTTTACAGAGAGATCCCCCTCCGGGTTGAAGGACCAACTTTCAACCTAAAAGTGGTTTGAGGTTAACTTAGGGCTTTTTCCCTACAGCTAGGATTTTCCCTAAGTGATAACATCGTGAATGCAATAATATAATCAACATTAATGTAACATTGTTAAATTAATGTAACATAATACATTGTTACATTAATGTTTTACCATGGTCAACCTTAATTAACACTCTTTAACCTCGATCAACCTCATTAACCCTCTTCAACCATGGTCAACCATCATCAACCATAAACTATCCTCATCTGCCATGATCAACCATTTTCAACCATTGTCAACCCTTGATAACCACTTTTAACCATAATTATCCAACATGAACCATACTCAATCATGGTCTGAAAATCCACCCCACACACATTGAGTGTCTACTAGCACAACCACATTAGTAAATTGGTTGATATACACCCATTGACAATATTTTCCACCTTTTATACATCAATCAACTTATGAAAATGACATCAATCAACATATATCAACCACATTTACTAATGTGGTTGTGTTATTTAGAAATAAAGCAATGTCTAATATTTTTGTGTTAGCTTTTGGAATTTAATTAAATGGAGATTTTAATTAATCTTAGTAGTTTTTAATAATTTTTGTATTAATAAACAAAATTTGATTGTTTAAAAGGTGTTTTTTTTTTTAATGTTGCAAGAGGTTTATATTAATAATGAGAATGATGAAAATTTTCAACTGACAGGAAAATAATTTGAGTTGCTAAAGTTTTCACAACCAAGTTTTGTTGTTCAACACAACTTGGGATGGAATTTGGAGGGGAAAATTGCTCCCTCCTATCATGCTGTTTTGGCAAGTGGTAACCATAATAATCATAAGCAACCATTACATAATGACAAAAGCACAATTGGAGAGACACAAATAAAAGCAAGAGGGATAGGAAAATCCAACACACCAGTAGTGGAAAAGGGTGACTCAAAGTATGACATTTAAGAGAAAACAATGAAATGAGGTGTAGGGAAATGCATACCCAAAGCAATAAAAATACCAAAGTCTGAAATCACTTCTACTAAAATAAGTTTCTATATTTAGTATATGTAGGCTCATGCAATAAGATATAAGTTATGGGCATTTGACTCACTAAGAGGGCCTTGATCCAGTGGATTAATACAAGATGGAAACCCATAAGGCACTTGGAACTAAAATTAGGCTCTTAATGGGTTTTATTTATTTCCATATTTTCTAATTTGAAGGTCAAAAGCAGGCCTTTGAAAAAAATCCATTTATATAACTTGGTGGGACTCTATCTTTGATTTTGGACTAAAACATTTAGCTTAGACAAAGAGGACTTACAATTGTTCCAATATAGTTTGTCTTTACTCTTTACTGTAGAAATTATGGGACATAAATAATGTAAGGGGTTGGAAATACCATATGTTCCTTTGTCCAAATATTTAAATTCATCAAGCCTGGTAGCTACACCTCCTAATCTATATTTATATGAATGTTTCACAACCCTTTTTGAAGTCCATGCACTTAAGCTACAGGTATTTGGACTAGATACAAACCACAAACCATGAGCACATCCATTTCCACTATTAAAATTACCACGAACATGCCCTTATATTTAGATATTATCCATTAAATGTACCACCAGTTCTAGCCAAGTTTCTTGTAGAGAAATATGTAGAGGGTTTTGAGAAGGTAACAAATAAAAGAAATCCTACAAAAGAAATAATAATACTTCAATAAGTTAATGGCATCAAAACTATCAATCGTTTTGAGGTCTGAACCAATGACTCTATGGTAGCAAAGGAAAAAGAAATGGTATTCACCCCAAACCTAGAGAAACAATAGACAATAATAGGCCCTAGAGTTGGATCATGAGGAACATTCCAAATTAAGGAAAGTTGACAATGTTAAGGGCCAATTTTTGGTTAGAAGAATATGATATGATAAATGAGGTTGAATAAATATGATACTTTAAATATGGAGAGAACATGGGACTTGGGGAGCTAAATCTACAAGGCCTAGAAAAAGCATGGGAGTTGAAAGAAGCCAAATATATCCTAGAAAATAAACTTCAAATATTGAAATTGAAATACATCAAGAGAAAATAAAGGGAAAACACTCAAAACAAAGGTAATAAGTAATTCTCTTCATCTTTATGAGTCAAAACTACTAATATCAAGGAGGCTTACAAAAACCAAAGTAGGAAAGAAGGTATGTAGACATATCAATAAATAATTATTGCAAGAATTAGGAGAAATGCATGTAAATTCAAGGAGAATTTCCTTTATGATAGATAAGTTCTATCCTGCCTCCAATAATTTATAAGGAAAACCATTTTATGGAATATAAAGGATTAAATGGATAAGGAAAACACATACTATTGAGAAATAAGACCTTGAAAGAACTATTAGGTGAACATGAATAGCTCCCAAACTAAAATTTTCCATTAAATTTTGATCAACTATATATAGTGAGTTAACCCTTGTTTCATATTCCAAGGGTCTCTTCATCTTCAACCTCTTCTAATTTATTTATTTACAAATAGGGAAAAAATCATGAAGGATTATGTCCAACATTCCCCCATTAAGTTAAAAGGGTGTTTGTAAGCGTAAGCATCATTCAAAAATGTTCAAAGTTTTCTCTTTTGAGTGCTTTGGTGAAGTTTTTTTTGTAATTTTCTCATTAGTGGAACAATGTCTTAAATGAATGGTCTCTTTAATGACCCTACCTGATCGTATTACCTTACATTTTGTTAATAACCTACTAGTTGAATGATTCTTCGTTGTTCTTTATTATGATATGTATTATTATTATATTTATGAGATATGCATATGCTAGCTGCATACCCACACCTCGCACAAATATGTTTGTATCATCTAACCTATTATGCTAGAAATTAATTAACAATTAAGTGTGATTAGAGAATAAGCTATGATTAACATTAAGCCTGATTAATCATCAAACTTGTGGTTAGTCATACAAAATTTTAGTATTTAATCTTGATTAGTGCTTACTTAACTCGTAATCTTGACTTTTAAGTTGTTGACATTGATGGGGGAAGGGAAGCATACGTGTAGGAGGAGGAGAATTGAGACAAGGAAGAAACCGGGTGAGGGGAGTGAGGGGTGAGAACTCATATTGGTGTGTAGTTTGGAGGGTGTTGGATCTACTTCAGATACATTGTGGCTACAGTTGGGCATGGGCTCAGAGGGTTAGGGAACTTTTGGAGGTTCCTTGGGCTAGGAATTTGAATAGGGTTTCTTAGTTGGGTGGGTGGTATATTCAGTCAAGTGGTCCCAATAAGAGCACTACAAATGAGCCATTGTGTCAGGTACTCTTCTTGTTGTCATTTAATTTATGTGATTTCCATGAATCGAATTTGATACATTATTTTAATGTTTTAATATGTTGTAACAAATATATACATTTAGTTCTCATATATATGTGTGTGTGTTATACTATTAATTTATGTGAAAATTTTATATATGGTTTGAATACCCTACGAGTGCCCTGGGATGGGTCATTATACATGGTATCAAACCCCATATTCAAAATCTAGACCCTAAAACCCACCAAAATAACATTAACCTCCCTTAAAACCATCAATAGATTTTTAACGTAATAAAAATAATAATAAAATAAAATTGAGTTCAATGAACTACATGATACAAGAACATATTTCCCTAAAAATCAAGCCCAATTCTTTTACTTATTTATAAGAGAACCAATAAGAATGTAAAAAAAATCATTGTCTCAAAACAAAAGCAGAGGCCTTACATGATCTATATTTCTATTTGGGAATCATGTTAAGGTCATGGATTATGCTAATAAACTAATAAGATTTTTTCAATTGATTAATCATTCCACATAATTTAACCACGAATCCTCACATGATCTATATTTTTGTTTGGGAATCATGTTAAGGTCATGGATTATGCTAATAAACTAATAAGATTTTTGGAATTGATTAATCATTTCACATAATTTAACAACGAATCTTCCCATCCCATTCCAAATATTTTATGTGAATTCAATTCTATTAAGTGGAATTTTATTTTGTAAGTTTGGTAGGACTACATCTTCATCAACATGTCCAGATTAAGTGGAAATTTAATAACAAAAAGAATTTTTATAAAGTAACCACTCGAAAAAAAAATGGGAAAGAAAATACAACAATCTCATACATACCACATTGAACACCTCCCAAAACTTAAAAAAACATAAAAACTGGATTGATGCAAACTCGCTAAAAATAAACTTGTATGCCTACCTATTCACATTTCACTTTGGTGAAAGAAATAGTTCTTTTATCATGCTTACATTATGGTGAGTGGCTAAATTTAATTTTTTGAAATTTATATAAAAATGGGATTGATGCACACTAAGTAAAAATAACCTTGTATGTCTACGTATTCACATTTCACTTTGGTGAAAGGACTAGTTATTTTATCCCACTTGTCTAATTTATTTTTGACAAATTTATGGTAAATATATAATTTATGTAATTAGAGAGTAAAAATATTAATATTATGCATTTTGAGGATATTCCATAATTTCCGATGATAAATATATAAGCTTGTTCTTATGGGCATCAACCTGAGATGTTGGTCAACCTATTCAAATAAAAAATGATTTGGAATCCTGTTAGATGGTAATATACCCTGGTTTTAGAGATACTTGTGTTGTCAGGAGATACCAACGAGTTTTTTCTCTTTGTTGTTTTCTATGCTTCCCTTGTTTCATTCCAGCGACATTTCAGTCATGCTTGGTTGTTTCTTAGAGTAAAAGGATATCAACTATGGAGGGAACTTATTCGTTGTTCACAATTCTCATATGTTTTATTCGAAATTTGCTCTGTTATTCGAAATTTTTTTCCAATGGAGTGTTTAATCACTAGTTCAAAGTTATCTTTATCTCCATTGTTTTTTTGAATGGGAGGTTAATGTTTTCATTAGGTTCATATTTATCTTATTTTTAAGTCTTTCCAAAAATCAATAACAAAAATATGTTTAATTCTATCATGAAATTAATTTAAGGCCACTTTTTCATTTTAATAATAAACCTTATGACAAAAGTTGATATACATCTCATATTATTTGCAATGGATGGATGCAGTATGCTTAGTTAGTGGGGTTTTATTTTCATCTTCAGTTACCTCTCTATTTATTTAAATTAAATGAACTCACATATTTATGTGGAGGTGTAAAAGGCTTGTGGAGGAATACTGGTGAAGATGTTGAATTTTATAGATGAAAAATATTGTCAAATAAATCTCGAAATATTTTCATTTAATGTATTTCTCAGTTATTCCACACTTTACTATGAGATCCTTTAAAGAATGTGTGATATATTTATTTATAAATAAAAAGTAGAATATTTGTTATGGAATCTTAAATTAAAAAAAGTCTAGTAACACTACCTTAATAGATTTATTTGTTTAAACGACTTTTCCTTTCACTAACAATCTTAGCTTAAACCAAATCTTAAATTTATTTCTTCTACTTTGAATCAAATTCTAAACAAAATTCTAAATAGAATTTCCTTATGCTTTGGATGACATCATTAATTGTTGGTGAGTTTTCAAGCTAGCACACCTTTTTCTTTAGTTCAATGTTATACTAAAAAAATCATACAATCCACCGTAAAAACTTCTAAAAACAAAAATATATATACAAGTTTTCAGAACTTAAATTATTTCATAGAAATAAATTTGATTGAAAATGAAATGTACAGATAATATAATTTTGTTAATTGAAGTGTATTTTTTTTTAAATATTTTCATTGTGGAAGTGCCACATGAATATATTCCCTTTGAATTGAAATTAAAGCGAGCACTTCAAATTTTATCATTGGTTGGGTGGTACATTTTTTTTGTTGCGCATTAAAAGCATGGAGTTAACATTCACAAACTTCACATGGATGGTACATTTTTTCTATTGCACAGTAAAAGCATGGAGTTAACATTCAAAAACTTCACATGGATATTTAGAGTCAGTTAAATGTATGAGTGATGTAGAGATGGAGGATTTGTAAGCTTGTTTCTCATTACATTTACTTTACCTTCAGACCTTCCTTTAGTTGAATAGTAAAAATCTGGGCCTTGGAAGAAATCATCTTGTTTGATATGTTTGTGTATTGGACAAATGGTTTCTATCAGTTTGTTTAATGTTGTAGTTGGGAGTAATTTTCCATCACTTCCCCTTAATCACAACCACCTTATTTACTATGTCCAAACAATCTCTCACAGGCACAAAATTATCTCTTGCCAATGCTTTTGTGAAGATGTCTGCGAACTACTCCTATGACTTGTAGTGCTTGTTACACAATAATTTGTCACCGTCCCTGCAATCCCCATCTCACCCATTGGAGGGTCATTTCTGTGACCAATAAGTAGTGTCATGCCTTACAAATACCATCATTGCATCCCTTTCCATGAGGACAACATTCCTTTTGTTGATCATTTCCTGAGCAGACCCCTAAAAACACCTGTTTTTGCCTTGGCACTGGTAGCCCGTTATGTCCTCGTGCCAATGAGAAAAATTAACACTGAGCCCGCACCAGTTGGCGCTCTGTCCCAGTTAACCACCCACACCAATCTGCTTATGGAAAGTTTTTTTTTAAAAAGAGAGGCCAAGTTTCGATTACAACAACTTCGTGGATGAGTCATGAGGAGTGGTTTCGACTGAATAACCACGGCCTTCCTCCTTTGGCCTCTTGTTTCCACCTTATGGGGAACCTCCCAAGGGATAAGGGCTCCCTTCCACTATTGTAGGGATCCCAACCTCCTCCTCTCCTCTATAAATATAGCCATCTTCCATTGATGAAGGGGCTGAATGGTTGAGCCTTAGTAGTCTTGGTAGCCTAAATAGAGTTGAACCATTAGTAAGGATATTATCATCAGACAACCGAAGAGAGAGACTTGTCCTTTTCTTGATGAGCTTTACCAAGACGTACTCCTCTGTCGATCCGCCGAAGGAAGATCCAGCGTTAGAGCTCAGGTTGTCTCTTTCTTTGTTCTAATTAATAATAAGTGACTTCGATTATGGTTCCACTCAGATGTTCATGTTTCATGTTATGAGTTGTATCTTCTCTGACTGATACATAATTGCATGTATTAGGTTTTACGCTTGTTTGTTTGTTATTCCTTCTTGTACGTGCAGGTGTTCGATCGCATCGAGCGGGAGAATTGTGATCTGCCAGAGCGAGGGACAGAAGCGCTATCTTCTCTACAAACGACAATAGTGTAGGACTTAAGGTAGGCCTCTTGTTGCATCTTGGTCTTTTGCAATTAGGAACTTGCGTCTTAGCATGACTCGGTTGTTGCTAGACCTGATCTGGGCTAGTAGGGATTGCCTCTATCCGCAGAGGGGATTTGCCTCTCCAAAAAACTGGTGACTCCGCTGAAGAGACATTGATTGGAATTTGTCTTGTTTTTTCAGTTGATTTTGGTCTTTGTCTACTTGATCAGCTCTTTTGGTTCACTCTTTCCTAGTGTAAAACCTCTGTTCAGCCCTAGAGGATCATATCTGACCTTTGCTTTTCCGAAATTTTCATCTTTTCATGGTTGGCTTGATTGGCGCGGTTTCCACCCTGACAGTCACGCCCATTGGCGTAGGTTGCTAGTTCATCACTCACGCCATCCCCTGTCTGGCGCGGATTACAGCCAGACAATCGCGCCATCTCCTGTAGGTACTAGGGTTTTCCCTTGTTCGGAATTTTTTTTTGGTCGGTACTTTGCTTCTGGTTTTGTTTTAGATTCTGCTTGAAGTGGTGAGTCTGGTCTTGGTTGGGAGAAATTCTTTGTTTTTTCATTTTCAGGCATTAGCGCTTGTTGTCAATTAGCAACCCGCGCCAATTGTCCATTGGCGCTAGTTGTCAGTGAGAAAATTGCGTCAGTTGGCGCTATTTTCACCTACAAAAGTTGTGCCAATTTCAGGGTGTGTGAAAATTGAGATTTTTTCCCTAAATCCTTCACTAGTGTGTCTTTCCGGTCTTTTCTCTATATGAGCATAGATTACATTGCTCATTGTTCAGCTAAAATGTCTTCTTGCTATGATTTCTTGATGTAAAAGGGAATGAATGCCTTGTTTTGATTTCATGATTTGAAAGTCCTCTTTGTGATTGATCTCATATGTCTTGTCGCTTTTTGAGGAATTTCGTTACAAAGTGTTTGAAACAACAATTGCATTCTTAATGTTTGTTTGCATCCCTTTTGCATTCATCCTTCATTAAGAAGATTTGCGTTCATTTAGTTTTTGTCTTAGAGTTTTCTTTTCATTAAAATGCACTAGATCACATTGCATTGAAAAGTATTTTTTGAGATCCATCACTAAACTTAGATTACATTGTTTAATGATTGAAAGCTAAAAATCGCATTGAGTGCACTCTCTTTCATTAAAAGCATGCATTAAGTAGATTCTCATTTCATCGAAAAATTCATTGAGTGCATTCTTATCATTTGAAAAGAAAAAGGAAATTGTGCATAGATTACAATTGCATAGTTTTCGAAAAAGAGGATTTTGCATAGCTTACATTGCATTATTCGCATCGTTGAATGTTTTACTTTCGAATAGTGAAATTCATCTAGTTTGGAAGAATTTCGTTTGCAGTTTTGTTGTTTGTTGCATCATTGTTTGAAGCTCTTCTCTTAACTAGATAACATTCATCGAATTGAAAGATTTATTTCGTCATATAGCTGCATATAGGAGAGTGTCATATGACATGCGGTAGGGCCTTGAAACCGAGACATAATTGAAGATCAACCTTAAAATTTATTCAATTTACCTTAAGGCAACATTGAAACATTAACGAAATATTTAGAGGTCTAGGCTAGTGATGTGTTCCGGCGTCGTTAAACCTAGTAGCTGTCGTTCACCTCTTGGCTTTAGACAGCACTAGTACGGACTTGTGCTCCCCGTACCGTCGCGTATATAAAGGGAGACCCCACTAGGTTGCTATCCTTTATCCGTAGGAAGCTGAGTCTACCGCCTTATACCCGTGATACACCGAACACAGCATTCAGGGATATTGCATGCACGTACGTCAAGTCCTTGGTTGATTTCTCTTTCATTTTTAAACCAAGGTGTATATTGCAGTTCACAGATATCTGGTACACCCTTTTTCCTAGAGTTCCAGAGTAGTCATTTCGATCTTTTCTGACTCATTAAATTTTAAAATATCGTCAAGCGGTTGTCCTTTCATGCTTGTTTCCAATCTGAAAGTGATAGAGTCACCTTTCATCTGTTTCTCGACTCTTAAAAGATGAAACAACAGAGTTTTGTTTCAATGTTTGAAAAATTAACTGCCCATGAAATATTATTGGTTAAAGTTAGTTTCCTTAGGGTGTTGTTCTGAAGATCGTTTCTGATGGAAACTTTTCTGGAGTTCACCAACCAAGGAATCCCCTCCGATGGGAATCCTGTTCCTTTTCCTCCTTTTGGAAATGTTGGCACCCTTTATGTGGCAACGTTGTCCCTTCCTGGGTTAACTGTTGGGTTGCATGTTTGGTTGTTTTCAACCTCTGTGGTCCCGAATGTCCCGGCTACTATTCAGTTAGTTCCTCCGCCTGAGCAACATCATGTTGATTCCAAGGTGGACTTCTCCCCTTCTTCGCCTGTTTCTGCATCCTCCTCCTCTACTTTTCCTGGTGAAAGTTTGGATTCGAGTAACCAGGTGGCTAAGAAGAAGAAGAAGAAGACAAAGAAGAAGAAGTTAGATAAAGGAGAGGCTAGCTCCGCGGCTATTGCGCCTAAGAAGCCTTCCATTGATGAATCTTCCAACCCTCCGCGGAAATTCAAGTTCCCTTGCATGTTGTGCTAGGGAAACCATCTTCTTCGAGATTTCCCCGGCATTCCCAAGGTGCTCGAAGTATGGTCCAACGGTCGTTCGTCATTGTCTTTGGCTTCTAGGAGTCAGGTTGGGGGCACGTCTTCAACTGGTACTGGTAAGGCTCCTAAGAAGCAGGGTAAGATTACCAATCCCTGTAATTTTTGTGAAGGGCACCATGCCATTCACCTTTGTCCGTATATGGATGAAGCCAAAAGAGTTTTGGACAACTCAACCGTTTCTACACCATGCCTCCCGGCTGGTTATAAACGGCTTTCTTTGAGTCCTCCACCAGCTGATCCTATGATTGGTCAAGAGTCATCCTTGGTCGATCCCGCTCCTCTGGAAATTAAAATTCAGGAATCCGTTCCTGACCAACCATTGGTCATGGGATCAGTTGAACTAGCTCCGTCTGCAGTGCACCAGGTCTTTTCCGTTGAGAGTGGACCTCACACCCTCCAGGTTCTTCTTGTTTCTTCAGATTCTTCAGACTTGGAGAAAGATTCTCCCGTCCCTATACCTCAAGAAGCTGCTCCTCCACCTCCTGTGATGGAGGTCTTGGAGGATTCCCCTCCCACCTTTGAGATGGAGGTCATGGAGGATGCTCCTTCTTCTTCTGTAACACTAGGGGAAGACCATCTCAATTCGATGGTAGACCCTTCGAGTAGTTTGGTCACTTCCTTTGATTGGAATCGATTTCAGGGATACCGCCTTCCGTCCTATGTGCCTTTCGAGATAACAGTACAGGCCTTTGGTCTGGTCATACCCAGCACCATTATAGATGAATGCACGTCTGTTAGTGTTCTATCCTCAACTACTTGGAAAAATTTCGGTTCGTTGCCACTTGTGCCTATTACGTAGAATATGTTGGCGTTTAACAGAAGAACTAGTCAACCGTTAGGGATCCTTCCAAGGTTACCTGTTACTTTGGGAGGTAAAACCGTCCATATGGACGTGATGGTTGTTCCAGGCCCCTTGGATTTCAATTTGCTCTTGGGGCGTGATTACACCTATGCCATGGGAGTGCTTGTCTCCTCCCTTTTTCATGTGGTCTGTTTTCCACATGAAGGATAGATCGTGACCATTGATCAGCTTTCGTTCTTTGGTCCTGATGTGGCAACTGGCCCGCCATCATCCCTTCCTGGTTTTTATCCACCCGTTGTATCTACCCCACCGCAGGTCAACTATGTGGCTACCTACCCCGTGCATGTACTCATTGATAGTGTCGTTGTGCATCAGGTGCTGGGGGCATTGGGTCCTAACTTCCATGATGTTTTCCTTCCATCGGGAGTGGAACTCTTGGAAGCGATGACTTCTTGTTCATTATGATGAGGTCGTTCGGAGCAGAATTATTTGTCTTGTGTCAAGCTCCTTAAACCATGAAACAAGGTCTGTCGGAGCAGAGTTCTTTGTCTTATGTCAAGCTCCTTAAACCATGAAACAAGGTTTGTCGTATCAGAGTTCTTTTTATTGTGTCAAGCTCCTTAAACCATGAAACAAGGTCTGTCGGAGTAGGGTTCTTTTTCTTGTGTCAAGCTCATTAAAAAATGAAACAAGGTGTCCGGAGCAGAGTTCCTCGTCTTGTGTCAAGCTCCTTAAACCATGAAACAAGGTCGTCGGAGAATAGTTCGTTTTCTTGTGTCAAGCTCCTTAAAAAATGAAACAAGCTCTTATGAGGATAGTTCTTTTAACGTGTCAACCTCGTTAAAAAAATGAAACACGTTCTTGTTCAATTCGAGTCTTTGATAAGTTCTCGTAAAATACCAATCGAGTCTTTTCCTTACTCTTGTAATTTGAACCTTCACTCCATCTGCCTTTCATATGGACTGCACCTTGGGGGGCATGTACCTCGAATTGAGTCACCATGCTGGAGGCATTCTTACTTTTTGAAGCATAGTTTGTTTCCATTTCAAGCTTGTGTAAAAATGAAATCGGTTTCAAGCATAGTTTATCTTTATTTCAAGCTTGTGTAAAAATGAAACCGTTCCCATTTTACCTTTTGTGATTTCCATTTTATCAGCCTGTTTTTTCCAGATGAGCCTTGGTTTTCTCACTCCATCGTCATTATCTGCTTGGCTGATTATATGCCTTCACTTGGTTGTTTTACCTGTTCCTAAGGAACTGTTGCGATGAGTGGTCTTGTTAGCCAACCTCTTAACCTTTACTTGTTCTGAGCAGTTCCACCATTACCGGAACCAATAGCTACCCTTTATACCACTCGTTCCTCTAGGAGGAGTCAACTTTCAGCTCTTTTCTGACTCTCTAAACATGAAAAGAATGTCAAGTCGCTTGTCATTTTGATCTTGTTAAAGTGGTTGTGAAACGACATCTACCCAGTATACGTTTACCCCTTTTTCGAGCTGGGATAGATTATTTACGAAACAGGAATACCCTAGCCTATCGCGAATAGGAGGTTTTCTCAGACATAGTTTTCGACGTTTTTAGATCTGAGGAACTATTTATGAAAAGGGACTGCTGGAGTTTACTTTTCTGCTGTCTTTTCAAACTCTCTAAATATGAAAAGACGCCAAGTTCTTCCTTTTTCAGACTCGTTAGACCCTGATGACATTGGATTCAGTCATAATGATGATATTCGAGTTTCTCCTTCCTAGGGCTCGTTAAATGTACTAGGTTGGGTTTGTCCAAAGGAAGAACTTATATGAAAAGCATATGGCATCCTCTTCAAGCTTGTGACAAAATAAAGAGGTACTCGCCAGAAATGGCGGGGAAAAAATGGAACCAGTATCATCGTCGTGTCGGCAGTATGTCGCTCTTGAACATGGCACTTGTCTGCATTCGTGTCGGGTTGGGGACATATCATCTCATTTTTTGCTTGCCTCCATGGGTTTGGGTAATCCATTTTGACCTCTCATCATCTCTTTGCCTCGTCGTCATAACCTTTGATCTTTTGATGTCAAATACTGCCAAATCCACTATTGTGCTGCCGATATGTTCAAGAGAATTTGACCTCTGCAGTTTCAACCTTCCTCTGATTCTCATCTGGTCCTGATTCACAAAAAATATTTTCCTCTGTCTCGCGCCGATGATGTGGGAAAAACTATGGCCCACCTTTGATCAAGGTCACTTCCTGTCAACTTCACTGCATTATCCAGGAAGTTGATCTAGAGACTCCTTTCTGGTACCTTGGAGCCTGCATGCCTCAATGGCAGGTTCTTCTCATTCAACGTAAGGTTTTCATCATTGACCTTCGATCGGATGATTCTACGGGTGTTTGACACCAGCTCACTATTCACATTTCGTGGATTGTACCTATAGTACCTTGAGGGCCATTTTCATTATTGTGGTTCCTCTCGCGTCTGTTAACAGCTTCCATCATTGGCTGGTAATCAGACGATGTTCTTGCATGTTCGACTTCAGCTCACATATTCACATGCTTGAACTTGTACTCTGTTCGGGTCGAGATAGAGCACAAGACCCTGGGTTTTGTCTAATGGAATCTAGGTTGCAGTGGATTCTCATGATTAGTTACATGACTCATTGATTGGATGGTTGCGACCATACCTGAGCCTATTTATCGATCCTCACTGGATGGCTACATCCATGCCTCGGATCTTGATTATTGTATACTCTGTTACAGATGGCTATGACCATACCACATATATATCATGTATTTGAGACATCAGTTGTACTTTTCTACGTAGGTTTTCTGACAGCAGTGTTTTCAGTTGGGCGCGTTCTCGTAAAGCATTTCACCCCTCTCTCTTTCGAGCCTCATGCTTTAGGGGGCATCTATTACACAGTAATTTGTCACCGTCCCTGCAATCCCCATCTTTCCCATTGGAGGGTCATTTTTGTGACCAATAAGTAGTGTCATGCCTTGCAAATACCGTCATTGCATCCCTTTCTATGAGGACAACATTCCTTCTGTTGATCATTTCCTGAGCAGACCCCTAAAAACACCTGTTTTTGCCTTGGCGTTGGTAGCCCGTTATGTCCTCGCACCAATGAGGAAAATTAACACTAAGCCCGTTCTAGTTGGCACTCTGTCCCAGTTAAGCACCCGCACCAATCTGCTTATGGAAAGTTTTTTTAAAAAAAGAGAGGCCAAGTTTCGATTACAACAACTTCGTGGATGAGTCATGAGGAGTGGTTTTGACTGAATAACCACGGCCTTCCTCCTTTGGCCTCTTGTTTCCATCTTATGGGGAACCTCCCAAGGGATAAGGCCTCCCTTCCACTATTGTAGGGATCCCAACCTCCTCCTCTCCTCTATAAATATAGCCATCTTCCATTGATGAAGGGGCTGAATGGTTGAGCCTTAGTAGTCTTGGTAGCCTGAATAAAGCTGAATCATTAGTAAGGAAATTATCGTCAGACAGCCGAAGAGAGAGACTTGTCCTTTTCCCGACGAGCTTTATCGAGACGTACTCCTCCGTTGATCCGCCGAAGGAAGATCCAACATCAGAGCTCAGGTTGTATCTTTCTTTGTTCTGATTAATAATAAGCGACTTCGATTATGGTTCCACTCAGATGTTCATGTTTCATGTTATGAGTTTTATCTTCTCTGACTGATACATAATTGCATGTATTAGGTTTTATGCTTGTTTGTTTGTTGTTCCTTCTTGTACGTGCACGTGTTCAATCACATCGAGCGGGAGAATTGTGATCTTCCAGAGCAAGGGATGGAAGCGCTATCTTCTCTACAAACGACAACAACATAGGACTTAAGGTAGGCCTCTTGTCGCATCTTGGTCTTTTGCAATTAGGAACTTGCATCTTAGCGTGAATCAATTGTTGCTAGACCCGATCTGGGCTAGTAGGGATCTTCTCTATCCGCAGAGGGGATTTACCTCTCCAACAATGCTACAAAACAATTTATACATTGTTAATCAACTCTCGAATGAAATGATACTTAGTGTCAATGATTTTCTCATTTTATGGAAAAAAAAATTCTTGGAAAACGCAATTGTAAAACTTTTGTTAAAATAAATGGTTGTCGTTCCTTCTTGTTTTTACCATAAATCTGTCGGCATTCTTTTCATCCAATCTACTTGACATGTTGTTGTTGCAGTGACATATTTAACTTTTGTTGTCGATAGTGACACTTTTGGTCACTTCTTCGAAGCCCATGAAATGGCTCCTAAGCCCATGTGAAATACATAACTTGACATGTTCTTTCTATCATCAACACTTCTTGCCTGGTCACTATTAGTGTAACCAACCAACCAACTTGAAATCACTTGATGTGGTGTATAAAATACCATATTCCTTTGTCCCATTAACATACCTTAATATTCTTTTGGCGGTTTTCCAATGTGTCTCCTTCGGTGTCTTGACACCAAGCTCACTACATACATTATATCAGGCCTATTTGTTGTTAAATACATCAAGCCGCGAACCATAAATTTGTATAATGTTGGATTGAAACTATTGTTTCAAGCCCATGATAGTTGGATTTGGTCCAGGCTTGTTGTCCTGCATATTAATCTCTTAAAATTTTTGCAACATACTTTATTTGAGAAATAAATATCCCATTTTATGTTTGCTTCACTTCTATGCCCAAAAAATATCTTAACAACCCAAAATATATCATTTCAAACTCACTTTTCATTACTTCTTTGAAATCAACAAATGAGGAGGTCAACATTCCCACTGTAAATCAAATCATCTACATATAAAACAACAATAAAAAGCTTACTATCACTTTCTTTGATGTATAAAATAGGTTCACCATCACATTTTTCAAAGCCATTGTGCAACAAGTATGCATCTATCTTGTTGTCCCATGTGCGCAGTGCTTGCTTCAGCCCATAAAGATCCTTTTTCAGTCTATACACTTTGTCTTCTTGGCCCTGAACCTCATAATCCAGTGGTTGCACCAGATATACTTCCTCCTTCAACACTCCATTAAAGAATGTCGACTTCACATTCATTTGGTACACCTTCCATCTATGTTTCGCAACCATTGACAACATTGTGTGCACTGTCTCCATTCTTGTGGCTAGCGCAAATGTCTCTAAATAATCTCTTCCATGCCACTGCTTGTATCCTTTGACAACCAACCTTTATTTATGTGTTTCTATCTTTCCTGCAACGTTGTTTTTGGTTTTGTAGACTCACTTGACACCTATGGCTTCTTTTCCTTTCATAAGGTTCACTAAATCCCATGTGTCATTCCTTTATATTGATTCTATTTCTTCATTCATTGATGTAACCCATATTTATTTTTCAACAACGTCTTGAAAATGAATTGGATCATCTATATGAAAAATTATGTCAACTTCATTTTTCTCACAAATTTCACTTAAATTCCTGAATTTTTTGCTTATCATGCTTGCAGAAGATGGACTTGACATGTCACTTGATGCTATGCTTGGATAAGATGACGTTGTGGGTATCTGCAGTGCACTTGGAGTAGTATTTTCTTGATTGCATGACATTGTCCTATTTCTTGTTGATAATGTCACTTGATGGTTGCTTTGTTGCGATTGAATAGATGTAGGAGGAGTCACTAATGAGAAATTATTTTCTACTGTCAATTCATATTTGTCTTATTGTATTAAACTTTCCTTTACATTGATCGTTTTCTCCAAACTTCCATCCCATGCTTCCTCTTCTATGAACTACACATCTCTGTTGATTGTGATCTTCTTGGTTAATGGATTATAGAGCTTGTATGCTTTGGATTCATTACTGTACCCAACAAATATGCATTTCTCCCCCTTGTTTTCTAACGTATTCCTTAATTCATCTGGGACATGTGCATAAGCCACACATCCAAACACTCTCATGTGAGTGACATTATGCTTTCTTCCAATCCATGCTTCTTCAAGAATCATATTCTTGACATTTTGGTTGGACATATATTTATAATGTATGTTGCATAAGCATCAACTATAGTCCAATAATAAATTGGAAAATGCTTTTCCTTCAACATACTTCTTTCCATTTCCATAATGGTCCTATTTTTCCTTTCTGCAACACCATTTTGTCGAGGTGTATACCTTGCTATTTGTTTGTGAATACCATGCTCCCTGCAGAACCGAAGGAAGTCATTTGAAATGTATTCTCCACCTTTGTCAGTACTTAAAAATTTGATGTAGTGTCCACTTTTCTTCTCAATAAGTGCTTTGTATTGACGGAAGACTCAAACACTTAACTTTTTTATTTGAAGAAGTAGACCCATGTATTCATTGTGTAGTCATCTATGGATGTCAAGAAATAAAAGTTGTCGCCAATTTATGGTGTTTGGATTGGTCCACATAAATTTGAGTGGACAATATCCAAGGGTGCCTTTGATTTTTTTACTTTCCTACTGGAAATGATTCTCTATGTTGTTTTCCCATGATACATCCTTCACACAATTTGTCTCATTTTTCTATGAGTGGAAATTCTTTTACCATGTCTTTCCTATGCAACAAATTTAAACATTCAAAATTAAGATTACCAAATCTTAAATGCTATAACCAATTTTCATCCTTGACCTCTGTTTGAAAATTTGTTTCTGTGGCAGTGACTACCTTCCTTTCATCTTGTGAATCCATTAACATTTGTGCTTGTGCACCTTCTTCATTAAAATTTGGTTTTATCTTCAAGGGAAACATTCTATTGTTTGTCATTTGCACTTTTGCAATTAGGTGCTTGCTTGGAAATTTATCCAATATTGGGCATTCACCATTTTTGAAAAAGACATTGTAGGTTTTTTGCATGAGTTGTCCAATGCTTATGAGATTGTGGTTTAATCCTGGAACAAAATAGACATTTGAAATATACTTCTTCTCCCCCTTATATGTTAGAATATTGACACTCCCTTTTCCCATAACAGACACTTTATTATTAGTCCTTAATTTCACTTCATATTTCACACTTCCAACTAGATTAGAAAACATTTCTATGTTCCATGTCATGTGGTTGCTACACCTTGAATATAATAACCATACATCTATTTGCTTCTCTTGTGCTACATTGCAAGTTAAAAACATGTTGCCTTGATTTTGATTTTCCTTTGTGAAATTTTCATTTGGTTTGTTACTAATATCATGTTGTTTCTTCCTACATTCATTTTCATAATGACCATACTTCTTACAATAATGACATTGAACTTGAGATTTACCATACCCTCTGACCTTGTGGTTGGTTTTCGCTTGGGCCTTGACTTGGATTTTGATTGCTTCCTCTTCAGCTTGAGCTTGAAGGGTTGTCTCTTCCACCTCTGTGTGGACTTCTTCCTCTTTCATTTGATCTTCCTCTGCATCTACCTTGACCGATTGAGACTTTTTTCTTGAAGACATGCTCCAATGGAGGATTTGATGTTCTATTCAACCTATGCTCATGAGAAATCAATGATGCTTGAAGCTCATCCACTACAAATTGTGAGAGCTCCTTTGTCTCTTCTATGGTCACAACAATATGGTCAAATATTGATAGCAAACTTCTTTAAGAAATTCCAAGTATCATCCTTTCTTCAAGTGTCTCACAAATCATGATACATGATTTGAGTAACCAATCCAATTACTTGTGTAAAAAATGAGCCTTATTCTCAGACTCCTTCATACAAATTATCTCAAAGTCTCTCCTTATCATTTGTAGCTTTGTTGTCTTCACTTTTGCCATGCCTTGATAGTCTGTTTGGAGAATATCCCATGCTTTTTTGGACTTTGTTGTTGCTCCAATCCTTTTAAAAATGCTCTAATGAACTGCTTGAAAAATATAGAAAGGGCTTTTTAATTTTTTTTCTTGTTATCTTTCAATAAGACTCTTTCTGCTTGTGACAAAGCATTGTATGTTGATGCATCTATTGGTTCTTGAAACACATTCTTCACCGAATCCCAAATATGTTGAGAAGAAAACAAAGCCTTCATTGCAATAGCTCAATATTCATAATTTTTTACATTAAATAGAGGTAACTGAGGATTATTCAAGCTTGTGCTTGATGTTGCTGCCATATTTTACTGTAAAAAAAAAAAAAAAACCTTTTTCTAGTAAAAATGCTCGTACAATTCTTCCTTCAAAACAACCTCTTACTATTGCTAAAAACTTATGATAAAAAAACTCTCTTTCACTCCTTCAACCTTGCTCTGATACCATTATTTAATTTTGAGGCACAAGGTAAAACCCATAAAGTTATGCACAGTAAAAACACACAGGTAAAAACAAGGAATGCCCCGCTCAAGAAAAGATATCTTGGATTATATTTCATGAAGATGATAAAACATTTACAAGTTGTAAATTACCACTGTAAAATTGAGTTTTAACTGAAATTTTGAACTCACTAGTTTTTGTGTAGTAACATGTTGTTTGTTTTTTGTAGTAACATTTTGTAACAAACAGTAAACTCTCTCTTTCACCAGACCACCATAATTTTCTCCACCTTGTTTTCCTCCAGAGACCCTGTAAAAACTCATAAATCACCTTTTTTTTTCTTCCATATATCAATACATACATTCATTTATCAAACTTATGACAAGACTAGGAATTAAACAAGATAGGGTAAGCAAAAATTTAATTTCCTAATTTTTCTGGGGTTAAGAAATGCTTTTTTTTTGCTGCGCAGTACAAGCTTGGAGTTAACATTGACCAACTTCACAAGGATATTTATAGTCATTTAAATGCACGAGCAATTTAGGGATGGAGAATCGTGTACGTCTGTCCTGCATTACATTTTCTTGACATTGCTTTAGCTGAAAAACAAAAATTTTCCCTTGCAAGAAATTTGCTTGCTTGACAAAATGGTTGCTGTCAATTTGTTTGATGCAGTGGTTGGGAGAAATTTCCTAACAATATTGCTTGCTTGACAAATTGGATTTTGCCAATTTTTTTGTCAATTTTCTTAATGCAGTGGTTGGGAGCAATTTTCCAAAAATGTTGCTTGGTACACTTCTGGTAGTTGAATCTTTAAAGAAATCCTTACAAAACTTTCAATATGAATATTCAGATTGGACGACAACATGTTCGAGGGGATGTATAAAGACATATATGCAATAAAATTCACCTCCTACTACTGGGGAATGGACCTTTTCACAAATCCACTATACAACCCCCAAAAGAATTATGTTCCTTTCAACTTTGATATCTTCAAAAAGGATTTTTTTCCCTCTTGAAATTTAGAAATTAAAGTAATTTTCCCTCTCTTTAAATTAGGCTTCCTGATTTCTGGTAGTAAATATAGCCTGGAGTAGGAAAAATACAATGGAAATGGAATCATTTAACAAAAGTCGATAATAATAGATCCCGCATCTATCCAAAGTTACAAGGCCTTCAAGTCTTCAATTTGAATGTTGAGCTATGACATTGCTACATTTTTCAACTTGTTTATTAAAGAAATGCATATGCTTGGAAGAATAGCCTGGGAATTTATGAATACATAGCTATAATGTAATTCAAAACTATTTCATGATAATAAGTCGACAAAGAGAAAACCAAAAGAAAAAAAGAGAAAGTTCAAGGGAAAATGTTTGCTAGATGAAGAATTAAACGAAAAACATTCTGCTAGAGGAAGAGACTTCGGAATTGGCATATTTAAGTTAAAATAGGCTAAAAGAGGAATCAAAATTTGAATGAAAAATATAGTTCAGACTTCCCACCAATTGAAGATATAAAGTTCCATTTGCCTCTTTAGTTCCATCTTCTTTGTACAACTTTGCATTATGTTCTAAGGGAGTTGACATAGCTTTGCAATCACTCATATTGAACTTTTTAAGAATTTATTTTGTGTATTTACTTTGAGTGATCAATGTTTTACCAGGCTCTCTCCATACCTCAATTCCTAAATAGTAATGCAATTCACCCAGATCTTTCATTTCAAATTCCTAAGACAACTGAATTTTAATTTCTTCAATTAACTTTTAAGCACTGCCTGTGATAATGAGATCATCCACATATAAATATATTAAAGAAACATTTCCTTCTTCATCTTTCTTAACATACAGGTTAGGACAATTTTTGCTTTTCACAAACCCATTCTGATAAAAGAAGGTATCAATCATTACATACCATGATCTCACCATCTGTTTCAAACCATATAAGGCTTTTCTTAACCTGCAGACTAGATGCTCTTGTCCCTGTTTGAAAAACCCTTCAGGTTGAACCAGATAAACTTCTTCCTTTAAATCACCATTCAGAAAAGTAGATTTGACATCCAATTGATGTATATTCCAATTATGTTTTGTAGCTAAGGCAATCAGTACTCTAATTGTATTCAATTTAGCTATTGGTGCAAAAGTATCTTCATAATCAATTCCCTTCTATTGAGCATATCCTTTTGCAACTAATCTCGCCTTAAATTTATCAATGCTACCATATGCTTTAAATTTAGATTTATACAACCATTTGCTTCCAATTGGAACTTTGTTTTCAGGGAGTTCAACTAATTCCCATGTTTGATTTTTCATAAGAGAGTCATATTCATCATTCATAGCATTTCTCCATTGTTCATGCTCTTTAGCTTGTTCATAATCAACTGGTTCTACAACATTCATGATATTATACATCAAGGCACAATCTCTATACCTTGCAAGAAGCTGGGTTTGTTGGGTTGACCTTCTTGGTTCTACAATACATGTTGTAGTTCCATCCATGATTCTCCTACTTTGAGGTGAATCTTCCTCTCGTGATGAATCACTGCTGCTGGATGTGCTCATGATGCTTTCATTCTGATCTTGAACCTGTACCTATACCTATTCTTGTTCCTATTTAACCAAAGTATCAATTTTGACATGATCATCATTAGATATATGCCAAGCATCATTCATTGTATCAACATTCTCATGAAACACCACATCTCGACTTGCAAATAGTTTATGTGAACTGGGATCAAACAATTTATATGCTTTCTGATCTGTACAATACTTAGTAAAAACACACTTGATTGACTTTGCATCAAGCTTTCTTCTGTTATCCTTAGGAATATGTGCAAAGACAATACATCCAAATACTCTTAAATGAATGAAATCAAGTTTATGGCCATAAAGAATCTCAAAAGGAGTTTGAAAATCTAATTTCTTAGTGGGACTTCGATTCTTCAAATAAGCAGCAGTATTAATGGCTTCTGCCCAGAAACCATTAGAAATCTTTTTACCTTGAAGCATACTATGAGCACACTCCACCAGTGTTCTATTCCATCTCTCAGCAACACCATTTTGTTGAGGAGTATGGGGTACTGTGAACTGTTGTTGGATCCCATGAAATTTACAATACATGTTAAACGCTCCTGATTTATATTCACCACCCTGATCTAATCTGAGAATTTTAATGTATTTTCCTATTTCCTTTTCAATCAAAGTTCTGAATTCTTTAAAATACTCAAAGACATCACTTTTTCTTCGTATGAAATAGACCCATGTATATCTAGATCTATCATCAACAAAAATAAGAAAGTAGGAAGCGCCACCAAGCGACCTAGTTTGCATAGGTCCACATACATCAATGTGAATTAATTCAAGTATATCATATTGTCTTTTCTCTGTATGAACGGGAAACTCCTCTCTATGCTGCTTACCAAGTGCACAAGCTTCACATGATAAATTTTCACACTTCATAACAGGAAGACCTTCAACCATTATTTTTCTTTGCAACAACAATAAATCATTGTAATTTAGGTGCCCATACCTGTGATGCCATAACTCTGTTGTTGACGTTGTTGTGGATGTCAATGCAACATGACGCTTCATCGTCACATCCAATTTATACAATCCACCAACCCTGATACCTGTGGAAACAACCCTGTAGTGATCCTGAACATCTTTCACAATACACCCCAATTTACCAAATTCCACTTTTAAATTATTATCAATGATAGTTGAAACAAATTTCAAATTCTTTTTAATACCAGGAACATACATCACATCATGAATCTGTCTCATTTTTCCATTAGGTAAGTACACACTTATTACACTATAGCCTTGGACTTTATGTGACCTGTTATCGCCTAGGTAAATGTGAATGCCATCAGTTTTCTCATAATATTTATCATACCATTCTTTGTTACAAGTCATATGAGCTGATGCACCAGAATCTATGAACCAAGCAGTCTCATCATCAGTTTCAACAGACAATGTAGCATCAGAAAGAAACAATTTAAGATTTTTAAATCCATCAGTAACTGAAGTGTCTCTGTTCATGAAATTTCCATTATGCCTTTTATGTCTCTGATTTGATTCATGACTCTTTCTTCTATAGCAATCTTTAGCTAGATGTCCAGGTTTTCCACAATAATCACATTCAATATTTCTCTTAACATAAGAATCAGGATGTGTCATACCTTTCTGCTTTGCTTGAAAACGACCTCTGTTCCTGTCCCATGGTCTCCCTCGGAATGATCTTTTACCTCTTGCAATCAATGCCAAATCAGAATCATTTGAATCCAGTTCAAAAATTTTCATTCTCTCTTCTTCTTGAAGAAGAATTCCAGCCAATTCATCAAATGTAGGAGGCGTTTGTCTAGCTGAGAGTGCTGAAATAAAGACTTTATAGTTTTGGACTAAACCCTTCAAAGCAACAGTTACTAAATCGCTACTAGTCACATTTTCACCAATGTCACCAAACTTATCGCTTAAGTCTTTAATTCTAGAAACAATGTTGTTGATGCTTTCATTAGCTTCCATTTTGACAGATAGTAGCTTCATTTTTAAAAATAAAATGTGGTTTGCATTAGTAGTTTCGTACAAACCTTTGAGAGTTTCCCATGTGTGCTTTGAAGATTTACAGTCCCAAATGTGAGGAATGATGTTGTCCTTTACAGACATGCACAACAGCACTTTCGCTCTCATTTCTCACTCATCCCAATCTGGGATCGTGGCGGCAACAGCAGGCTTGGGCTCGTCACCATTGACAATCGTCCAGAAGTTGTATGCCTCGGTAACGGTGACCAGCTTAAACTTCCAATTGACGTAGTTTTCGCCATCAAGTTTGGTGGATTCATTTAAATATGAATCGGCAAGAGGATTAGCCATTGTTTTCAACAGCAATGACCAGATTCAATTGCAAGAAATTAATTCACTGCAATGATCCTGCACCAAATTTGATATATACTCTTCTTCAGCTCACAAGAATGATAGCGTCGGCTCATCTACTTGACACATCATCCAACACACAGTTCCAAAGTTGTGTAGTCTTTGTAATTCTCGACAGGGGCTTTTTTCAACTTGAAAGCAGCAGATCCAATTTGAGGTTTAGGAACTCATATTGGATTTGGCTTGATCACTCATGGATTCGGCATGATCCATGCAGCTACGTCCACGTTACCCTTTAGCGTGTTCCCTTGGCTTTGAGTTTGATGTTCGGTCTGATCAAAACAACACTTCACGCCCAAATCGACCTCATCACAGTGGTCATATTTCTCTTTGACTCGTTGCCAACATATTTGTCAGCCCTCACAATCTGGCTATGGTCCATAACGCCTACAACGCCTCAACAGATCTGAACGCTGCTCCTGCTGCACCTCTCGGTAGCGTTAACGACCTTTCACTTCCTCACAAAGCGTTCTCCAGCATCACGCAATCCAGCAGCCAACGTCTTACGGGCAGTGTTGTTGACAGCATATGCTTGGTCACGCAGATCAATAGCTTGCAGATCAGTATGGCAACGTACGTTGGATGCAACATCGTTCAGTAGCCAAGCATCATTAGCTCTAATACCAAATTAAATAAAGAAAATGCAACACACACAACGTGAGACAGAGCTCACACAACTTGTATTAGCTCAACGACAACATTACATATTTATAGCATAGGCAGTCACCTAATCTTCCTAAGTTTGGGGCAACAATCTTGAACTAGTGGAACTAAACTCTAATTATAAAACTCTCATTCAAAAAACCATAACCACTCCTATTTCTACATTATTATAGACTATTCTCACACCCGCATCTATCCAAAGTTGTAAGGCCTTCAACTTAGTCTTCAATTTGAATGTTGAGCTACGACATTGCTACATTTTTCAAGTTGTTTATTAAAGAAATGCATATGCCGGGAAGAATAGCTTGGGAATTTATGAATACATAGCTATAATGTAATTCAAAACTATTTCATGATAATAAGTTGACAAAGCGAAAACCAAAAGAAAAAAGAGAAAGTTCAAGGGAAAATGTTTGCTAGATGAAGAATTAAACGAAAAACATTCTGCTAGAGGAAGAAACTCTGGCATTGGCATATTTAAGTTAAAATGGGCTAAAAGAGGAATCAAAATTTGAATGAAAAATATATGTTAGAAGAAGAATGACATTTTTTTATATATATAAAGAAATAGTGTCGGGAGTAACTCTCAGACATACATAGTTTTGTCCAGGATTAAACTACAAAATCTATATAAAGAAATCTCTCCACTTAACTATTAAACCACATCTTAGAATTAGAAAAAGAATGCCCTTATAATTTAATAAAACTAGAAAAAAGAAATAACCAGAAAATAATTTATTGCCATTAACATAAGCATTTACTGAGGAGAGTAGATAAAATAAATATCCATACAATGAGAAATTAAAAGAATAAAGAACAAATATTTCAAATACAGTTGAAGTTCAAAATGCCTAGTGAATTTAAGCTAAGAATGCCCATCTACTTCAAGAAAGGCTAAAGCTTCTGTATATCCGACTAGGACCGTTTGCATTAGAATTATATATACGGAACAACACTGCAAGCACCATAGTACACCGAGCACTTTATATACCATTGATTAATTTACCATGTCCATGATATAATTTAGTAGTCCTCTAGATTTTCCTTGGGAATGCACTTGATTAGTCACTTTCTAATCTATTTCATTTGCTTCCCATGGCTATGGATATAATTAACTTAATCTTCTGCCAAACTTAATGAAAACCCAAAATACCGTGAGTTGAGACTTGAAAAAAAAAAAACTATTAGTACAATGATTAATGGCTGCTCGGTACAAACTATTATAATTCTAGATTTACATCATGGAAACAGATAACGTCTTAGCTATAGGATAGGAATCTGGGAACAACATCCTCCCCAACTCTGTACACCCAACCCAATCTCTGTAAAATTGAGCGAATCCTTCATTCTTTGCATTGCCACAATTATGATGACATCAATTTAGAAGGCGTTGCATCGGAATTCAACTCCTCATCAATTTAGCAGGCGTTGCATCGGAATTCAAAAAATGCTATATAAGAGCTCAAAAAATGCTATATAAAAATGAACATTTAAATGGGCCAAAAAAAACTATCACATTTTTACCCTAGGGTTATGGAAAAGGGATGTTGAAACCTACTATATTGCTTTCTAAGTCGGTCTGCTCCTTATATTATTTGCAACTACCATAAAGAGCTGCTATCATGGCACGAGTCCTTTGCTATAGAAATATCTTCTATCTGGACCCATCTTCCCTCCCTGCCATAAGTTTCTCTCATTAACATTGGACCCACTTTCTTCCATACTCTATTAAATAAGGTCATTATTTGCAGCTAATTCAAAGAATGCCGATGAGCAGGGCTAAGCCATTTCTTTCACTATACTGTCCCATTTCTCACTAGCTCTAACACTGTTTTCTTCATAAAAAACTAGGGCCTCCCAACATCTTAAAGTTGTGTATAGGATAATTTCTTCTTCCACGGAAAACGTGGTTTGCTAATGCTATGGAATAGTGGAACCCTCGGCCCAATATTTTGCAGGAGGAAGAAGCAGGGTATTGGCTGGTTAAGGAATAAGGTGGGGTTTGTTTGTTGTATTTTATTTGTTTATTATTTTGGGAAAGCAAGAGGTACGAGGCCGTGGTGCATTTGAATTTTTTCTTCTTCTTTTTTAATTTAATTTAATTGAGTTTAATTTCAATTTTATTTATTTATTTTATTTTTATTTTTATTTATTTTAAGTATTATTATTTATAAAATATTAATAGTAATATATGATCATTTATTTATGTATTATATTATTAACATTTTTTTTAATTTAATTAACATTGTAAATGATATAATAAAATAGCATAATAACTAATTAACATAAATGTAAGGTTAATTAATTAATATTAATGTAATTAATTAAATTTATGTTATTAAAAAATGATGCTAAGAAAGAAAGAGTAGTTAGCATGTGCAATATAGTGCTAGCTTAGTTAGAAGTGGAGGGGATTTACTAGATCCATAGTAATGCTCGTTTATTAGCACGATAAAAAGAAAATTTACACATATCATTTTGTATACATGTGTGAGCCAAGTAAAAGCTAATAATGTCCTAGGCTACACTAATGTACCTTGTGTGTCATGTAAATATTTTACCAATACATAATGGTGAGGATGTGAGGAGGGTCAACACAAGGACTACTTCCTCTAGAAACGCCATTGCCATCACCAGAGTTAGATTTTATCTTGCGCTCCTTGGATGCAATAAATGAAACTTTAAGAGGGTGCCAAAGGTGGAAGTAGAACACCCTATATTAGGGGAGGCAACTCTGAAATATTGAGGTACTCTAATAGAGGAATTCCCACTAAGGACATTACTAGGGACCTCTGGAATATTAAACTCCTAAAATTAGTTGGAGTTCATGCCAGTGAATGAGAAAAGATTTAGTTGGAGGGAATGACAAGATGTTTCAAACTAAGAGGATATACTTCCAATTTGAAGGTTAAGATAATGATATTTCAGCTTAGAGACAATTCACTAAATTAGTGGGGAAACCTAGAGCGACAACTACACCCCACTCCTGACATGATTACCTAGGATTTATTTGACGAAAGCTTCAAGAGGAAGTACTACCAACATATTATGAAGAACAAGTAGGGGCATTCCATGCTTTGGTGTAGGGGAAACCACACAATATGAGATTATATTCATGGAATTGGTTAAGTATGTCTCCTACATGGACACTAATTAACACCTAACGAATAAATTCATTTATGGATTGAACCCTAAGATTAGGGAAATGGTTCAGATGTGGAAACCATCCTTAGTTGCAAAAGTTGTTGAAAATGTTCACTATGTAGAAGAGCACTTGGAATTGAATGGGCGAAAAAAAACCAATTTTCCACAATATCCAAGGTTTGTGGGGAAGGCCCCTTAAAACTTCTTTAGGGGAGGAATTTTTAGGCCACCACCATATGGAAATAGGGTTGGACCCAGAACAATGGCAGTAGGAATTTTAATGACTACTAGTGTGGATTCACCAACAGGATCAGTGATTTGTGCAATTCGAGGTTAGACATGTGGGGCTACAAGTATGGGAATGGATCCCAGGGAGAGGATATATTTCCAAATATCCTCACAACATTTTTTTCAATGTCTGCCACACATCACTTGTTGGGAATATGGGGGACCTCACTACCAACGTGACTGCTCTGAGTTACAAACTAGTAACACTTGTAGAGAGGGAAAATTGTCGATGGAAGGAGTAGGTAGCCACCATCAGATCTATGCAATGATTGATAACCACCAATTTGAACACCAATCCATCATGGTAGAAACCCCAGGTATGATAAACCATGTAAAAGTTACGAATTTGTTTGATTTTGTTGCTACAAATAGTTTTAATTCACCAATTGCATTAGAAAATTGTTGGTTGGTAGCCTATGAGCATGATGAATTTAAATAAGTCAAAATGGCTTCTAGGGTAAAACAAGAAGTAGGAACTAGCGTTGGCCAATGTCTAGTAAACGTCGAGGTGTGTACAACTAAGTTAAAGGCATGCATCACAAAATTGTGGGTGTATAATGTAATCATCAGGATGGACTAGATAGAAGCTCATCAAGCTCTAGTAGACTATTTCAAAAACAAGGTGATATGTTTGGATGATGTAGGTAAATTATATGATACTAAGAGAGGAGTGTCCCTTGTGATTTTGTTTCCATGATGAAGGTAAAATGTTTCCTTAGGCAATGCTTCAAATTATATGTGGTTGAGACCGTAAGTGATGAGAAGGGACCCTCCCTATATCACTCTCAGTTTTGTTAGAACTTAAGGATGTTTTCCCAAAAGAGTTGATAGGATTACCCCCTATGAGGGAGATTTTGGAGCTAGGATCCCCCACAAAGTAAAGACTCCATAGATCGAGGCACACAACGCACAACGCGAAGTATAATTTTGGTCTTAGGGGCTTTTGGGTGCGGTCAAAGCCCCTTAATTATGTAACACGATGAGACTTTTTGTGAACGTTGGACTCCACCCATGGTTTTGGACCATGGTATTGTAAAAGCCAAATCTATATAAGCAGTCTAGCTAGGATAGGCAAGATAGGCTTGAATGATATATCTTTTTGTGATGCATTTGGATGTCAGACTGAGTTAGAGTTTGTGTTTTGGGTTAGAGGAAAAGGCTCTTGTAGCTATGTGCATGGAGACCTTAGGAAATACGGCATCTATATGCGTAGGCCCTTGCAGTTGTGTGCGCAGGGTAGAAAGTGATATTATGAGACAAATTTAGATATGAATGAATGAACTGTTGAGCATATCTAAGTTATATTGATGTGTTTTTTTTTTACTTACTTTTTATGAATGAGTATGCTGAATAAGGGTTTTGTTCTGTAACTGAATAGCGTAGTTCATTTTATGGTTATTTATTGTGTTTAATACATGAATAAGTAAGATCGTGTAGTTTGTGAGCAAGTTCAACAGTTGTGTTGAATAGCGTTAGTAATATTGATAGATCTAACCTGCGAAAGTATGATAAGAAGGAAAAGCCCTAAATCCACTTTCCTCTAACCCTTTGGATGCATAAATCTGGTTCTAGCATCCCCCTATATTACCTCGGGTGATACTTTGGTCCACACAAGCATATCGTTGCCGAAAGGGCTGGTAATAGTGGGTTTTGTTGGATGACGCAGACTATATAAACCTGGGTCATGGCACCATAAATCGAACAGGAGATCAAATTCAAAATCAACATAAAACCTTGAGTAAAGCTAATATCCAAGAAAACCTATAGGATGATGGCTCCATAACTTTGTGAGTTGCAAATGTAGTTAAAAGTGTTTTTAGATTTGGGATTTATTAGACCTAGTATTTCACCTTGGGGTGCATCGATTATTTTCATTAAGAAGAAGGATTGTTCCTTAAGATTGTGCATATATTATAGGGAATTGAATCAAAACATTGTAAACAATGGGTACTTGATACCCATAATAGATGATCTCTTTGATCAAATGAAAGGAGTATTTATTTTCTCGAAAATTTATCTACGATCTAGATACCACCAATTGAGGATAAAGGAAGGTGACATCCAAAAAATTCATTTTCAAACTTAGTTTGTGCACTATGAGTTCATAAAAGTGTTGTTTGGTTTGACCAATGCACCAAAAATATTCATGAGTCTCATGAATGACGTGCTCTGGAAGTATTTGGACCAATTTGTGCAAGTATTTCTGAATGATATTCTTTTGTATTCCAAGATGAAAAGGAGCATGAAGGGAACTTAAGGGTTGTGTTGGCATGCTTAAGGTAAAATAAGTTATATGGAAAAATGTTGAAATTATCCTTCTTTCAAAATAAAATTCATACCTCGGAAACATCATCTCAGGAGAAGGGATTTCAGTTGAATTGGAAAATTTGAAGGCCATAATGGATTGGTTAGTGCCAAGAAATTGTTATGAGGTGTGTACCTTCATGGGGCTATTAGGATATTATCATATGTTCATCTAAGGGTTTTTAAATATTGTTAAACCCATCACCATATTACAACATAAGGGAGTTAGGTATGAGTGCATAGATGAATTTGACATTTCATTTATTGAACTAAAGAGATTACTAATCAGTGTACCAATCCTTCAAGTGCTTGACATGGAGAAGGAATTCACAGTTTGCACAGATGCTTTGAAAAAAGGATTAGGAGATGTGTTAATCTAATAAGGTGAAGTAATAACTTATTCATCTAAGAAGTTTAAGAAACATGAAGAGTTTCATGCTACCAATGACTTAGAATTGGAAACAATGATGGTAGGTTTGAAACTATGGAGACACTCCCTTGTTGGGAGAATTTTTGAGCTAGTTAGTCATCAATATTTTTCACTTGTTAGTGATGACTAGATCCATAGCTGAGTTTTCTAGAAGCTGATCTCCATATGTCAATTTGTCATCTAGAAAACCCTCATAAAACTTTTTTTCGCCCTCCTACTTTTCAGTCCGCCCATGTCAAGGTTAAACCTCATTATCACTATCCTATCTAGATTTAGCCCTACTGGTCTGCCCATCAGCTCTAAAAGGACAATCCAAGTCTGTTTCAAAAGCCTCCCCTAAGTTAGGAAGTGGCGCTTTAAGGCATTTTACCCTTGGCAACCATCAAAAGGCCAAAAACCTCCATCCGCTACAGACCAATCATGACAGACCTCCCACTCTGCAAATGAAATTGATAACAGCCCTAAGTCGCGCCACTTACACACCCCTAAGTCTCAGCAATGCACAGACCACAGTCTCAAGCTGATTTTAGGTGTTTTACAGTGTTTTATGGATTTTACAAAGACATGAAACATGTCATCATCTCAGGAGAAAATTCTTGAATCCACATTTAGAAGAACAACTGCTTCTCAATGTAAACATGAGCCTGAGATACATCTGCAGGGTAAGGAGTTACTCATCAAGACCTTGCAGCTTCCATTCAGCATGAAATCACAGTAAAAGAAAGACAACACTGTCAAACAAACTTGTTATTTGTCATGGCCAAAAACCTCCTTCATCTATAAGCAGAGGGTTAAGGCGCCTCCTTCATCTACAAGCAGAGGGTGCTGGCCAATATTGACTTGAAGAAATTACAAAATTGACTGTAAGCACAGGTTTGTTTTTTTTTACTAGACAGTGAAACAGTGATTCAAGGTTCTAAAGGAAAGTGATGATCAAAACAGGGCTAAGATCTGAAATGTGCAAGACAAAAGAAAGCAGGGTTTTTGGTCTTATGTCCTAAGAAAGAAGATAAATTGAAATTGCCAGCATCATCATCATGGCGCATCAAAAAGAGACTCCATTGATCAAAGCTATCATGACAAAATACCTCTGCAGGGGTGTTAATATGAATGGCTCAAATCAGTCTTGAGCAAGAAAATACTTCAGTTAAAAGGACCTCTGTGTGTTCTTTTGTTTCTGTTGAAATGTGGAATACAGTCCATGGTTTCTGGATGAACATAAAGAAAAGGCAGGCAAAGTAGTACACAGTCCCAGACATGTGACATCTTGCTATCATTCAAAGCGCCAGTGCAAGTTCATGGTGTTGCGATCTACACTCCACCACAAAGACAAATGTATCCTTCAGATGCAGTAGGGTTGGTGTTTTCAGAGCTGCATTGGAAAGAACATGACTAATAAAAGCCTTGGTACCTATGAATTATTCCAGCAGTCATTCTACACCTCATATGTTTGTCTCCTCAACACAAAGGTATAAAAAGGTTATGATCTGAGTTTTTAAAACTTTGGACAGACATGCAAAGCTAATCAAGGCATGTCATTAATGAAAGCAACTCCAATCATAGACAGGTGTCCTTTCAAAACTGTTTATCACAGCTGACACAGAAAATTTGGGTTTATCTCCTCAAGAGGCCTTACAATTGAGACTATTTCTCATAATATGCAAAAGAGGTGCTTTGACATGGCATTTTTTGGAAAACTTGAGACAAATACAGGTTTTCATTAGTTAAAAGATCAAGAGGCACCATATTGGTATGTTTGAGCAGAGAGAGGTGTTGGAAAGAGCGCCCCGCTTGATCAAAAGACCATGACAAAGTCCAAATGAATGCAAGAAATTTAGACACCTACAAATAAATGGAAAAGGTTGACGAAGCGCTTGGGGGTGTAGGGCTTGTCACAAGCAATGAAACTCTCAGGCAAATATATCTAGGTCTCACCCACAACCAGAAACTTCACCCACAACCAGAAAGCATCGTCGAGGATTAGTCCAAATGCACCTAAGCAAGAAAAGTATTTGATCTAGTTTGTCTCTTGTAAATAGGTATACAAGCTCATGAAAGGCAAGAAGGACCGTGGCATATTTTTCAAGGTTTTATAAATCATTGAAGGCAAAAGCTACATATCACTGTTACAAAGGAGGAAAATCCCACCAAGGGTTTCACCTTTCTTTTCAAAAAGCAAAGGGGTTAGAGGTCGTTTCTCACGCATTTCTCACATCTAAAAATATCAACAGAGCTCTTCGAGTTGTCCTCAAGATCGGAGTCAAGAATTTTGGGTAAGTTTTAAAGAGTTTTCGGGCCTCAGCAACTGCGCAGCACGCCTGTAGGTGCGCGCGGCGCGCTCAGGCGGAACAAGTATATTGAAATACACAGGCGCGCGGTGCGCCTGTAGGTTTGGGTCTTATCGGCCGACAGTCGACCCGACAGCCCATATTGCGCGGCGCTCTCCACAATAAATGCGTCGCGCAGGGTGTGAGCCTCCAAAACACCTCCAAAATAGTCCCGAAATTTCTCAAAAGGTTATTTAAAGAATTGCCATCGAATTTCCTATATTTTCTATGAGCTCCTTAGTATTGTAAAAGTTCTAAAGGCTGACTAATGCTGCGTTTTTTTCCAAAACTAAATGATGGTAATAAATTGAAGTTTATAGGTGTAAATCAAGGTATGATGGTGTGAAAAGGGTCTAAAGGCTGTTGTTACAATTTGCTGAAAGAAGGGTGGTCATTCTCGTCCCAAAAACTCGACTGCCCTCAAACTGTGATTTCTGTTGATGAGAGAAAGACATTAAACCACTCACAAAACACAATGGAACAGTCTTGAAAGAAGGAAGGAGCACAAGGTGATTAAGGGTGAACAGTAGGTCAGTTTTCAGACAGCGGTATCCCTCATATGAGCATTTTTGATCTTTCAAAAGAGTTTCCTTTATTTTATCAAAGGAAGAAAACGATGTCTTAACTTCAATTCCCTAAGGCATATCCAGTAAGTAAAAGTCATCATTCGTGTTCAGAGGTAAGGCAAAACTAGGATGAAGAACAGTGAGGTATAGAGAAGGCAGTTTTTTGTTTAAAGGGGAGTTTTACTATTGAATGCTACAGGCCTTTGCTATTACATCATAAAAACAAAATAAGCCCTTTTTCCCTATCTTATGAAAAATGACTTTGACTGTGTTTATAATGTTGAAATATGTTAGTTGAAAGGCATGCCAAAGGAGTAGAGTTCTGTTTAAAGAAGAACCTTGATTGTTTGATTGCTGCAAGACTGCTACTACCACCTCAGAAACATCTCAAAATTCTGTCATCTTGTCCCTTAAACATAGTAACTATTGACTGTGTAACTGCACTGTGGTTGACTGTGGTTATATTGTATATTTATTGGTTGAGTGGCCTAAACAGAGGGCAGCGTTGTTGAATCAAAGGTTTTGTTTTCCTTCCTCTACAAATGTAAAGGTGCCATTTTGCCTCCAACACCAAAGCTGGTGTCCTTCCACAGAACATCATTTTGACTGAGTATCTTGATTGACTGTGTTGAGTGACCTACCAAATGAAGGGCAGTATTTTGAAAGGGAGCACAGTGAGGCAGGGCAGCAAGGTTAAGGAGAACACATTGATGATATGCAGCACAGTGATGAAGAACAACGCCATGAAGAAACTCAAAACAGTGATGAAAAAGGAGGCTACAGAGAAGCGCTCGGCACGGAAGGAGAAGAAAGGCACATCAGCACTTGAAATTTTGGCTTCAACTTCGGAGCATGTTGCCAAGGACCCTTGAGGGTCATGCATACCAATTTTGGGCCCATTTTGACAACTTTTGGTTTTTTCGCATTTTTGAGTTTTTGGTCAAAAACTCATAAATTCGCCATTTCATTTTGGGGATTCATCAAAGGAGGAGAATGGTATCATTGGATGCCATAATTTCATGAGCACACCCTCAGCGATTTTCAGACCATTTGGAGATCATTTTCCCCCTCAAAACGGTGAAAAATGCTCACTTTTTGCACACTCTGCCCGGTCTATCAGCAGACTGCAAATTTTTGGTTTTTTACACACAGGTGTAGATTTGGAGGACTTCCAGACATCAGATCTGGAAATTTTCAGTTTTTTCTGGAAATTAGACACTCAGAGCTTTCCCACGAGCTATCATGAGCCTCGTTTCGACACCAGGAAGACTGCCAAATGTTACCGGCAAGTCAGGGGACCTTTTGCTGATGAAAATTTGAAGTATTTTTGTAATTTTTGAACCTCTAAAATCTGCTTTTTCCAAATGTGCGTTTAGCTATTTTTGCACATGGAAAATGATGCAAAGTCAATTATTTTTCCTTTTTTAGCACTTTTTAGATATTTTATGAGATATTTTTGTGCCTTGGGCTTTGCAAAGCCTCAAGGACAAGTTTAGATATTTTGATTAGGCCAATAGGAGAGGAAGTTGAACCATGAGGTTTTCCTCACTTGAGCCTATTTATTCCACAAGGATTTCATTGTAAACAAGGCTGAAATTGAGAAGAGAAGCAATATATGGTCATATGAGCTTTGGAGAAAATACTTGTGTTATGCTTTTGGATTGACTCTTGGATGTTCTTGGATGAATGAAGAAGGATTGTTGATGGATTCCATGACTTGGTAGAATGGTATAGTGTCTCTTGCTTTGTTGTTGTCTTCTAGTTTTCATTCATGATACATGTTTATTGCTTGCTATAGATCAGTAGAGAATAAATTTGAGATATGCCCATGGAGGCACCTCAAATTTCCTGAATCTTCATAGCTTTCATGTTTTCTTCTTCCTTAGTTGCATTAAAGAATTCTTAACTACTCTTTAATAACTTGAGGATATTGTTGCTAGTTTCATTAATAGTTCTATGCATGTTGAGTAGGATGTATGGTGTGCCCTACTTACCTATGACTGTCCATAGTTCCATCCATGAAACTATCTCTTTGACTGATTAAGATTATCATTTTGTTTGAACTAAGGAGGCCTAGTCCCGATCTAGCCCTTTGCCTAAAACTATGAAAATCCTGTTGTTCAAAGTGCCCAATAACTTGAAGTACTGTGTTTAGGCGTTCCGGCATAGTGTTTTGAGTTGTTAGTCTGTCTTATGTGTTTTCCCCAAAGTCTGATAGCCATTTCCCAAAGTTAGAGGGTCTTATACTTCTATGCATGGCTTGAATGTTTGTTTCTATGTATTGATTAGTTTATAGTTACATTTTTCATGATTAATGGTTTGCCCTACCATGTTTATGTTATCTATTGAACCAGTGATGCTTGAAACTCTTTGTTGTTCACAAACTTGATGTCCATTTACTCCATTTTGCCCAAAGATCCTTTCTACCTTGAATCAAATCGGCCCTTCAACAGCCTTGTATCGTCATCTGATAGCTTTCTTGACCTTTTGACCCCATAGCCCAGTTAATCTAACATCTTGTTATCTATTTTATATCTTTGATCAGTTTCATCCCTCACAACTTAAAAAACCAAAACCAAAAAACATACTCCATAACTAGCCTAAAATCAGAACACGATAAGCAAACACATAGATATCCCTTACACATATAGAGAGAGCCCTCTCTGAGTCCAGGAAGGCTAGGTCCTTGGGCTCCAAAGCTTGGTTTGATGTTACATCGTCATTTGGCTTGCCAATCGACCAAATCACGGGAACCTAACAAGAGCTAAAAATTGATCATGAGAGCCTGACACATCTCTTCACTTAGAGGGATCTGAATGTTAGGCATAGGTGATGTAGTGAATTCACAAGTAAGTATGATTTTAGGGTTTCATACATCAAGGGAAATGAGAATGTGGTGGTAGGTGCACTAAGCAGTGTTATAAATTAATTAACAGAGCAATGAAATAAACAAAATATTGCAGAAACACAAACAAATAAACACATAAAACAAGAGAGACATAGATATAAAATTTTCAACCAAATTGGATTATTTCCACGAAGAAACGGTTAGTCCTTCCTTTTATATTATCTAGCAAAATGAAGAGATACAACCTACAGTAGATCCACTACAATTTCTTCTTCACTCTCACACAGTCTCCTTTCTCTTTCTCGCTCATAATAATAATGCACAACCACAATAAAATTTCCTCATATAATCTGAGGGTTTCCTTATAAGGAAAATACCCTAAATTAACATAACTTCTACTATCAGATCATCTGCCTAATGAACGACCCAAATTGACTATAAATTACAATATTTTACAAGGTGAGTTTTCATCTATTTTTAGCTTTGGGGGCATTTCCCCTGAACCCCCACCAGTGGCCCTCTAGCCCCAGGACCCCCTCGCACCCCCCTGCGTAGAATTGTGTACAGTCTTCCTGGGGTATAAACCTTAGTTGAAACAAGACCTATGAATCATGAATATAATTAGGCTCCATACCCAACAAGTATGAGGCGATAAAACTTCTCCATGGTATCATTGAGGGTCAAATTGAGGGAGTGTGTGTTGGAGAAACTCTTTGAATATATTTTTTATCTAAAATTTACGTTAATGCTCCAGAGTGGGAAGAATGTATAACCAAATTTTGAGAGTTGTGTCCTCAAACTAGATGGATTGTTGATATTTCAAGAGAGAATGTGCATCCTTGAGGAAGGGAGTATATGAAGAACCATCCTTGAAGAGTCACATACAACACTCTATTTTTCACATTTTGGCATGAAGAATATGTATATGAACATGAAGAAAATATTATTTTGGGTAGGAATGAAGTGAAATGTAGTCAAATTCGCCTCCAAGTGTCTTGAATGTCAATGAGTGAATGTTGATGATTGCCACCCAATAGGACTCCTACAATGACATCAAATCCCTATGTATAAAAGGGTAGCCATTTCTATGGATTTCATTGTGGGTTATCCACTCACATCACAAATAAACAATTCCATATTTTTTGAAATTGATAAATTGACCCAAAAGTGCCCAATTTATCCCAGTGAGAGACAATTATGATCTTACCAACGTGGCAAGATTTTTTGTAAGAAAAATTATTTTGCTACATAGGTTATCCACAAATATAAATTTATGATAGAGACTCTCACTTTACATGTATATTTTGGACAATTTTACAGTCAGTGTTGGGGACTTAGTTGAACTTGAGCACTACATATCATCCAAAAACAGATTGTTAGACTGAAAGATTAAATTAGGTTATGGAAGACATACTAAGAATGTATGTTATGGATAACTAAATTCAGTGGAAAAGGTACCTACCATTTTAAGACTTTTTCTATAATAAAAATTACCACAGTTCAATTGAGATTCCTCTTTATCATTCTCTCATCAAGGGAATTTTGAGGTCTAAAATGTGCCTCCTGAGGAAAGTAATAAAATAAGAGTTGAATTTTTAAAGAAAAATAAAGGAAAATATTTTTTATTTTATTTTATTTTTATCTTATTTCCTTATAGGTTGACTTAAATGTCAATTGTATACACCTGTTGGATGTAGAATTAAATTCCACATCCAAAAATTATCCACTTTGAATATTTATGAGGAGACCCATATTTAAAAATGTTGAAAATACATGAAAATTTATTTGTGTGTGTATGTTTCCACAACTTGTCGTCATAATGGTTATCAACCTTTTTGGATGCTTTACTGTGTATAGATTTTTGATTGTTTAGAGAAAATAAAATATATATACACAATTAAGACTCAAAAAATACTGACAACCATTATGAAAAAATAATGTGGAATTTAATCTACATCCAACATGTGTCTACACTTGACATTTGAGTAAACCTATTAGGATACAAGCCAAAAGTAAAACTAAAAAATAGCTTCCTCTTCCTCCAAAATATTTACCCCTAGGGATGACATCATCATCTTGAATCTTATTGGTTCTTTTAAAATCAATTTTGTTAGTAACTTATTTGTTTTTAGGCCCATTTTTTTCCTCAAAACTCCCCTAATAATATCTATATGGGAGCCCATGTAGGAAACCATTGAGATGGGAAAGATTGGATGATAGAGTAATAATAGGACTAGAATTGGTCCAAGAAATGGAGGAATAGGTAAGACATATTCACAAAAGGTTAAACGAATCACATGATAGATACAAGAGTTATGCCAATACACATAAGACTTATAGAAGTTATGAAGTGGGAGACCAAGTTTTTATTCGTATCTGACCAAAAAAATCACCATTTAGTTTGGGAAAGGGATGAAGTGGTCACCTCGATTTATAGGACCTTTTAGAATCAAAGAGAAAATTGGACCAATTTCCTATCTTCTTGTACTGCTGCCCCATTTGCGTAAAACTCATGATTTTTTTCATGTATCTGTTCTACAATATTATGTTTTTAATGTTGCCCACAAACTTGTTTCGAGGGAATTACAGGTCTTAGACGTGGGAAATGTAATGGTAAAATCATTACAAATATTGGACCATAGATCTCAAAAAATTAGGAATTTGTTGGTGGACTAGGTTAAGCTCTAGTGGTACAAGTATAACCCAAGATTCACTACTTTTGAGGATGCAGACACTAAAAATTATGATTAACCCTCATTTTTGACCATTTGTAATGCCATTTTGACCTATATAGCTACCTATGTTGGGGCCCTATTTTTATTTCATGTTTTTATTTATGAACGTTGTGTAATATTGATGAATTCCAGTTAAACAAATGAACAAAATTATATAACACTTGATGGATTATGTTTTGTTGATTAAAGTATTTGATGTATGACTTATCTAGTTATGATTTATCTAGCATGTGACTTATTCGAGTTATGCGTTATTTGATACTTGAATGTTGGAATTTTTTTTGGAATTATATTGCATTCTAATTATATTTTGTGTGGAAACACCTTTGTGGAGTTGTATCAAAAGCAACCCGCTTTTTTGGACCATTTGTGCTTGATAGAAACAAAAAGATCATGGAGTTTTGATACTAGGCATAGACAGGAGAAATGGAAACCATGAGAATCCCATGCCATTCTTCGTTTTTGGCCACGTTTCTATGTTGTTCTTGATGAAGAGTCGAAGGAATTTGAGACATTTTCTTAGACATAGTCGTTTTCCTACAAACCATTTCGTGACATAACTTCAGATATAGGGGTTACAAGAGAAAAAATCATTGAGAAATGGAGGAATTTTAGATATAATGCGTGGAATGTGATCACACTCCTTTACAAATTTAACGTATTTAAGAAGATGTTGCACCTATTGTACATGAAGAAAATTTTGGTTTGGATTTAGAAGAGTGGAAATTTTTTTCTCAAATAATTCCCCCAAACAATGTGGAGATATTAGACCTTGCGAACCTTGGTAGAAGAAAATTTGATATTCATCATAATTGGCATGATACAATTTGGTCAGATGAATTATTGAACAAGAAACACATTTTATAAAATATGCACAGTATTATGGTGTTCTTAATACCAATTCAACTAGGCAGACAATTTGTTTCCTTCGTCTTTATCAGAGAATCAACATGTTGCTTTTTAAATTTTGTTTTGCCACTTTGTTAATGCTCAAGATGATGATATTTTGTGAATGATTATTCAGGGAACTGCCAAAATGGGAAAGTCTTATCTTATTCATTGTATTTTCCATGCTCTCTTTGCATCAATAATGGGTGGAAGAAGACCAATATTATTTCTTTCTCCAACTGGCATAGCTTCTTTTAATATATGTGGTCAAACAATACACTCTACTTTGAGAATTCCTATTAAAGATAATAAACTACTTACTGGCCAGAATTTAGAAAATTTCCAATAAGACATGAGGAATTTTCACTATATTTTAATTGATGAAATGAGCTTCATAGGTCCAATATTGTTTATGAAAATATATTCTCGTTTGAGAGAAGCCTTTCCAGAAAAGAAAACTTCTCCTTTTTGTGCCATGCCCATAATTCTTGTGGGTGATCTTGGGAAACTTCCTCCTATTAAGGATAAACCATTCTATGTAGGAAGAACAACAGGAAAAGTTTTGTCATAAAGTTTCAACATTTTTGCGACCTCGGATAAAATTTAAAGGCAACAAGGGGATGATTCCAGGAAGGAATATTTTCACAATATTTGATCAGGAGATCATGTCCAAGTTAAGAAAATGCTCAAAAATGAAAGTGCTCAGAAATGGTTGCAATCTAAACGACTGGAAAGGTCTCGTCGCTGTGATTCTAGCGTCATGAACGGTTCTCAAAACCGAGGTCGTATGTGAAAGTTACTGAGATTTGAAATCGTCCAATGAACTCCAAAACAAGACTTTTTGATTAAATTGACTATGATATTTTTGGAAAAAAAATTATATGGGAAAAGTTGATTTTTATTTATATTTTTGGGCCTATCAGTGGGTGCCACGTGGCCTTCCTGGAGGCTTCCACGTGGCCCCAGGCTGAAGGTTGAAAATACTATGCAAAATTGTGAGGTTAGGGGATTCGAACCCTGACCCGACAGTTTGGGTAGGGCCAACCCGATTGGCTAATTTGTGGTGTCTTATTGAAGAGTCAGGCACATGTGAATGTGAAGTTGGTTTGGCATGTAACGAGCGGAGAGGTTTAGGGGACTAGCCCCTCTGGGCCAGCCCATTACTATGTGACTGCATGCTCGAGACCATGGGCTAATACATTTAAACCGGAAAAAGTTAAAGGGCTAGCCTCGACACCATGTGACTTGAACGCTGGAACTGTGGGCATAAAGGCCTCAACCGGCAGAGAAAATTGTTTCCAAAACCATCGCCATGTGGCTAGCATAACCTCATAATAAATGTTGCGGTTCATTTAATGGTTTATCTGCGGTTAAGCCGGTGGTTCTGGCTCGACTGACATGTGACTGCCCACTTCTGAAATTTATTGCCACATTAAACTGTTACCGCCACTCTGGGCGCCTTCCACTAATTTCGATGGAGTTGGCCAAAATGGAAAGTTTAACTGGATTTATCTCACTTTTAGTGGGGTTTTTTGGGGGACATTGGGCATTTTTCTTGTAGAAGTCATAACTCTCTCAATTTTTCACCAAACAAGAGGAAATTTTAGAATTTTTTTGGTTTCTTTAGCATTTTGAAGAGTTTGGAATAGTTTTCAGAGCAAACAGAGGTGATATACAACAAATTTTTCTTTAGGGAAGAGGAAGGAGACATCAGGGCCATCATGGAGAAGGCACTGTATTGGGATGTATTTCACTGTTTCAGGTGAAAAAAAAGCCATTTCTAGATATTTTATACCTTCTGAAGTCGTATTTACAGTTGGTTTTTCCTGTTTAGGCATATTTTTCACTGTGTAACCATTTTTAGCAAATTAATAGAGCAAGGACATGCCATTAGGGAGCCTTGGACCGGAAGATGTAGCCTTAGAGGGGTGAACTGCCTCAACAATTTGTTGTGTTATGTTATGGTGAATTTTACTTGTGTTAGAGAGGAAAATCCCCTCTGCGGACAGAGGCGATCCCTACTAGCCTAGATCGGGTCTAGTAACAATCAGGTCACGCAGTGACGCGGGTCTCTAGTTACAAAACGATAAAAACATAAATAATTGCCTACCTCAGATACTACGCAGTAGTCGTTGAAGAAAGGATGACGCTTTCTGTCCTTCACTTTGGCAGATCACGATTCTTCCGCTTGACATGTCCAAAAACCTGCACACATGTAAAGAAGACAACGATACACAACGTAAAATCTAGATCTTGTAACCATACATCAGTCAGAGAGGATGTAATTCATTGCATCAAGAAATAGACATACGAATGAAACCATAATCAAATTTGCTTATCATTAAAATAACAAAGGAAAGATACAACCCAAAGCTCTGACACTTGATCTTCCTTCGGTGAGGCTGACAGCAGAGCACATCTCAATGAAGCTTGTCGAAAACGAGACAAAGCTCTCTCTCTTCGGCTTGGCTCTCAAAAGCTGTCTAGCTATAGTCTCCTTGCTACATGTTCGGCTCTTAGCTTGCTAAGGGAAAAGGAAAGCTTTTATAGATGGTGGAAGGGGAGTTGGGATCCCTAAAATTATGGGATTGGCCCTATCTCTAAGGAAGCTTCCATGATAGGTGGAAAACCACCTTCCATACATGGAGATCCGGAGCCAAACCTCCCAACTCATTTTAGTGACTCGTTCAGGAGTTTGTTAAAATCAAACTTCTTCCATTTATTTTTAAAAAACACTCCTTATTAAGCTTGGTGTGAGTGAGACACTGGGATAGAGCGCCAGTTGGCGCACCCTCTATGGTGGATTTTCCCCATTGGCGCAAGGGCTGAACTAGCTAGTCGCGCCAAGGCCAAAATATATGTTTTTATGATTTTTCAAAGGAAACTTTCTTCAGAGGAATGATTTTCCTTGTCAAGGGGGATGCCATGAAAGTGGTTTCAGGTCATGTCATTGCTCACAGGTCATGGGAAAGGCCCTCCAATGTGCGGGATGAGGGATTACAGGGATGGTGAAAAAATTTTGTGTAACAGATGCCCCCTAAAGCATGAGGCCCGAGAGAGAGAGAGAGGGGTGAAATTCTTTATGAGAACGTGCCCAACTGAAAACACTGTCGTTGGAAAACCTACATAGAAAAATACAATTGATAGCTCAAATACATGATATGTGGTATGGGCGCAACCATCTATAATAGAGTATACAATAATCAAGATCCAAGGTATGGACGCAGCCATCCAGAAAGGACCAATAAGTAGACTCAGATATGGTCGCAGCCATCCAATCAATGAGTCATGTAACCAATCATGATAATCCACAAAAAACCTGCAGCCTGGATTCCATCAGACAAAACCCAGGGTCTTGCGCTCCATATTGACCCGAACAGAGTACAAGTTCAAGCATGTGAATAAGTGAGCTGAAGTCGAACATGCGAGAACATCGTCTGATTACCAGCCAATAATGGAAGCCGTTAACAGACGCGAGAGGAACCACCAATAATGAGGATGGCCCTCAAGGTACTATAGGTACAATTGACGGAATGTGAACATTGAGCTAATGTCGAACACCCGTAGAATAATTCGATTGAAGGCCAATAATGAAAACCTTGCGTCGAATGCGAAGAACCTGCCATTGAGGCATGGAGGCTCCAAGGTACCAAAAGAGAGTCTCTTGATCAGCTTCCTGGATAATGAGGTGAAGTCGACAAGAAGTGATCTTGATCAAAGGTGGGCCATAGTGTTTCCCACATCATCGAAACGAGACATAGGAACATAATGTTTGTGAATCAGGATCAGATGAGAATCAGAGGGAGGTTGAAAACTACAGAGGTCAACTTCTCTTGAACATATCGGCGACACGACACTGGATTTGGCAGTATTTGACATCAAAGGATCTGAGGTCATGAAGATGAGGCAAAGAGTAGATGAGTGGTCAAAAAGGATTACCCAAACCCATGGAGGCAAAGAGGAAACGAGATGAGATGCCCCCAACCCAACACGAATGCAGACAAGTGCCATGTTCAAGAGCGACATACTGCCGACACGATGATGATAGTGGTTCCATTTTTCCCCACCATTTCTGGTGAGTACCCCAATTATTTTTGGAAACAAGCTTGAAGGGGATAGCATATGCTTGCGATATAAGTTTGTCCTTCGGAAAAATCCAACCAAGTACATTTAACGAGCCCTAGGAAGGAGGAACTCGAGTATCATCATTACGACGGAGTCTGATGTCATCAGGTTTTAACGAGTCTGACAAAGGAAGAACTCGGCGTATTTTCATGTTTAGAGAGTTTGAAAAGACAACGGAAAAGTAAACTCCAACAGTCCCTTTTCGTAGATAGTTCCTCAGATCTGAAAAGGTAGAAAACTGTGTCTAAGAAAACCTCCTAGTCACGATAGGCTAGGGTATTCCTTTTTCGTAAATAATCTAACCCAGCCCAAAAAAGGGGTAAACCTATACAGGGTAGATGTCGTTTCGCAACCAATTTAATGAGATCAAAACGACAAGTGAATCGACAATATTTTCATGTTTAGAGAGTTAGAAAAGAGTTGAAAGATGACTCCAGTAGTGACTTTTTCATGTTTTTACTAAGTCCGAAAAAGTATAAAATACAACTCATATCGTCGTCCCAGTCGTGTGAAAACCTGTTGTTGCACAAGAAAGCAAGCGTAAAACCCATTTTTCGACAAAATATAATAAAATATTGGAAACATAAGCTTCAAAACCTAATTTGATTTTGAAAAGTTACAAATATGACCAGAATAGTAAAAAAATATTAATTTTTTACTTTTTACGTCTTGTAGAGAGCAACAGCGAGTTTTTTCCTGTGAAATTACGGTGACGATTGTGGACGATCCAGTGCATCATTTCAGATCCCGTCTTTTCTAGGTAAGAGGCGCTTCCCTTAGCTATGTTTTAATCCATTTTTTTTATAGTATTCCACTGTGATTTGGGATCCCCGAGGGGAATATTTTCAATTTGAGGGCTCGCCCAATTGGTGCGGGTATGGGGCACGGACCCGCACCAATTGGGTTCTTTTTGCAAAAGGGTCGCGCCAACCACGCAACCTATTTTCCACTCAATTTTTACAAAAAATGAACAAATGAAATGGATTCTTGAATTCCCAAGGGATCTAATGAAGTTCTTGTGACCATTTTGGTGTAGGTACAAAGCCACAATGGTGATCAAATGGAAAGAAAGGGAGCATAGTGAAGAAGACGAAATGGAAATGGGCAACAAGAAATGCATGAACACTCTCTGGGATTGTGGTTTAAAGAAGTTATTATTGACACCATGTCTCAAGGCACAACCTGAATTACTGTAATACTTAATCAGTATCTTGGATGAGAACGAAGAGAAGTTTAGGCTTCGAGATCAAGTGCTGGAGCTCGAAGTATCCGATGTTTACTTCATCACTGGATTGTCTCGCAGAGGTCCAGTTCCGATCTTGACAGGTACCAGGCCTTCTGGTGAAAATATGTCAATGGTAATGGAAAGAGTGTGCTTAGGGGCACGAACAGGATCAGATAGTGGGAAAGTTGACATTCACACTGTTCCTAATCTAGCACTCAGAGTGGTGATCCATACCATTACGTGGGTTGTGGGGTCGCAGGCACTGCATGAGGCTACCAAAACAAAACTCCTATTAGCGTCGGAGTGTATGAACCCAAAATTATTTGATTGGGCTACTGTCGTAACCATGAATATCAAATGGCAATTGAAAAAGTGTAAAAAGACCAAACTGAAGCAGTTTCGGTATGGATCTATCTTGGTATCATTCATCCTCGAACGGCTACCTATTTTCCAGGGCCACGGGGTGATAGTCGTAGATCCACCATTGAGAGAGCCACAGATGGCTCGATGGGCAGCACTGATGCCCAGAGAAGGAGGGGGCCAGAAAATGTCATGGAGGCTAGAGTTCTTCATATGGCTTCAGTGACAGTTGATCGTCGTAGAGGACTGGCCCTATGATAGTACTGATTTCACGGGAGACTCGGACCTTCCACTCCTGGAAGGAGAGGACTGGGATGAGGAGCTGGGTGAGACTCATTTTGATTTTATGAATTTCATGATTTTTTTTTCGATATACATGTATGTCCTAACATTTAATCCTATATGTATGCAGATGTTGGCCCAAAGAGGCCCGCCGGGATGTCGCCGATCGCACGGAGGACCCCTCTCGCCTATGACCCTCAAGGCGAGGGTGGCTAGGGGAGTGAGCTAGTTCAAAACTTGGAAGGAATCGCCCATGGGATCCCTGATTATGCTAAGCTAGCAGATGTCCCTATGGCTTATCAGAGGCACACCGTAGGGGTGCCTAGTCACCTTCATTTCTTACTGAGGCGATTGGTGCAGGCAGTGACATGCTACCATGAGCACCATGCTGATAAGTCGCCTAGGATTTTATATGCATATTTTTGAGAGACATGTTGTCTTCAGATATTATTAAAACAGACATGTATATTTTTTGGATTTTATGTGATGCACACAAACTACAAAAATTCGACATATATATATATACATATATATATCTATTTCTGGATGGATCTTTTTACATATGATGATGTTTTTTACAAGTTGCGTAAATGTCTATCTAAAACCATGTTAGCTACTGCATCTGTTAACACATTCATTCGTCTGGGTATATGCTAATATGTAATGTAATCAAAATTTATTTCCATTAAATGAATACATAGATACATTCATAAAATGGATGAGTTCCTAACCGAATAATGACCATTGAGTTGTAACACTACAAGCTGTGAGTCCAAATATACAAGTAATGCACGAATACCGAGGTTAACATCCTCATTCAATAATTCTAAAACGACACTATATTTTGCAACATTATTTGTATCAAGCCCTATACAAACACCTTGTAAATTAACTAACTCACCAGCAGGATTGTAGATTACCCAGGCTGCCGAGGACAGATTCCTGGTACTGCGGGAGGCACCATCCGCGAAACCGACAAAAGGCGTAATAGACATCTGTACAATCAGGAAGACCAAATCAATAGAAAGACGCTTACAAAGCACACCACACCACACATGCAAAAAAATGAAATCACTCACTTATGTACACACACCACACAAGAATAATTCAAGCGTAGCACATCTTCAGTTACAACCCATTCCTAGGCTGTACCAAAGGAATACCTTCATAATCAATTAGCTCATAGGCCCCATTTTTCAATACGCGTTTAAAAATATAGGGCCCATGCCACATGGGTTGGAATTTTCCTGCCCAAAGCTTATCATGTGCTTGATCATATAAGAGGACGAGGTCCCCTTCTATAAAAGAGCATGGAGAAACCGTTTGATCAAATGAGCTTTAACTCGCTTTTTCTGTTCCTCAATAACCAAAGCAACCAAGCAGCGGGTTTCGTCCAGTCGTTCCAGATACAGGAGACGTTCTTCCTCTGGGGAAGTGTCGAGCAATAATTCCACAGCCAATTTCAGTGAAGGGATCTCACATTCAACCAGAAGAGTTGCTTCCATACCATACACCAACTGGAAAGGTGTCAATTCGGTCGCGCTCTTTATTGGAGCTGAGAAGAATTGGAGATGCCAGTTGGACTTGTGAATACGAATTTTTTTTTGAAGCATCGTGACAAGTACCTTGTTCACGGCCTCAACTTGGCCATTCGCCTGAGGGTAGTATGGCGTTGAGCTGTCATGACGCAAGCCCAACTTCGATGTTAGCTCTGTGATCATGTAGTCCCGAAAATGAGTGCCATAACTGGTGACAATGGCTTGAGGAAATCCGAAACGTGTAATCACATGGTTGAAAATGAATTGAGTGGTTGTCTTACCATCGGCATCTAATGTAGGCATCACCTCGGCCCACTTGGTGAAGTAGTCCACGGCAATGATTATATAAGCATGCCCCCCGGCCGAGTGAGGGTTACATGTCATAAAATCAATGCCCCATTTGGCGAAAGGGCCTACGGTAATAACAAGATGTAAAGGTAGTGGTGGCGCACGCATCTTGCATTGAAATATCTGGCACGCATGACATTTTCGAACTGCAATAATACAATCTTTGAATATAGACGACCAGAAGTAACCCGCACATAGAATATTCTGGGTGGTAGCATAACCAGACATGTGACCACCACAGGTGCCATTGTGATAGTCATTTACGACTTTCTCAGCCTCTTCCAAGGTCAAACATCGGTGGAGCACATAATCGACTCCGACACGATATAAGGTATCTCCGACAATGAGATATGGTTGAGATTGATAGTGAACGCGACGTCGAGAATCCTTCGTCAACTCAGACCGGAAAGTGGATGTCTGAAGGTACACGATGATGTCACCATACCATGGATCGTGAGCGCGATAAGAAAGAGAGTTTCATCCGGGATATGATCTTCGGATTGGGATGGAACATAGTCGATAGGGAGAGAGCAGATAAGATCAACAAAAACTAGTGACTTCATCGATTTGGTCGTAGTGAACTCCAAATCGAACTCCTAAAGTATGAAAATCCATTTGGAGTACTTTTCTCCCAGTAATTGTCGAGACAAGATGTAAGTCATGGGGTTGTAGTCAGAAATCACGATTACCATGCACAACAGGATGTAATGGCGAAATCGCTGAATGGCCTGAACCGCGGCAAGCGCCAACTTCTTGACGTGAGCATAGCATGTTTCAGTGTAAAGAATATTTCGAGATAGATAATACACCACATGTTCATTTCCTTCATCGTCATCGTGTATCAGAGCCATGGCAATCGTGCTGAACGCAGTGGCCAAATAGAGGGTAAAGTTGTGATGCTAGTTGGGAGGACGTATTAATGGAGCGTTGACGAGAAACATTTTAAGTTTATCGAAGGATTGCTAAGCAATCTCATCTCAATGGAAGGGAATGTCTTGTTTTAGAAGTCGCATAAACCCCTTGGCCACTTCTGCATAGTTCGGGATAAAGCGATGTAAGAAATTCGCTTTCCCCTGAAGACTCTGAAGTTGATACAACGAGGATGGGGATGGGAGATTAACAATAGCCTTGACCTTGAGGGGGTCAAGGTGAATTCTGTATTTATAGACAATGAATCCCAAAAGATGACCAGAATCAACACAGAAGAAGAACTTGTGAGGATTAAGCCTGATATTGTAACGCCTGCAGCAGAGAAAAATTTGGCGGAGGTGTTCAGGATGGTCTTCGCGCCGAGCTGAGTGAGCCGGGATGTCATCTAGATATGGCTGAACAATGTGTCGTATGTCATGAAAAGCATAGGACATAGCACGCTGGAAGATGGCTCCAACATTTTTCAAGCTAAACGGGAGCTTCTTGTAGGCGAATGTGCCCCATGGACAGATAAAGGCAGTCTTATGTTGATCAGCGGGTAAAATATTAATTTGATTGTAACCCGAGAAGCCATCCATAAGGGAATAGATCTCACTCTCCGCGCAGTCATCGATGATCTAATCTATAAAGGGAGTGGGATAGTTGTCCTTAGGACAAGCCCGATTGATGTCTCTCTAGTCAACATAGACCCGAATTGTTCCCTACTTCTTATCTATAGGGACAATATTGGAAACCCATTTTGTGAGGGGGATTGGATATATGAAGCCTGCAGTGAGAAGTTTCTCAACTTCTACTTTTATAGCTGTGGCTTTTCGAGGATGCACTGGGCACAGATGATGACGCACTGACTTCACACCAGGATAGGTGGGAATTTCGTGCACGACTATACTGGGATCGATCCCAGGCATCTCTTCATAGGACCATGTGAAAACATCTTCGAATTCGTGGAAAAAGCTAGTTTATACTTGAATCTCTTCAAGAGAACAAGTAACTCCCATGTGAATGTTCTCGACAACCCCCGGTTTAACGGAGATGTTGATAGGCATGGTTTGGGTGATATTACTCAGATTTCCTTCCGAAATAACCTTATGAGTCAATATTGGAATTTGGAGAGGCGGAGAGGGAACCTGAGATGTGAACCAGTCTAGACAAGTAGACATTGCCCCTAGGCCGGGCATGAAGGAGGAACGATGATGTCCATCACTCTACGACAGATCTTCAAGAGACATTGTCTCAACGATGGCTTCGTTAGACGGGAAGACTTCTCTCAAAGGATCGGGTGAATATGCATTGCCAAGCCAAGGGTATTGAGAATAAACATATAGAGCCATGCTCAAAGGAGCATTTTCAGGAGGAGGAGGATCTGATGCAGCAACGATTTCACAATAATTGATTTCAACTGGAGTCAAAGGAATCGATTCTCCAAAAGAGGTCACCTGTTCAAGAGAAGGGATGATCCACGAATCATTTGACCTAGAGATCATGTTGACTTGAACGGTGTTCGGTGGTGGCGCAGGAAAAATAACCATGAGAACGAGGTCCTTGAAAAGACCAGGTCCTACACTGTCAGGGGGATTGGGAATTTGATCCATGTATGGCACGTTGTTCTCGGAGGATGAAGTGAAGAAAGACAACTGATCGATAGTGATAATATTTCCCTCATGAGGAGACTTCAAAAGCTGGAAAAGGGTGGACGGAATGCATAGCATGGCATGGGTCTAGCTGCGACCAAGTAGAAGATTATAGTTGAGCTTAGCATCAACCACTTCTACTTCAACGTTGACTGTCTTATACTGTAATGTGATCGGTAAACTCGTGAGAACACCCAAGGGTTTTGATTCCCTACCATCAAATGCCTCAAGGGCATTGGGAGATGAAGTGAGAGCTGGAGAGCCAATGGCCTTCCAGCATGCAGATGACATAAGACAGGTAGAGGCACCTTCATCCATAATGGCTCTGTGAATTTTGAGGCCATTGATGCCGACTTGTATAACAAGAGAGATTTGATGTGGAAGTTGGGGGACAAAATTCTCTAGATCAAAAGTGAGAATACTATAATCGGCAGGATCAATTCCACCGATTGCGGATAATAGAGCTTTCCATTGTGATGGGAAACTTTGAAGCACTTCCAATGCATACATTGTGGAAGGTGCCTGTGCCAAATCCTCAACAATGTTGTAATGTTGAGCAGCATGGGTGTTTGGATTATAGGAATATTTTTAAAGAACACCTTTGGAAGGTGGCCTTACAATGGGTTCAGCGTTGGGCTTCTCAATTTCTAAAGGACCAAAGACAGGTGGGGGAGGCGGGCCATCAATGACTTCCTTCCCAGCTGCTTGGCGTGATCCGGCATAATCCTTTGAACGAGTAGCGGTCAAAACAGGTGCAAAACCATTCATCATGAAAACTTGGGACCCAAATGGTGCAGATGGTGAAGGTTGTTCGACCATCTAGGTCTGCTGATATGGGAAAGGTTCCTTAAGAACTGCCGGAGTCCCCTTAGAACCTTTAAGAAGTTGACTAACCTCGAATCGTCGGGGACAATCTTTGGTGTAGTGGTCTCCATCACAGATCAGGCAAGGGTACTTTGGTTTTCATTGGGAACCATCATCAGCACGTGGTTTGGAGGATTCCGATTTCGGGGCATCGGATTTGGATTTGCCTTTGCCCTTTTTCTTTCCTTTGGAGGTTTTTTCTACAGGATTAGCCTGAACGACATTGACCTCCATGGTCTTACCAAAATCGAGAGTGGCGAGAGGAGCAGAGTTGTTGGAAGAATTCAACTTCTACTTCCCATTAGAAGAATTTCGAGAAGTCTGAGAGACAAAACCAATAAAACCATCAACCAATGGGGTAGCTAGTGCTTTAGAGGTCCCTGGTTGCAGGGCATCAGTCAAGATATCATATAACGTGCCGGACTGAGAGTACACCAAATCGAGAAACTGGGCACGAGCGATGGCTTGTTCCTCAGTTACACATGCCCCCATAGCAATATCTTGAGTGATCTTGTTAACAAAGGAGGTAGTGAACCAGTGAGTTAGAAGCTGATCAGAAATATCAAACTTGATTAGACGACGATGACGTCTCCACTCATGAATATGATCTGATATGTGAGTGGATTTTTTCTACTTCAGAGATGTCAGGAGGTGCGTCCAGACTTCATAACAAACCGGTAACTGGAAATGTGTCAGGAAATCCACAGCTAAAGTATTAAAGTCTTGAAAAATACCATGGTGTAGTTCTATATACCACTTAGCAGCTGCGTCGGTAAGAATGCACTGGAAAATACGTAGAAGAATCGATTCATCCACCCAAGAGTTTGAAGAACACCAAAAATAGTAGGTCATGACATGTGCTTGGGGGTCTTCTCTAGCTTTACCCTCAAATTTAGGATAGTCACCAAGCACCTTGGTTAGAACCGGAGGCCAATATGGATTATGAAGAATCAGATCATTGGTCAATTTAGATATATCCAGCAATTCCAATGTGGCGAGGAAAGGAAACTGAGGATTAAACGGCATGTTAGGTCCCCGATAAGGACCTGTACCTATACTCCAACCTGGTTAAGCATAAATTTCCCCCTAATGGTTTTGTCCTGAAGGATTCTGACCATATGGGGTATAAGTCGTATAATTGGGTTGATACGGTTGCTGATAACTAGTGTAAGGGGGTTGATAACCGGGGTACTAACCCTGATTATATGCAAGCCCCGTTTGAGCAGTGTATGGATTCGACTGCTGAGTATAGGTATAGCCTGGTTGTTGAAGGTAATAACTAGAACCTTGGGGTGGGTTATAAACCAGTCGAGACTGACCTTGAAGGTAATAACCACCTTGGGGTTGAGTGAGTTGCTGGTAAGTGGGGCCCTACTGAGCCTGATAAGTTGGGTGCATAGGCAGATTCGGCTGTGGCATAGAATAGATCGGCTGTTGAGCAGGGTTAACTGGATGTACAGGTTGTCCTGGTTGAACAGGTTGACATGGCTACATAGGCTGGCCTGGTTGAACAGGTTGGCTTGGGTGAACAGGTTTTCCTGGTTGAACAAGTTGGCCTGGCTGATGAAGGACACCAGGCTGCCCCGGCTGAGCTGGTTGGCCTGATGGCGGGAGAGGGCCTGGTTGTGCCTAATAACCAGGTTGAACTACGACAGGACCATAAGATGGCCTTGGCTATGTAACATTCAGACCAATGGGAAACAGAGGTTGCTGAGGTTGCACCATAGGTTGAGAAGGATGGATTTGTCCCCCAGGACCGTACAACGGCTCGGGTTGATACCCTAGTTGGCCTGTGGGTCCTTGAGGTTGCCCTGGTTGGACCATAGAGTGAGGATGTAGAGGTTGACCTTGAGGGTTGTAGTACTGCCCTTTCAGACCGTACAACAACCCTTGCTGGCTCGAAGGTTGTCCCTATAAGGGTTGCCCTTACAGGTCATACAAATAACTAGGCTGGACCGAAGGTTGACCCTGGAAGGTTTGTCCTTGTGGGTTAGAGGGTTGCCCAGCCTGGGTAGATAGAAAACCGTGAACATACTGACAAGCCTCAGGAGTAGGAAAACGAAGAGGGTTACCCTGCTCATCATATTGATATGAAAGTACGTAAATCAGGGTACCATTCGGTCCATAATGGGAAAAATAAGGATGGTTGAGATCTTGAGAGGACTGACCAACCTCGGAGTTTGAAGGCTGTAAAGATAACCGATACTCCTCAGGAGAGATATTCTCCGGAATAGCAGATGCTATGTAAATGTCTTCAGGAACTGACGAGGTCCTAGTTGATTGAGTAGTGATAGCGGGCGTAGATGCAGCTACATAGACAATAGGCCTAATAGGTACGGATGTAACATGAGGAGATGATGTGATAGGAGTCGATGGCGACATCCCTAACAAAGGAATAACAGGCCTCGTGGATGGAGTCGATATTCCCATATAGGCCACGGTGGCCATGACCTGACTTAAGGACCTATATCCCACTGGAAGCGAAGGACCAAGTGAAGACATGACAGAAGACTCAGGGATGTTTTCTGGGAAAAGCTCGTAATCTTCACCAGATGTAGGAATTTTCTCACTAGGAGAAGGACTAGGTGATTCCATATTTGACCCTGCCACGAGATCTTCTAAAAGACGGCGAGGACAAGGAGGTATAATGGCAGCCAATAAAGGCGATCCTGATGTAAGAGGAGGGAAGTGTTCCCCTACTCCAAATCCAAACCAAGCGTTGTAAAAGGGCCAATTGAATTCAACTGTTCCACCAAAGGGAAGCTCAGATATAATTGGTCCCCTGTCGGGAAACGCGGATACAATAGGCTGTTGATGTTCAGCAGAGGATTGAGAGACCTCTGATGAATTTTCTGTGTAAGGAATACCAGTAGACGAAACTGAGGGTTTCGCCACTGTGACAGTAATGAAAAGAGGAAGAGATCAAAACAAAGACACATAGGCAAAAACCAAGGAAAATAATCAATTGACCGAAAAAAAATCTCTAAAAGGGCGTGTGATCGTAGGTGATTAATTTTACCAGATTGAAACTAGAAAATTTTACTGTTTCATGTTTTAAGAGTCTAGAAATGAGTAAAAGATGACTCTATCTCTTTCAATTTGGAAACAAGTGTGAAAGGACAAGCACTTGATGATCTTTTAAAATTTAATGAGTCAGAAAAGATCAAAATGACTACTCTGGTAATCTAGGCAGATGGGTGTACCAGATATCCGTGAACAGCCATATACACCTTGGTTAAAAAATGAAAGGGAAATCAACCAAGGACTTGACGTACATGTAGGTAATTTCCCCGAATGATATCTCCGGTGTACCACGGGTATAAGGCGGCTGACTCGGCTTCCTACGGATAAAGGATAGCAACCTAGTGGGGTCTCCCTTTATATACGCGATGGTACGGGGAGCACAAGTCCATACTAGTGTTTTCTAAAGACAAAAGGCAAACGACAACTACTAGGTTTAACGACGCCGGAACACATCACTAGCTTAGACCTCTAGATATTTCGTTAATGTTTCAATGTTGCCTTAACGTAAACTGAATAAATTTTAGTGTTGATCTTCAATTATGTTTCAATTTCAGGCCCTATCAAATGTTATGTCTCAAAAAAACCTCTAAATGCACACTACATGCCACAATATATCACTTTGTTCGATGAAGAGCTAACTACGGGAAGGTTGAGAGCTTTTCAAATAATAAAAAAATGATCACAAAACATCCACTACTGTCTCTAATGCACGCTAATGAAACTAAAAACTTTTCTCTTAGAGTTATATAACACTAATAATGCAGAAAAGCTTTCAATTTTCACTAAATTAATCAAAAGCAAAGAGATTTGTTCTTGTGTTTTTCAATGTTTTAGAGCAAATGCACCAAACGAAATGAAAAACTAATGAAGAAACCAATTTTAGAAATGATAGAAAAAGAGTAGAAACAAGCAATTTCACTCAATGCAAACACACACAATCATAACTCAAACTGATGAAGAAATCCCTTAAATTGGAGAGGAATCCCAAAAGACTCATACAAACCGTGTAATCTAGGTTCGAAATGAGACAAAGCGAAACTTGAATGAAAAATAGAGCAATCACTCAACTAATGCAACGATACAGTGGAAACAAACCAAACGAATGCAAAGAAGTGAAAAGGAAGTTGACTGGAAAAGCGAGAACCCAAAAGCTCACACGGGAGGCTCAACACACTATAGCACCTAGAAGCCTTAGGGCTAGAATGCAAAACTGATGGTATAGGGCAAACAACTGGAGGATAGGGGCCAAATATGGCCAACAAAGACTTCAAGGAACTCAATCACTGATAAAAATGACACTAGGACCAGAAATCAAACTCAGAGTGCTCAAAAACAAGCAAACCCTAATACCAAACAGGGTTGGCGCGACTGTTTGGCTGTATCTTGCGTCAAAACAACGTTGGCGTGGGGGCCTAACTAGCAACAAGTGCAGTTGGAATGGCTGTTAGGCTATAAACCGCACCAATCGAGTTCACTATGGGAAGAAATGAAAAAAACAAGCAGAGAGTAGATCAGGTCTTCTAGGGGCTAAATAGGGGTTTTACACTAAAAGGAGGAAAACCAGAAGAGCAAGTAAATCAAGTAAAAGCCAAAAACAACCAAAAGAGACAAGACTAACTCCAACTATCTCTCCCTAGTGGAGTCGCTAGTTTGTTGGAGAGGTAAATCCCCTCTGCGGACAGAGGCAATCCCTACTAGCCCAGATCGGGTCTAGCAACAATCAGGTCATGTAGTGACGCAGGTCTCTGGTTACAAAATGACAAAAACATAACGAATTGCCTACCTTAGATCCTACGTAGTAGTCGTTGAAGAAAGGATGACGCTTCCTGTCTTTTTCTTTGGGAGATCATGATTCTTCCTCTCGACCCGTTCGAACACCTGCACACATGCGAAGAAGACAACGATACAAAACGTAAAATGTAGATCTTGTAACCATAAAACAGTCAAAGAGGATGTAATTCATTGCATCAAGAAATAGACACACAAATGAAACCATAATCAAAGTTGCTTACCATTAGAATAACAAAGGAAAGATACAACCCAAAGCTCTGATGCTTGGTCTTCCTTCGGTGAGGCTGACAGCAGAGCACGTCTCAATGAAGCTTGTCAGAAACAGGACAAAGCTCTCTCTCTTTGGCTTGGCTCTCAAAAGTTGTCTAGCTATAGTCTCCTTGCTACACGTTCAGCTCTTAGCTTGCTAAGGGAAAAGGAAAGATTTTATAGATGGTGGAAGGGAAGTTGGGATCCCTACAATTATGGGATTGGCCCTATCTCTAAGGAAGCTTCCATGATAGGTGGAAAACCACCTCCCATACATGGAGATCTGGAGCCAAACCTCCCAACTCATTTTAGTGACTCGTTCAGGAGTTTGTTGGAATCAAACTTCCGCCATTTATTTTTAAAAAACACTCCTTATTAAGCTTGGCGCGAGTGAGACACTGGGACAGAGCGCCAGTTGGCATGCCCTCTATGGTGGATTTTTCCCATTGGCGCGAGGGCTGAACTGGCTAGTCACGCCAAGGCCAAAAGATCTATTTTTAGGGTTTTTCAAAGGAAAAATTATTCAGAGGAATGATTTTCCTTGTCAAGGGGGATGCCATGAAAGTGGTTTTAGGTCATGTCATTGCTCACAGGTCATGGGAAAGGCCCTCCAATGTGCGGGACGAGGGATTGCAGGGATGCTGACAAAATGATGTGTAACAAATTGCTTTGTATTTCTGCTGTGATATGTTAAACAAATATAATTAACAAATCCTCACACATAAAACTCAGAAACAAAACAAAACTACTTTGTTTAACCTGCAAGTCATGGAGAACACTTTGCACACAAATTCTTTGAGAATGGATACTTTGCATAGCATTACAAATAGTTCCATTTTCAAATCAGTTGGTATCAGAGATAGAGTTTTACTCTGCATTTGTTCTTGTGCAAAGATATAGTTGATTCTTTGCAAGTTTTGATGCTTACTAGGCTTAAACTCAATAGAGGGGAAGGACAATTGGTTAGAGCTCAAAATAATCCTCAACCAATGAGGGCCGAAGTGCCATTAACTCCACCTTATAACTCACCTCCAAGAGCCATAGAAGAAGCCTTAAGCATGTATTCAAGAGAACGAGAAATTCCTGAAGACATTGATCCCAAAGAAGAAGAACAGGTGTTCTGAAAGGCATTCCTGGACATGACTAAGATGGTGAGGATACTTTACCAAGAAATGAAAGAAAGGCTTGAAGGGTAATGGTCAAAACACCACAAGGAAGGAGAGGGTTCTTTAGGAGGAAATAAAAGTGATGACAAGTCAAAGAAAGAACATGGAGGAAATGGTGATCCACCATCCCCATCTTCATCCTGTTCCTCTATATCGTCATCCTCTACTTCGGTGAATCAATCTGACAAGTCAAAAAACACTGGTAAAAGTTCATTTTTAAAGCTTGACGTTAAGTTTGAATTCCATATGTTTAATGGTGAGGTCAATGCAGAGAAACTTGACAATTGGATAAGGTAGTTGGAGGTTTACATGAGGATACATAACCTTCATGATGACGACACCAAGATTCAGTTAGCCTCTTTGAGAATGGATGGTGCAACATTGGTATGGTGGGAAGCCCAAACCAAGGATGAGATTAGAAAACATGGTAATATCAATTTATCATGGGTTGATTTTATTTCTGCAATTAAAACGTAATTTTATCCATTAGCTCATTTACAAAAGGTTATCATGAATTGCAAAATATTTAGACAACTTAAGGGACAAAATGTAGAAGATTACACCGAAGAGTTTAGACGAAGAGCTCTTTTACTAGGAACTGATTTGCATAGCCAAGAGACTTTGCTGAAATATATAGGTGGTTTACATAGCTATCTTATACATACTATCCTTATGTTATATCCTACTAGTCTAGACGAGGTTTGTGTCCAAGCCATGCATTTAGAGGCTAGAGTTAAACAATCTTTTGATGGGAATGAGGACAGTGAATTTAAAGGCAAAGGGAGAAAAGAAAATGCAAACTCTAGGAAAGAGAAGGGAAAATTCTTTTGTAAAAAATGTTCCAAAACAAGCCATGATGAAGACCATTGCTGGAAAGTTCATCTGGAGTTGAAACCAAAAAAATTCAAAACCAAAGATAAGTCCAAGAAAAAGTCAAGATGGTTGCAATAGCTGAACAAGACTTAGGGTCTAAATCAGGAGATGAAACTAAAAGCATAGCTATGGCACTAAAGAACATAAAGGGGAAAGAGATTGTAAATGAAACAAATCTAGTTCTATCATTTCAAACTATCACATAGAAGCTCCAAATGAGGAGAGGAGGATTGAGCTGTTTCATGTGAGGATCATTTCAAAACACACAAAGATAGAGACGCTATTTGACAGTGGGTCACAAGTGGACCTCATATCAGAAGACTTAGTCAAGAAGCTGAATCTTGAAACCATTCCACATCCTAAACCTTATCCTCTTGGTTGGATTTGCAAGGATGAAAATTTACAAGTTTCAAGGAAATGCATGTTGCACTTCGCCATAAGAGCTCATTATATTGACATGGTTGAATTAGATGTGGTACCGCTTGACATTATAGGTGTGGTGTTGGGAAATCCTTACTTGTATGACAGGAAAGCAATCTTCCATCGCCATGAGAACAAGTGCCATTTATTTAAGGATGGCAAGGAGTTTATTGTGAGAGCACATCGGAAAAAGCTAGAATCTTCTTTAGTGAATGCAGGGCAGTTGAAAAGGCTTGTCAATGAAAGTCAAAATTTGACTTTGTTAATGATTAAGAAAAAAGATTGTGTACATAATACTTTTCATGTTATTGTTGATGTAAATGATGAGATGTTTTAGTTTGAAAGCAGGTCGTATTTGGAGGAAGATGACAAGAAGTTGCAGCAAGTGTATTTGGTGTCAATCGGTGCAGAGAACAAAGTGTCAGTGAAAAGCGGTGCAAAATTCCAAGAGAGGGTGAAGCATGCAAGCAAAGAGGGCACAAAGTTCAACAATCATCATTGCCATTTTCATAATGGTAGAGTACTATGTCGAGGAAACTTGGTCAGGAATCGACACAAGTACATGGCTCATTCGGCAAAAAATCACCATGAGGACAGTTGGCAAGGTGATTATTATTTTCAGTTTCCTTTGAAGGTAGACCATTGTAGGAATAGTATGGTTTCTGCAAATTCCAATTGCTATTCTGTAAGTTTCAAAAATTTTCAACATGACACAGTCAAAGTTAGCAACACTCGGTCAACAGATTCAAGGAAGAATTTATCTTTTTATGAGAAGCTCAATTTGATGAAATCGGGGAGATTTCAGTGGTTCAAGTTTGGAAGAGTGGAGAATCAGTCTCCTCATCTTCATTTTTTGTAGTTCAGAGAAATTTTGGGGTCCAAAAGATTCCCATTGGGGAGGTGTGATCAGGAGATCATGTCCAAGTTAAGAAAATGCTAAAAAATGGAAGTGCTCAGAAATGGTTGCAATCTAAACAACTAGAAAGGTCTTGTCACTACGATTCTGGCGCCGTGAACGGTTCTCAAAACTGAGGTCGTATGTGAAAGTTACTGAGGTTTGAAATTGTCCAATGAACTGTGAAACACGACTTTTTGATTAAATTGACTATTTTATTTTTGAAAAAAAAATTATATGGGCAATGTTACACCATTTTTTGGTCATCTAATCCATTGTTATTAGATGGACCAAAGTACACCAAGTAAGACCAATTTTACCCCAAGTAAAATCGCATTCACTATGAAAAATAAGTTAGTAAACCACCTTTATTAAGTTGTTTATGGTCTAAATATGAAACCCCATGGGGAAAAATTAAATAAATCCATATTTGTTTGATTTTCCTCAAGGAATAATTAGTTAAACAGAAGTTTAATTAATATTCCTGGTTATATTTAACCCAAAAAAAGGAAATTGGTTAGATAAATCATTATTTATCTTATTGTTCTTTAAGAATAATTATTTAAACATTATTTAAATAATATTCTTTGTTAAATATGGCTAAATCTCCCTTAAATAATTAAATAATTCATTATTCATTTGGTTATTACACAAACATACCCTTAAAATGATAAATAAATCATTTATTTATTTATTATTTACAAATAATGGGATTTGATTCAAGTCAAATTCCTTTTCCCTCCAACAAATATATTAAAATATTCCGTAAAAGTTGGATCTTGATTTGGTTAATAATATTTTAATTATGCAGCAATATCTAGACTAACTCAATATTTTGTTATAAATAGAAGGTTTTTCCCATTCATTTGTCACATTTTGTTTCCTAAAGATCACTTTGGATCCCAACTCTTGGTTTGGCTATTGATCCATTATTATAGCCATATTTTTCCATTTTTGTCTGGGTTTTCTACACCATCAAGAGAGAGGAATTCTAAATCTAAAGTGCTGAGGACTTACAAGAACCCATCCCATTAAGGAGAATAGGGGACACCCTCTTGTGTTTTTCCTCCCAGGTGCCATTAATAAAAATTTCATTGGATATATTCTTGTCTTGTCTATTGGATCTATGGAGTAAATATTATTTTTTCTACTGTTTAATGTCTTCTAATGCATAGATCTATATTTTTGCAGCATCTTTCTTGATCATCTAACTGCAGATATAAAGATATTAGCAGTCATTTCTGCTATTAGGGCTGTTTGTTATGCGCAGCTAAAGTGGACTTTTTTCATACGCTTTGAATCAAGATTCATACTAACAACTGGTGACTCCACACGAGTTTACGATTACGATCGCTATCATTTTCCTGATCCTTGCATATCCAGCTGCTGCAAACCCTAAGATTTCTCTTCAGCCCCTTTTTTTTTCTTGATGTTGTTTTTAACCCATAAAACCCTAAAATGATAAAAATTCTGACTTCCGTGTGTTTTTGGACCTATTGCGCAGGTAACAGACATCAGCCGTGGCTAAGACGAAATTTTTTTCTAAAATCTGCCGTCGAGAGTGTTGGAAGTGCAGGTCGCACTTTTCAGCCCAAAACCTATGACCTGGACCTCCAAGGCACACTTTACTGCCCAAAAAGTGTGACCCCTGCTGAAAACAGGTCAGAAACTACGACCTGGACTTTTTGCAGGGATTTTTCTGAAAGTCTTCTGGGTTTATCTGAGCCTCTGTTCAGGGTTTTTTGACCTCTGTCTCCGCCCGTTTTGGACTTGTAATTGCTCTGTTTCACTCAACTAAGTGGGAACCTAGTCCCATAGGGCTTCATTACCCTCCACTTTTTGTGGAAGAGTTTGTTGTTGTAGGTTGTCTGAAATTTCAGAGTCTTCAGCCATTTTTTCAGATTTGATACCTCACCTTCATATCCACTTCAGATTAGCTTGTTATCCATCCAAATCTCCTCATTTAGCTTTGTTTGGGTTTTCCTTTAAGGTGCACTCCGCTTCCCTCCTGGAGATAGCCTTTCGCCACCTCTTTTTACAGAAATTCTTCCTCTGATTTGTTGTTGTTTCTGCACCACTTTCCAATAGATTTTCTCCTTTAGATCCCTATCCTTTCTGACCTTAGATCTATTGGTTGTTTTAGTGTGTTTTTATTAGTTTTTTCACTCACCTATAGACTAGTTGTTGAGAGGCCCACCTCCTTGGGTTTAGATTATTGCATTATTAGTTGTTTATTTTTTGTTTTTGCAGACCTATATATTGTCATTTGTAGGTTTATTTACAGCTATAAAACAACAATTTTTCTTTTCTCTACAATTGTCTAGGTTTAAAAATTAAAATTTACACACTTTTACACACACACCCTAAGCGAAAAAGGGCTTGGTTAACAATGCCAAGAAAAGACTCTAAAACATTGAAATAAATTGATCTTAATCCTCTCTGCCCTTGTTTTGACATTGTATTAAGTTGATCTTGCACCTCCTTGCCCTTGTCGGTCTCTTTTTCATTTGTGCCGTGTTTGTGTCGTCACCATTGCGCCACCAAGGCATTCATCCCGGAGACTTCTTGGTCTTCATCCTCAGTTTCCGGTAAGGAGACTTACTCCTTCACATAGGATTCGAGTTAGTCCTTAACCGAGTCCGCACTCCGACCCTTCTTCTGGTCCTTTGGGTTCTCCTTCTTGTTCCGACTTCGGTTCTCCCCCTATCACCTTCACCATGTCTAGTGCAAGACCTAATACTGGTGGTAACCATGGCCCTTCTGCCAGGAATACCACTAGTGGGACTGCAACGGACACTACCCTGGCTGCACCCTTGCTCCCTTTCATGGCAGGCCTCAACCTCCCCGACTTTGACCAGTTGATAAACAACCCTATACACCATGACGTTAGTTGGCCCGCTATGCCAACAAAGCTCCCTTCAGACATCCCAAAGTTTTAAGGTCTTGCTGGACAAGATCCCTCAAATCATATTCGATCTTTCCACATGTGTTGTTCGTCTAATTCCATTACCGATGACTCTGTTCATCTTCGGTTGTTCCAACGAATGCTTACAGGTGAGGCTTTTAAGTGGTATGTTGATCAGGCCCCTTACTCTCATACCACCTTTTTGACTCTGGCCTGGGATTTTTTGTCTTATTTCTTGCTTCCCCTTCGTTACAACACTGGTAATGAGCTCTTGATCTCTTTCCATCAATCATCTGCGACCCACCTATCTGAACATGTTCAGGAATTGCGGAGAAGAGGGATAATATGTCGAGCCCCTACTCTCGAAGACCATGTCTACATGGACTGATTCCTTAGGACTCTCTTGCCGCCTATCATGAAAGACGTCGCATCACACTTTCCTCAAACAGAAGAAGCCGCTCTCCAAATTGTGTTAAAATATGACTTGATCTGCGCTCAGTCAGGTTATGTTTATACTGTCCTACCTGATCTTCCCAAACCTGGTGGTGCCAACGCACTGGGGGCATCTCACGCCATCGATGGTATCTTTGGAGCTCTCTTTAATCCATATGCTCAACCTCCCATGGGCTATGGTTTCTCTCAGGGAGGGGCCAGCTCCTCCGACACTTTTCCCCCTCTCGGTAGCATGTATCCAGGATACGACATGCCACCTCCTTTTGCCCAACCTCCAATTTACCACACTGCTACCCAAACTCCTTATTATCCATATCCACAGCTTGGTGCTCCAGCTCCTATAGCATTAGCACCTCCTCCTCCATTTCCTTCTCAACCCCCGCAACAACAACCACTACCCCCTCTGGGGCAGGTGTACGCATAGCAGGGCATGACTAATCCTCCTCCCTCAAAAAGGAAGAGGAGAGGCAATCAAAATCAAGCTGCCTCTAGTAATCCTGGACTTAATCAAGGTAATTATCCTAACACTACTCAGCCCAAGCAGGATAGGCCTCTTCGTATGAACAAGCCATGTTCATGTTGTGGTGTTTATGATCATTATACGCATGATTGTCCTCTTCTGCCACAAATGCGATAGCTATGGGAATTTCAAGCAACATTGAGAGGACAACAAGCCATATGTTCCATTCATCCCAGTCCTACACCTAGTCAGCCAGTTGTGCTTACTGATCCTTTCCCTCAACAGGGATTTGTGGCTACCCAACCACCTAAAATATAGGTGGCCACTCAATCTCTTCCATATGTTTCCCCCGATTACCAGATTTTCATGATGTCCTCTGATCAGACTTCTAAACCTTCTTCTCTTGGCCCTTCACCTTTAGTTGGTACTCATGACCCCCTTTACCGTCCAGGGACGGTTCCTCCCGGCCTCAACCATCTTGGCACCGTCCCACCTAGTCATTACCCCTATGGTCAGATACTGTTCCTTGCTCCCCCACCAGGAGTGTACAGAGTACCTGTTATGGCCACCCTCTCTCTTCCTAACCTGACCCTTGGGATTCCCATCTGGTACCTCGATCCTCCAACTGCTACCCCGCTTGGTCAACCTAAACCTTATCTCGCTTTGACCCTGGTTCAGCTGGTCCCTAAGACTTCTCCCATTGCAATAATGCCTCATTCACCTCAACAAGAACCACCTCCTGTTGCGACTGCTTCGGGTAAGAAGGGAAAAGCTCGCAAGGAGGAATCAAAGGACAAGGCTACCCTGAAAAACCCTACCCCTTTTTGGCCTCCACTACATACCATCTAGTGTGCTTTGTGTGATGTTTTTGGCCACGCCACCCATACTTGTCCAGAATTGCCTCACCTCAAGTCCATGGTCAATGAACCATTTCCGGAATCAGATATCCCAGAGGTATATGTCACTATACCCGATTCAATCCTGAAACTCAAACCATTGTGCACAAATCACCCTTGCGCTTTGTGTGATTTCCATGGTCACTACACTCACCTTTGTCCTCGCCTCGAAGAGTATCATTCCTCTTTAGAAGCCTTACGCCAATTCGAGGCCGAGCACAATGACACACCCGCTCCCTTATTTTTGCATCTTGCTTCGGCAACACTTGACGACACAGATGCTCCCAATAACTTTTCCCCTTTATCATGTTGAGATAACGGCGCCTTGGTCGGAAGTCCATGATGAGACCTCCCCTGATGTTTCACCTAACCTCCCTTCAGCACCCTCCCTAGTCTCAACATCGGTAGATCCTCTGTCTACTCACTCTTCTATCACCCCTTGTGATGATGCGCATGCGAACCTCTCCTCTCATAATGAAAAGTAATGCTACTTCGCCGCGTCAGGTGGTCTTTCTTCCATCAGTCACCCCATCGTCTATTACGATGATGAAATTATGGAAGTAGCAACTACTCCTGACTTTATCTATTCCCCCTTACATCGAATTCATGCATTCGAACCACATGCTCCTTGTGGCTATTACATTGACACCCAATGTTTGTGTAAGGGGGAACCCATATTTGAGAGACCAAGAGAAGCAGTTCTCCACCACTCTCCTAGTGAATCTAGTCATGTCAACTCTAGTCCCATTATTTTTCCACATTTAGAAGAACTTATAGAGTCCCATATCACTTCAAGATCGCTATAGGGATGATACCCCTCATCATTCTTTCATATTTCATCAAAAACCCAATCTCATAGACATTGTGGTTGACCAAACTATGAGCTTTTTGGGAGAACATCAGTTCATTATCCCAAAGTCCTACCTTTGGGATAGCAACACCATGTTTTCCAACCCAAAAAATTTATTCCATTTTAATCATATGTGCAGTACCAAAATAGATTGGTAATCGTCTATTTCCTTTCTCAAACTGCATAACCATACCGAAAACAAGTGGCACACCACATCATTAAAATGTGTTTAGATCTCCCTCTTCCTAAATACGTTTTGGCATGTCCATAACATGCCCAGGGGCACCCATGCCCCTCAACCACAAAATCCCGGATCTCAGCCCATAACAGCACTGAAACCCCCTTTCTCTAACAGGTCATACTTTCCAGGTCCTTCCCTGGGTCAGGTAGCAGTTTTCTGCCCAGGTCGTAGAACAGACCCAAAAAAAAAAAAAAAGGTACGACCTGGCCTGTCCATGAGCTCTGCGTACCTAAGCTGAACTTTAAAACTCACTAAAATGAAAAGTAGGATGAGACATCTTACCTACAACTGTCGGATCTTAAATTCCAATAGTCGATTCATCCACTACAACCGTCACAAGATTTAAGGCCTCCTCTCTTCACGATATTCACCACAGCTCCACAGGAAAATAAGTGAATCTGGAAGGAAAATGCCTTATTAAAAGAAAACCCTTGATTTTTCTTTCATTTACTGCGACCAAACCGTACCTCAGTTTTATGAACCATCTATACCATTGGAAGGATCCCACCAAGCTCTCAAATGGGTATCTATTAGCTTTTTGTGATTTGATACTTCACCAGGACACATTTTGTCCAAGAAGCGCCACTTCACCCTTCTTCAAAATCAAATTTCTTCACTTGCAACACTCGTACTGGAGGCACCATGTTGCCTCCATACTTGTCCACGCTCGTGTTGAATTTCATCGTGAGTTACCATCGTGAGTTACCATCTTGTACTCATGCTTTTATGGTCCCCATTGGACCCTTTTCCTGTGTGGCAGCACCATCGAGTCACCCTTGTTTAGAGCATCCGAGTTGAGTCATAATTGATTTCATGGAGTCTATCCCGCGTCCCTTCGCACCCCACTATAGTCCTCCATCCTCCATTGCTTGGTCCCTCTCTCGTGTCGCACATTATGAGCTTCAGTTCCACTGTCCCCTATCCCTCATGATATTGTGTCAGTCGCTGCCAGGTCATCCATGCTATTTATGCTCTAACAAGGGAAGTCGTCTGTTCACTACTCAGTTCCCCCCATTTCATCATCATCTTTGGTGTCAGTCTGTCAGTCACTCTACTTTTTTTTCTCTCGTGCCTTAGTTGACGATCCCTTATTGCCTCACCTATGGCAGACCTCCTTCTATTGACATCAGCTCATTCATTCCAGAAGACGGGTCTAGAGGGCAGTGTACCTTGGTTCCATCTTCCACTCTTTTTCAGTGCCTCGGATCAAGCAAAGGGACTCCTCATTGCCATTTGACTTGATTGTTTCTTAGATCCAGCTCATTTTCAACATGACCGAGATCCGTATACTTGATGGTCCAGTGATGCAACAGCTGACATCGGTGATTCCCAGGTATGTTTGAGATGTCTCAGCCCTCATGAGGGGGTGGCCCTATAGGTAGCCCCCCACACACTTGGCTAACCTCTTCATTACAGCCTTCAATGCAGCTCCATACATTTCATGATGTCAGCTTCAGCCACTTGCAGCGCCTTTTTTTTGCATGTATCAGTCAAATTTTCAGAGCCCTTTCCTATTTTCAGGGGCATCTGGGTTGCATTTATATCTCATGTACTCAGAAATCATTGTACAAGTCTTGGCTGTTATCCCAGGCACAATATGTATGTGGGATTCATTATCGTGTTATTTATCTGGCTCATTTGTGGTTTTCTGGATGCCTTATTGTTTGTACTATTACCTCGGCGGGCATAGGTATGCCTCCCCCGCCGCCTATAGTAGGTACTCACGTATCAAAAAGACTTGTCACACCTACAAGTCACCTCCTTGGGGTCTAGTTCTTTCAGCACTTTGGTCTACCTTAAAATCCTCTCTCTTTGAATTCCCTGTTGTTGTCTAGTGATTAAGTTTCTACAACGTACTTCGGTCATACGATTAGCTCCTAACGCTCGCACGCTGGGGGGGAATCTGTTACACCATTTTTTGGTCATCTAATCCATTGTTATTAGATGGACCGAAGTACACCAAGTAAGACCAATTTTACCCCAAGTAAAATCTCATTCACTATGAAAAATAACTTAGTAAACCACCTTTATTAAGTTGTTTAGGTCTAAACAGGAAACCCCATGGGGAAATAAATCCATATTTGTTTGATTTTCCTCAAGGAATAATTAGTTAAACAATAGTTTAATTAATATCCATGGTTATATTTAACCCAAAACAAGGAAATTAGTTAGATAAATCATTATTTGTCTTATTATTTTCTAAGAATAATTATTTAAACATTATTTAAATAATATTTTTTGTTAAATATGACTTAATCTCCCTTAAATAATTAAATAAATCATTATTTATTTGGTTATTACACAAACATACCCTTAAAATGATAAATAAATCATTTATTTATTTATTATTTCTTAACCATATCCTTAAAATGATAAATAAATCATTTATTTACTTATTATTACCTAATCACATCCCTAAAATGACAAATAAATCATTTATTTATTTATTATTTACAAATAAGGGGATTTGACTCAAGTCAAATTCCTTTCCCCTCCAACAAATATAATAAAATATTCCATAAAATTTGGATCTTGATTTGGTTAATAATATTTTACCTATGCACCAATATCTAGAGTAACTCAATATTTTGTTATAAATAGAAGGGTTTTCCCATTCATTTGTCACCTTTTGTTGCCTAAAGATCACTATGGATCTCAACTCTTGGTCTGGCTATTGATCCATTATCATAGCCATATTTTTCCATTTTTATCTAGGTTTTATACACCATCAAGTGAGAGGAATTCTAAATCTGAAGTGTTGAGGACTTACAAGAACCCATCCCATTGAGGAGAACAGGGAACACCCTCTTGTCATAACTCTCTCAATTTTCGACCAAATAAGAGGAAATTTTAGTCAATTTTGGGTTTCTTCAGCATTTTGAAGAGTTTGGAACAGGTTTCAGAGTGAACAAAGGTGATCTACAATATCTTTTGCTTCAGGGAAGAGGGAGGAGCCATCAAGGCCATCATGGAGAAGGCACTATATTGGGTGCATTTCACTGTTTAAGGTGAAAAAAAAAGCCATTTCTAGCTATTTTCTATCTTCTGAAGTCGAATTTATAGATGGTTTTGCTTGTTTAGGCATATTTTTCACTGTGTAACCATTTTGAACAAATTAATAGAGCAAGGACATGCCATTGGGGAGCCTTGGACCGTCAGATGTAGCCCAGGAGGGGTGAAATTCCTCAACAACTTGTTGTGTTATGTTATGGTGAATTTTACTTGCTATGTATTTATGTTGTTATATGTCAAAAATAAATTTAATTAACAAATCCTCACACATAAACCTTAGAAACAAACCAAAACTACTTTGTTTAACCTGCAAGTCATGGAGAACACTTTGCACACTAAATTCTTTGAGAATGGATACCTTGCATAGCATTACAAATAGTTCCATTTTCAAATCAGTTGGTGTTACACAGTATTTTGTCACCGTCCCTACAATCCCCCGTCCCGCACATTGGAGGGCCTTTCCTATGACCTGTGAGCAGTGACATAACCTGGAACCACTTTCATGGCATCCCCCTTGACAAGGACAATCATTCCTCTGAAGAAAATTTCCTCTGCAAAACCCTAAAAAATAATCTTTTGGCCTTGGCATGACTAGCCAGTTCAGCCCTCGTGCCAATGGGGAAAATCCACCATAGAGTGCGCACCAACTGGCGCTCTGTCCCAGTGTCTCACTCGCGCCAAGCTTAATAAGGAGTGTTTTTTAAAAATAAATGGCAGAAGTTTGATTCTAACAAACTCCTGAACGAGTCACTAAAATGAGTTGGGAGGTTTGGCTCCGGATCTCCATGTATGGGAGGTGGTTTTCCACCTATCATGGAAGCTTCCTTAGAGATAGGGCCAATCCCATAATTGTAGGGATCCCAACTCCCCTTCCACCATCTATATAATCTTTCCTTTTCCCTTAGCAAGATAAGAGCTGAACTTGTAGCAAGGAGACTATAGCCAGACAACTTTTGAGAGCCAAGCCGAAGAGAGAGAGCTTTGTCCCGTTTCTGACAAGCTTTGTTGAGACGTGCTCCGCTATCAGCCCCGCTGAAGGAAGATCAAGCGTCAGAGATTTGGGTTGTATATTTCCTTTTTTATTTTAATGATAAGCAACTTTGATTATGGTTTCAATCGTGTGTCTATTTTTTGATGTAACGAATTACATCCTCTTTGACTAATGTATGGTTACAAGATCTAGATTTTACGTTGTGTATCGTTGTCTTCTTCGCATGTGTGCAGGTGTTCGGACATGTCGAGTGAAAGAATCGTGATCTGCCAAAGCGAAGGACGGGAAGCATCATCCTTTCTTCAACGACTACTGCATAGGATCTGAGGTAGGCAAATCGTTATGTTTTTGTCATTTTGTAACTAGAGACCTGCGTCACTGCATGACCTGATTGTTGTTAGACCTGATATGGGCTAGTAGGGTTTGCCTCTGTTCGCATAGGGGATTTACCTCTCCAACAAACTAGCGACTCCACTAGGGAGTTAGTTGGATTTAGTCTTGTCTCTTTCGGTTGTTTTTGGCTTTTGTTTGATTTACTTGCTCTTCTGGTTTGCCTCCTTTTGGTGTAAAACCCCTGCTCAACCCCCAAAAGACCTGATCTACTCTCTGCTTGCTCTTTTTCATTTTTTCCCATAGTAAACTCGATGGGCGCAATTTATAGCCTTACATTCACGCCAACTGGCGCTTGTTGCTAGTTAGGCCCCCGTGCCAACGATGTTTTGGCGCAAGATATAGCCAAACAGTCGCGCCAACCATGTTTGGTGTTAGGGTTTGCTTGTTTTTTAGCCCTCTGAGTCTGATTTTTGGTTTTGGTGTCATTTTTTTGACTATTTGAGTGCCTTGAAGTCATTTTTTACTGTGTTTGGCACCTATCCTCTTGTTGTTTGCCCTCTACCATCAATTTTTCATTCTAGCCATAGGGCTTCTAGGTGCTATAGTGTGCTGAGCCTCCCATGGGAGTTTTTAGGTTCTCTCTTTTCCAGTCAACTTCCTTTTCACTTCTTTGCATTCGTTTGGTTTGTTTCCATTGTATCATTGCATTAGTTTAGTGATTTCTCTCTTTTTCATTCAAGTTTCGCTTTGTCTCATTTCAAGCCTAGATTACACGGTTTGTATGAGTCTTTTGGGATTCCTCTTTGATTTGAACGATTTCTTCATCAATTTGAGTTCTGATTGTGTGTGTTTAAATTGAGTGAACTTGGTTGTTTCTACTCTTTCACTATCATTTCTCAAATTGGTTTCTTCATTAGTTTTTCATTTCGTTTGGTGCATTTGCTCTAACACATTGAAAAATACAAGAACAAATCTCTTTTCTTTTGATTAGTTTAGTGAAAATTGAAAGCTTTTCTGCATTATTAGTGTTATATAAATATAAGAGAAAAGTTTTTAGTTTCATTAGCGTGCATTAGAGACATTATTGGATGTTTTGTGATCATTTTTTTGTTATTTGAAAAGCTCTCAACCTTCCCGTAGTTAGATCTTCATCGAACAAAGTGATATATTGTGGCATGTAGTGTGCATTTAGAGGATTTTTTGAGACATAACATTCGATAGGGCCTGTAATTGAAACATAATTGAAGATCAAATCTAAAATTTATTCAATTTACGTTAAGGAAACATTGAAACATTAATGAAATATCTAGAGGTCTAGGCTAGTGACGTGTTCCGGCGTCGTTAAACCTAGTAGTTGTCATTCGCCTTTTGGCTTTAGAAAGCACTAGTACGGACTTTTGCTCCCCGTACCGTCACGTATATAAAGGGAGACCCCACTAGGTTGCTATCCTTTATCTATAGGAAGCTGAGTCGACCACCTTATACCCGTGATACACTGGACATAGCATTCGGGGAGATTACCTGCAGGCGGATATGTGAAGATGGGTTACACTTTTGTGAGAATCGGGGTGGAAATTTTTTTCGGCAATAGTTCAGCCAAACTCATGCTTCCGTTTAGATTGACGGCACACTGATGTCGTGGGAAAACATAATTTTTTCCGAAGATGGGAAAATCAGGAACAAAATTTCGGCCGAATTTTACTCTTAAAATAGTTTGGCCGAACTAGTTGCTATAAATAAATCGCCCGCGAAGTTTATTTGTTTACCGGTCTATTTGTTTGCGCGTTTTTATGTCTGTGATGATGCTGGTCTGTTTTTTTGCGCATTTTTGTCTATGCTTCTACTTCCGTCCGCGCTGTTGGTCTGTGGCGACTTCAAGCGACTTCAATACCAGGAATTTGTCTTGCTCTTTATTCAACATATTCGGCATGCTCTTTATCTGTGTTAGTAGTTATGTACATGTGATCCTGTAACTATCCTGTATTACTAATAGTTGATAGAGTCATAGATTATGGAATAACAGTAACCATTGATCTCTTAGAGGCTGTGATTTGGTACCCTATAATATTACATTAACAGGTTCGATTCGTTTTGTATGCTAGCTAGTTTCGTTTTGTATTGAGTGCTAGTAGTTAAACCACCATAGATGCATGCAATATTGATAAATTATTTGAAGTAAGAGAGATTTTGTTATCACAACATTGTCGCCTCTACTTCTGGGTAGTTACAAAGGTCTAGCATGCAATAATTTCTTCTCTAAGTTGAAGCGTGTTGTTTTCTATGTCATGTACTCATCAAATTATGAGTTTACTTATAGCTATATTGAAGGCATCATTGATTCCTGTCAGGTAGGCTTGGGTGCTGCCTGTTGCTTCAGCTGTAGGAGTGATGTTATATGTATCATGTGAATGTCAAGATTTAAATATTTAACCGTGGTAAATATCATATGCACTACAAAATTTCCCAAATTAATACATCATTCTATGGAATTTTTGTTATTTATTGTGAAGGTGAATAATGCATTCATGATAAATACCTCCAGATGTAATGAAATAGCCATCCATATGTTTACATCATAAACCCAACATTGGACTTAAAACTAGACACGGTACATCATCATGACTAAATTACATATTTGTAGCCCCAAATTCCGTGAAACACAGGAACAAGATGCTCACAAAATATCCAATTAAAATTCATATTCTGAGCACTTTATTGGGAAAATATTCTATACTAGTATTTGATATGATGGAAACAAAGTTTGTTTTACGGTAGGAATGGTAAACTGTACTTCTCCTCAATTGCCTTTAGTATAGTTTTAATATAATCTAATGCCTAGTCAGGATCATAAAAAAATGATATTCTGCTAGCATTCTTCAAGGGAAATTTCTACTTTTAAGGGCCTTTTTTTCTGAGTTTAAGGGTAGGACATGGGTCAAAATAACCTCTTTAGGATTATAAGTAGCCATGATTAGGTTCAATAGTTGTGATTAGGTAGGTACAGATATCGCTATGTTACCCTTTCTGTCATGTTTCCTTTCAACCATTTCTTTTATAATGTAACTAGTTTTTACTATCATTTTTTGTCATTTCTTTTATAATCTAACTAGTTTTTAATATTATGATAGTTGGATTCATTACATTCACTTTCGTAATCTAGTTAAGATTCTAATTTCATATTATTTAGATCTAATCATATCTTATTTTGAAATATAGTCTAGCTACTATTTCACTAACATGGTAGCTATATTTACTCATCTCATTTCATATTTTGGTTGCTTTGTTTTCAGTAGTTGGGAAATTTCTACTTTGAAGGGCCTTTTTTTTCTGAGTTTAAGGGCAGGACATGGGTCAAAATAACCTCTTTACTATTTTTGTAAACCTTTTAACATTTTCCAATCTGCTAAGTGTTTTAAGTACTGAAACAAGGGCTAGCTTCCATCATGATCAGTAGCCGTGATTAGTTTCAGTAGTTGTGATTAGGTAGGTGCAGATATTGCTATGTTACCCTTTCTGTCATGTTTCCTTTCAACCATTTCTTTTATAATGTAACTAGTTTTTAGTATCATTTTCTGTCATTTCTTTTATAATATAACTAGTTTTAAATATTATAATAGTTGGATTCATTACGTTCACTTTCATAATCAAGTTAAGATTCTAATTTCATATTATTTAGAGCTAATCATATATTATTTTGAAATATAGTCTAGCTACTCTTTCACTAACATGGTAGCTATCTTTACTCATCTCATTTCATATTTTAGTTGCTTTGTTTTCAGTAGTTTGGATATTTCTACTTTGAAGGGCCTCTTTTTTCTGAGTTTAAGGGCAAGACATGGGTCAAAATAATCTCTTTACTGTTTTTGTAAACCTTTTAACATTGTCCAATCTTCTAAGTGTTTTAAGTACTGAAACAAGGGCTAGCTTCCATCATGATCAGTAGCCTTGATTAGGTTCAGTAGTTGTGATTAGGTAGGTGCAGATATCGCTATGTTACCCTTTCTATCATGTTTCATTTCAACCATTTCTTTTATAATGTAACTAGTTTTTAGTATCATTTTCAGTCATTTCTTTTATAATCTAACTAGTTTTTAATAATATGATAGTTGGATTCATTACATTCACTTTCATAATCTAGTTAAGATTCTAATTTCATATTATTTAGAGCTAATCATATCTTATTTTGAAATATAGTCTAGATGTTATTTCACTAACATGGTAGCTATATTTACTCATCTCATTTCATATTTTAGTCGCTTGGTTTTCAGTAGTTGGGAAATTTCTACTTTGAAGGGCCTCTTTTTTCTGAGTTTAAGGGCAGGACATGGGTCAAAATAACCTCTTTACTATTTTTATAAACCTTTTAACATTGTCCAATTTTCTAAGTGTTTTAAGTACTGAAACAAGGGCTATCTTCCATCATGATTAGTAGCCGTGATTAGGTTCAGTAGTTGTGATTAGGTAGGTGCAGATATCGATATGTTACCCTTTCTGTCACGTTTCCTTTCAACCATTTCTTTTATAATGTAACTAGTTTTTAATATTATGATAGTTGGATTCATTACATTCACTTTCATAATCTAGTTAAGATTCTAATTTCATATTATTTAGAGCTAATCATATCTTATTTTGAAATATAGTCTTGCTGCTATTTCACTAACATGGTAGCTATATTTACTCATCTCATTTCATATTTTAGTTGCTTTTTTTTCAGTAGTTGGGCATGCTTACTCCCTGTCCTAAAATTATTCTCTTATAGGCATTGATTTAAAAAAATGCTCGACACATAATGGTGTAATATTTGTAAAATATATAATCATGCAGTCCCTATTTTTAACTTTATAAAAATAACTCAATGGAGTTACCTCAATTTCACACCGATGTAACATGACTTACACAACAAGCTGATATATAATAATTTACAAACTATTCAATCTAGTCATACAAAATAAAAGTAACTAGAATTATCACAAGGCTTTCATATCTTGTCACAACAATTGAATGGCTTATGTTTAGCATTTTTCCACTCTTCATAGATTTAGAAGAATTAAAACCTAGGAAGACTAGCAAAAAATTGCAAATTTTTAACCAAAATTCTAAGCACATAAACATAAAATTAGTTAGATTAGAAAGTACACATACAAAAAAGAAATCCTAAATACTACATCCAAAAATTTTGTTGAACGAAAAAAGAAATAAATAGTAACAGAAATACTATGCCAAATCAGAAGGCATTGCAGACAGAACAAATTATCAACAATGTGCACATGGAAGCAATTTATCAAGAGGTTCCATACAGATAACTTCAATGGAAACACACTCAACTGAAATCTTCCCTTTATTAGTCTCAATGGCTGGACCATCATTGCTGGAATTTCCAAAAGCATCCTCTCATCTGCCCCAATTAGTGTAGATCCATGAAACACCATGGAATTGTTGGAAATATCCTTGATATTACTAGATTTAACTGATTCTAATGTTGATTCATCAGATAGTTTAGATTTATCCTTTGAAGATACAAAACCATGCTCTAAATCATCCTTTTTATCTTTAGTGATTTCAAAATCACTTCTAGTTCCTTCATCTTCATGTCCTTCTTCAAGGAAACTTTCTTGTGGCAATAACAAAGAAGGATTTTCAAGAAGAGAATTTCCCATTGAACTTTCATCCTCATTGTCAGAATTCCTCCTCCCTTCGATGTTATGTTTACCCATAGGTTGAAAATCATCATAATTTGTAGTTTCTCCTTTCTGTGATGTTCCACTGTAGTTCCTCTTGACATGATGCCATGGACCCTCCAAATATATGCTCTAGTTAGATTTCTCTCTCCCATTTGTCATTTCTTCTTGAAGGAAGGTGGTCATTCATTAGGAGGGACTTTTACCATTTTGTAGTTATGATTTTGCTTATTAATTTGTGGGATACTAATATGAATCAAAGGGTGATCTAAATGATTGACCGATCTTCCTTGTATTCTTGTTCCCTCACTTTAATTGGGAGGTTAGTCTTTGATCCTAGTCCAATGGGACCTCCTCTAAGGCCTTAGTATTATAATAAGAATAATACTATTGAGGCTCTAATTGAAGTAGGATGGCCATGATATTCCATACTTGCCACTTTCCATCATTCCCTCTATTCCATATCCATTCTTCGGGAAAGTAATCTTTGATCATGGAGATTGAAAAACTCATCCCCATCCTTGTGTTTGGGCCAGTGAAAATTTCACTAGAGTTTCATGCATCTAAATGAATGATGAAAGAAAATAAAGCCACGATAAAGGAAAAACGAAAAATGAAAAAAATGGTTGGGACAAAAATTAGTGTTTGGGAAAAATCCTAGTATGAGCTTTACCCCATAGTCATCACCTAATTCCTAGAGCACTTGATGCTCCACACATAAAAGGAGCCCTGTATTGTTCCAAACTTAACAATCAATAAACTACCTCATCCTAAGGAATTATAAATGCTCAATCTCTCAAATGCAAGATTGGGCTCTTGAGCCATGCACTCATAACAAGAAAATATGATAAAATAGTAAAAGGCACACTAGAGGGGTGGAAAACACAAGATAAGGAAAGGGAAAACGCATGCCTCCATGATTGCTTTATCTGTGTTAGTAGTTATGTACCTGTGATCCTGTAACTATCCTGTATTACTAATAGTTGATAGAGTCATAGATTATGGAATAATAGTAACCATTGATCTCTTAGAGGCTGTGATTTGGTACCCTATAAGATTGAACACTATGTATATATAAGCTAGCAGATTACATGAACAGGTTCAATTCCTGGTATGATTACCATTCATTATAGTGCTTCTATATTGACAATACAAGTAAGATTGAACACCATGTGATTACAGATTCAACTTATATAAAATATATAGTATAAGGAAATCTAGAAGTCCAAGCATAGTGATGGAAACATAAGCAATAAAGTAATTAGCCTAATCAGTGATATTGGTCTAATTCAACATATGGGGTTTATAGTACTTGCTTATTCATTACGGATATTCCTAGAAGCTCATAGCTAGTATTACATAACACTCTTATGCGTGCTTTATTCATTAATACATGGGATTTATAGACCCTGTTTATGTAATAAGGTAAGCTTAAGCTCTTATAGAGGTAGTTTACATAATATCAGTGTATTGCATAAGTATAAGTACATCCATAATCTCTAATGTGGTGAACATGATATCATTACATCGTTACAGATAAGCTAATGCGATTAACTTCTTATGGTAATACCATTACAGTTTACTCTATGTAAGTGTACACTAGTTCATTTGATTACTAGTATCATACCGAACCGAGGAAGGGCCAAAAACCATATAGAAAGGGAGTAAAACTTTGTGCCCCAATGTTTCTGTAACCTGATGTTACACAAAAATTTGTCACCTTCCCTGTAATTCCCCATCCCACGCATTGGAGGGCTTATTCCGTGACCTGTGAGTAGTGACATGACCTGAAACCACTTTCATGGCATCCCCCTGGACAAGGACATTCATTTCCCTAAAGAAAATTCCTTGTGAAAAACCCTTAAAATAGCCTTTTTGTCCCTGGCGTGACTAGCCAGTTCAGCCCTTGCGCTAATGGGGGAAATCCTCCAAAGAGGGCGCACCAGCTAGCGCACTGTCACAGTGTTATACCCACGCCAGGCTTATTAAGGAGTGTTTTTTAAAAATAAATGGTGGAAGATTGACTCCAAAAAATTCCTGAAATGGTCTCTAAATTGAGTTGGGAGGTTTGGCTCTGGATCTCCATGTAGAGGAAGTGGTTTTCCACCTCTCATGGAAGGTTCCTTGAGGATAGGGCCAATCCCATGATTATAGGGATCCCAACTCCCCTTCCACCATCTATATAAGCTTTCCATTTTCCTTTGCAAGCTAGTCTCCAATAGCCTTCATAGCCTAAAAAATGATGTAAGATCCTTGATAGTCCTCATAGAGCCAAATCAGTAGCAAGGAGATCATTGTCAAGACAACCGAAGAGAGAGGCTTGTCCCATTCCCAACGAGCTTTACCGAGATGTATTCCCTTGTCGACCCGCCGAAGGAAGATTCAGCGTCAGAGCCAGGTTGTATATTTATTTGTATTAATTAATGATAAGTGAATTTGGTTATGGTTCCACTCGTATTGTTCATATATTGTGATCATGAGTTGTATCTTCTTTGACTGATACATAATTGCATATATTGGGTTTACGCTTGTGTGTTTGTTGTGTTTCTTGTGTGTGTAGGTGTTCGATCACAACAAGTGGGAGAATTGTGATCTGTTGGAGCAAGGAAATGGGAGTGCTACCTTCTCTACGAACAACAGTGTTGGACTTAAGGTAGGCCTTCTTCACAATTTGGTCTATTGCAATTAGGAATTTGCGCCTTAGCGTGATACGATTGTTGCTAGACCCGATCTGGGCTAGTAGGGATCGCCTCTATCCGCAGAGGGGATTTACCTCTACAAAAAATTGGCGACTCTGCTGGGGAGACGTTGATTTGGAGTATTGTCTTGTATTTTCGGTCGATTCTTGACTTTTCTTGCTTGATCAACTCTTTTGGCTGGTTCTTTTCGTGTGTTTGGCTTTTGTTTAGCATTACCATCACTAGTCTGTTTCTTAGATTGCTCTTTTTTATTTTTGCTTAGTAAACTCGACTGGTGCGCTTATTAGCCTGATAGTCGCGCCAATTGGCGCATGTTTCCAGTGTATTACCCGCGCCAATCCTGTTCTGGCGCTAGATTCAGCGTGACAGTCGCGCCAATTCTGTAAGGTGCTAGGGTTTTCTCTGTTTTGAGCTTTCCGAGCTTGATTTGTGATTTTGGTTTCATTTTCAAGAGTTCCTGAGTGTTCTGGAGCCTTGTTTGACTGATTGTGGCCTTCATCCGTTGGTTGTTTGCCCTCTTCTATCGATTTCGCATTCTAGCCCTAGGGCATCTAGGCGCTATAGTGTGTCAAGCCTCCCGTGGGAGTTTTTGGTTTCTATCTATTCATTCAACCTTGTGATTTCTTCTCTGCATTCGTTTGGTGGTTTTCTATCGCTTTCTTTCATTGTTTGGGTGATTGGTTTCTTCCTTATTCGGATTCCACCTTGTCTCGTTTTGGGCCTAGATTACATGGTTCATTCGAGTCTTTGGGATTCTCTTGGTTTTGAGGGATTGTTTTGTCAATTTGAGGTCTGATTGTGTGTTTGCATTGAGTGAAATTTGCTTTCTTTTACTCTTTTTCTACCACTTCTCAAATTTTTCATTTCATTAATTTTCATTTGTTTCATGCACTTTGCTCTCAAACACTGAAAATACAAAAAAATATCTTTTTCTTTTGATTAGTTAGTGTGAATTAAATATTTTCTGTGTTATTAGTGATTAGTAACTCTGAAAGAAAATATTTTTAGTTTCCATTAACTGCATTAGAGACATCACTGGTTGTTTTCTGGTCATTTTGTTATTGTGTGAAAATCTCTTAACTCTCTCGTAATTAGCTTTCATCGAATGAAATGATATACTGTGGCATGTAGTGTGCATTTAGGAGATTTTGAGACATAACACTTGCTAGGGCCTGAAAATTGAAACATAATTGAAGATTAACATTAAAATTTATTCAATTTACACTAAGGCAACATTGAAACATTAACGAAATATTTAGAGGTCTAGGCTAGAGACGTGTTCCGGCGTCGTTAAACCTAGTAGCTTTCGTTCACCTCTTGGCTTTAGACAGCACTAGCACGGACTTGTGCTCCCCGTACCGTCAAGTATATAAAGGGATACCCCAGTAGGTTTCTATCCTTTATCCTAAGAAGCCGAGTCTGCCGCCCTATACCCGTGATACACCGGACACAGCATTCGAGGAGATTTCCTGCATGTATGTCAAGTCCTTGGTTGATTTATCCTTCATTTTGAAACCAAGGTGTATATTGCAGTTCACGGTTATTTGGTACACCCTTTGCCTAGAGTTCCAGAGTAGTCATTTCGATCTTTTCTGACTCATTAAATTTGAAAATATCATCAAGCGCTTGTCCTTTCACGCTTGTCTCCAATTTGAAAGCGATAGAGTCACCTTTTTCCTGTTTCTCGACTCTTAAAAGATGAAACAACAAAGTTTTGTTTCAATTTTTTAAAAATTAACTGCCCACAAAATATTCCTGGTTAAATTTAGTTTCCTTAGGGTGTTTTTCTAAAGTTGTTTCTAATGGAAGCTTTTCCAGAGTTCACCAACCAAGGAATCCCCTCTGAAGGGAATCTTGGTCCATTTCCTCCTTTTGGAAATGTTGGTGCTCCTTATATGGCAACATTGTCTCTTCCTAGGTTAACTGTTGGATTGCCTGTTTGGTTGTTTTCAACCTTTGTGGTCCTGGATGTCTCGGCTACTGTTCAATCAGTTCCTCCGCCTGAGAAAAATCATGTTGATTCCAAGGTGGACCTCTCCCCTTCTTCGCCTGTTTCTGCGTCCTCCTCTTCTACTTCGCCTGGTGAAATTCTAGATTCTAGTAACCAGGTGGCTAAGAAGAAGAAGAAGAAGAAGACAAAGAAGAAGAAGTTTGATAAGAGAGAGGCTAAAACTACAACTGTAACTTCTAAAACATCTCCTTTTGATGAACCTCCCAACCCTCCCCAGAAATTCAAGTTCCCTTGCATTTTGTGCACAGGAGACCATCTTCTTTGAGACTGCCCTGGTATTCCCAAGGTGCTCGAAGTATGGTCCAACAGTCGCCCGCCATTGCCTTTGGCTTCTGGGAGTCAGGTTGGGGGCATGTCTTCAGCTTCTACTGCTAAGGCTCCTAAGAAGCAGGGTAAGCTTACCAATCCTTGTAATTTGTGTGAAGGGCACCATGCCATTCACCTTTTTCCATATATGGATGAAGCCAAACGAGTTTTGGAAAACTCAACTGCTTCTGCACCATGCCTTCCAGCTGGTTACAAGCAACTTTCTGTGAGTCCTCCACCAGCTGATCATACGATTGGTCAAGAGTCATCCTTGGTCGATCCCGCTCCCTCGGAAATTCAAATTCAGGAATCCGTTCCCGACCAACCATTGGTCATGGGATTGGTTGAGATGGCCCTGTCTGTGATGCACCAGGTCTTTTCCATTGGGAGTGGACCTCAAACCCCTCAGGTTCTTCTTGTTTCTTCAGATTCCTCGGACTTGGAGAAATATTCTCCTGTCCCTATATCTCAAGAAGTTGCTCCTCCGCCTCCTGTGTTGGAGGTCTTGGAGGATACTCCTCCTGCCTTCGAGATGGAGGTTGTGGAGGATGCTCCTTCTTCTTCCATAACAATAGGGGAAGACCATCTCAGTTCGATGGTAGCCCCTCCGAGTGGTTTGGTCGCTTCCTTTGATTGGAATTTATTTGCGGGATACCGCCTTCCGTCTTATGTGCCTTTCGAGATCACGGTACAGGCTTTTGGTTTGGTCGTACCCAGCACCATTATAGATGACGGCGCGTCTGTTAGTGTTCTATCCTCAACTACTTGGCAAATTTTCGGTTCGCCGCCGCTTATGCCTGTTACACAGAATCTGTTGGCATTTAACAGAAGAACTAGTCAACCGTTAGGGATCCTTCCAAGGTTACCTGTTACTTTGGGAGGTAAAACTATCCATATGGACGTGATGGTTGTTCCAGGCTTCTTGGATTTCAATCTGCTCTTGGGGCGTGATTACACCTATGCCATGGGAGCGCTTGTCTCCTCCCTTTTTCTTGTGGTATGTTTTCCACATGAAGGACGGATCGTGACCATTGATCAACTTTCGTTCTTTGGTCATGATATGGAAACTGGCCCTCCATCATCCATTCCTGGTTTTTATCCACCCGTTGTATCTTCCCCACCACAGGTTAAATATGTGGCTACCTACCCTGTGCCTATACTCAGTGATAGTGCCATTGTGCATCAGGTGCTGGGGGCATTGGGTCTTGACTTCCAGGATTTTTTCCTTCCATCGGGAGTGGAACTCTTGGAAGCAATGACTTATTGTTCATTGTGATGAGGTTGGTTGGAGCATGGTTCTTTTCCTGTGTCAAGCTCCTTAAAAAATGAAACCGGGTCTAGTTGGAGCATGGTTCTTTTCCTGTGTCAAGCTCCTTAAAAAATGAAACCAGGTCTGGTCAGAGTAGAGTTCGTTTCCTTGTGTCAAGCTCCTTAAAAAATGAAACAATGTTGTCAGAGCAAAGTTCCTTGTCTTGTGCTAAGCTCCTTAAACCATGAAACAAGGTGTCCTGAGGATAGTTCTTTTAATGTGTCAACCTCGTTAAAATAATGAAACACATTCTTATTCAATTCGAGTCTTTGATCAGATCTCATAAAATCCCAGTCGAGTCTTTCTTAGATCTCGTAACTTGAACCTTCACTCCCTCCATCTGTTTACTCAGGTGCATGGACTGAAGCTTGGGGGACATGTACCTCGAATTGAGTCACCATGCTGGGGGCATGCTTACTTTTTTCAAGCATAGCTTGTTTCCATTTCAAGCTTGTGAAAAAATGAAACCAACTTCAAGTAGAGTTTCCTGATTTCAAGCTTGTGTAAAAATGAAATCATTCCCATTTTACCTCTTGTGATCGCCATTTTATCAGCCTGTTTTTGCCAGATGAGCCTTGGTTTTCTCACTCCATCGTCATTATCTGCTTGGCCGATCATATGCCTTCACTTGGTTGTTTTACCCGTTCCTGAGGAACCGCTGCGATGAGTGGTCTTGTTAGCCAGCCTCTCGACCTTTATTTGTTCAGAGTAGTTCCACCATTACCGGAACCAGTTGCTACCCTTTATACCACTCGTTCCTCCAGGAGGAGTCATCTTTCAGCTCTTTTGTCATGAAAAGTGAAAAAGATCACCAGATGCTGTCTTTGTTCTCGTTAAAGTGGTTGTAAAATGTAAACAACATCTACCTAAACTCTGAGTTCACCCCTTTTCGGCGGGATAGATTATTTACGAAAAAGGAATACCCTAGCCTATTGCGACTAGGAGGTTTTCTCAGACATAGTTTTCTACCTTTTCAGATCTGAGGAACTATTTACGAAAAGGGACCATTGGAGTTTACTTTTCTGCTGTCTTTTCAAACTCTCTAAATATGAAAAGACATCGAGTTCTTCCTTTGTTAGACTCGTTAAACCCTGATGACATCGGACTCAGTCGTAATGACGATATTCAAGTTTCTCCTTCCTAGGGCTCGTTAAATGTACGAGGTTGGGTTTGTCCGAAGGACGAACTTATATGAAAAGCATATGGTATCCTCTTCAAGCTTGTGTAAAAATAAAGAGGTACTCGCCAGAAATGGTGAGCGAAAATGGAACCAGTATCATCGTCATGTCGGCAATATTTCACTCTTGAACATGGCACTTTTCTACATTCGTTTCGGGTTGGGGACATCTCATCTCGTTTTTTTCTTGCCTCCATTGGTTTGGGTAATCCCTTTTGACCTCTCTACTCTTTGCCTCATTTTCATGACCCCTGATCTTTTGATGTCAAATACTGCCAAATCCACTATTGTGCTGCCGATATGTTCAAGAGAAGTTGACCTCTGCAAAGTTTCAACCTTCCTCTGATTCTCATCTAATCCTGATGCACAAACATTATTTTCCTCTGTCTCGTGTCGATGATGTGGGAAACACTATGGCCCACCTTTGATCAAGGTCACTTCCTATCAAATCCAGCTCATTATCCAAGAAGATGATCTAGAGACTTCTTTCCGGTACCTTGGAGCCTGCATGCCTCAATGGCAGGTTCTTCGCATTTGACGCAAGGTTTTCATCACTAGCCTTCGATTGGATGATTCTATGGGTGTTCCATGCCAGCCCATTGTTCAAATGCTGTGGATTGTACCTATAGTACCTTGAGGGCCGTTTTCACTATTAGTGGTACCTCTCACGTCTATTAACAACTTTCATCATTGGCTGGTAATCAGACGATGTTCTTGCATGTTTGACTTCAGCTCACATATTCACATGCTCGAACTTGTACGTTGTTTGGGTCGAGATGGAGTGCAAGACCCTGGATTTTATCTATTGGAATCCAGGCTGTGATTTTGTGGATTATTATGATTGGTTACATGACTCATTGATTAGATGGCTGCGACCATACCTGAGTCTATTTATTGATCCTTACTGGATGGCTACGTCCATACCTTGGATCTGGATCATTGTATACTCTGTTATGGATGGCTGTGCCCATACCACATATATCATGTATTTGAGATATCATTTGTACTTCTCTCTGTAGGTTTTCCGATGGCAGTGTTTTCAGTTGGACACGTTATCGTAAAGAATTTCACCCCTCTCTCTTTTTTGGGCCTCATGCTTTAGGGGGCATCTATTACACAGCAATTTGTCACCGTCCCTGCAATTCAATGTCTCGTGCATTGGAGGGCTTATTCCGTGACCTGTGAGCAGTGACATGACTTGAAACCACATTCATGGCATCCCCATGGACAAGGACATTCATTTCCATAAAGACAATTCCTTGTGAAAAACCCTTAAAATAGCCTTTTTGTCCCTGGCGTGACTAGCCAGTTCAGCTCTCGCGTCAATGGGGGAAATCCTCCAAAGAGGGTGCGCCAGCTGGTGCACTGTCACAATGTTATACCCGTGCTAGGCTTATTAAGGAGTTTTTTTTAAAAATAAATGGCAGAAGATTGACTCCAAAGAATTCCTGAACTGGTCTCTAAATTGAGTTGGGAGGTTTGGCTCCAGATCTTCATGTAGAGGAAGTGGATTTCCACCTCTCATGGAAGGTTCCTTGAGGATAGGGCCAATCCCATGATTATAGGGATCCCAACTCCCCTTCCACCATCTATATAAGCTTGCCATTTTCCTTTACAAGCTAGTCTCCAAGAGCCTTCATAGCCTAAAAAATGTTGCAAGAGCCTTGATAGTCCTCATAGAGCCAAATCAGTAGCAAGGAGATCATTGTCAAGACAACCGAGGAGAGAGGCTTGTCCCATTCCCGACGTGCTTTACCGAGACGTATTCCGCTGTCGACCTATCGAAGGAAGATTCAGCATCAGAGCCAGGTTGTATCTGTCTTTGTATTAATTAATGATAAGAGACTTTGGTTATGGTTCCACTCGTATTGTTCATATATTGTGATCATGAGTTGTATCTTCTCTGACTGATACATAATTGCATATATTGGGTTTACGCTTGTGTGTTCGTTGTGTTTCTTGTGTGTGCAGGTGTTCGATCGCGACAAGTGGGAGAATTGTGATCTGCTAGAGCAAGGAAACTGGAGCATTGCCTTCTCTACGAACAACATCATTGGACTTAAGGTATGCCTTCTTCGCAATTTGGTCTATTTCAATTAGGAATTTGCGCCTTAGAGTGATATAATTGTTGCTAGACCCGATTTGGGCTAGTAGGGATCACCTTTGTCCACAGAGAGGATTTACCTCTACAACACCTGAACTAATCAACCTAAACTAATCAACTTGAACTTATACCTTCTGATTTAGCCATGTTAACCTTAATATAACCTGAACTAATCAGTGTGTTATTTTGTACCATGTGTTATTGTGTACCATGTAGCTAGAAATATTAAACTAGATATAAGTTTATAACAATTATGACAAGTGTATTATTTTTTCATCCTTATGTTCTTTTTCATTATTATGTCTTTAGGTTTGGAGTAGGTGACACGAGTCCCTTTATCCCTCTATTATAAGTGGGTTATGGTTTGCTTGAAAATTATGACAAGTGTATTGTTTTTTCATCCTTATGTTCTTTTTCATTATTATGTCTTTAGGTTTGGAGTAGGTGACAAGAGTCCCTTTATCCCTCTATTATAAGTGGGTTATGGTTTTCTTTGTCTTATTGTTATGGTATAGTGATTTTTGATCCAAAGCAAACTTTTTAGTAATTTCAACTTCAAAATTTTGATTTTTAACTAAGTTAACATCTTTATGCTCACACATATTTTTTATAGCATATGTAATAGATATACCTTAATATAACCCAGGAACTAATAAACCTGAACTAATTAACGTGAAATTATAGCTTCTGAGTTAGCCATGTTAACCTTAATATAACTTGAACTAATCAATGTGCTATTTTGTACCATGTGTTATTATATACCATGTAGCTAGAAATATTAAAGTAGATATAAGGTTATGGCAATTATGACAAGTGTATTTTTTTTTCATCCTTGTGTTATTTTTCATTATTATGTCTTTAGGTTTGGAGTAGGTGACATGAGTCCCTTTATCCCTCTATTATAAGTGGGTTATGGTTTGCTTGACAATTATGACAAGTGTATTGTTTTTTCATCCTTATGTTCTTTTTCATTATTATGTCTTTAGGTTTGGAGTAGGTGACACGAGTTCCCTCTATTATAAGTGGGTTATGGTTTGCTTTGTCTCATAGTTATGGTATAGTGATTTGTGATACAGAGCAAACTTTTTAGTAATTTCAACTTTAAAATTTTGATTTTTAACTAAGAAGTTAGCATCCTTATGCTCACACATATTACCTTTTCTTTTTATTCTCTTATATATATATGTTTGTGTGTGTATGAAGAGATGATCCCATTTTCTTAAATTTTATTCATAGATCAAATTTCATTTAAATACAAGATTTATCATAATGTACAATGATTCATTCCATATTATTTATAAAAATTTTCATTAAAAAATGAACCCTTTAAATGATGAACCTAGTTAATGCTTCTTCTTCATGAAGAAGACTACTTGATCTTTCAATTTTAATTTGATGATGTTCCTTTGTTATCTTTCTTGACTACTTCACATTATTGACACAATCATATGCTTCTTGTTACTCTTTCTATCCTTCCTTCTATTGTATTCTCCCCCTTAGATATTGTGTACTCTCCCACATAGATATTGCACTCAATTTTGATGGTCCTTTGTTATATTTCTTGACTACTTCAAATTATTGACACAATCATATTCTTTTACCTTAATATCTTGTAGATCCCATTTCTTCCAAAACACTCAAAAAGAAGTAACTACTATGTATTCCGCTTCTACTCTAGATAGAGAAAGTAACGACTCTTTCTTGCTTAACCATTAAACCAAAGACTCTTCTAAGTATAATTATACATTGTCCACTTGTACTAAATGCACAAGCCTATTTGAATCTCTATATGTTATCAATGTAAATTTCTCACAAGTAAATTTGTCAATGTAAATTTCTCAACTTCTACAAGTTTTATAGGCAGAGTCTGTAAAGGGCCAGGTAGCCTTTGGATCTCATATTTTATGGAAGGTGACATATCTAGAAAATGCCCCTACAGTCAATCTCTGGAATAGATTTAAATAGAAGTTCTTCATTTTAATATCCATAAAACACAACCACTTTAAGGTAAATTTTTTACATGCACGTCATTTCTCCCACAAACTAAAGGCTTCCTCCCATTAATTTTAGATGTGAATTCTACCATAAACTTTTTAAGTCAACCTTAAGATAAACCATGCACATGTCATTTGCAATAAATGTCAATTTAATATCTAAATTCACATATTTTTAGTGGTTTCATTGTTTCACTTCCGATAATATGTTGCTTACCTTGATGAACAGGTGGAACTCTGCTGGGAGGCCTCTCTGTTTTTTGACTCTTTGCTCATACTGTCAAAGGTCGTTATATGTTATATGGGCTATATTGTATAGTTATTAGACTACATATCTTCATATAGAACTTGCAAATAGTATGATGGAAACCAAACATAATAATTTATTAGGACATCACAACTTGCTAATCAGTTATTAGACTACATATCTTCATATAGAACTTGCAAATAGCATGATGGAAATGTGAACTAATTAGTTATTAGACTACATATCTTCATATAGAACTTGCAAATAGCATAATGGAAATGTTAACTTGCAAATAGTATGATGGAAATGTGGATCTCAAAGAAAATTCATGATTAATGCTTCTAGAAACCAAACATAATAATGTATTAGGGCATGCTCCTTTAACTTGAAAAAAGTACATGGTCGAAATGTGGATCTCATGACTCTTCATGATTAATGCTTCTAGAAAACAAACATAATTTAATGTATTAGTACATAATTTAATGTATTAGGTCATGCTCCTTTAGGCTTGGTGGAATTACCTTTGATTTCATGATTAATGCTTCTAGAAACCAAACATAACTTAATGTATTAGGACATAATTTAATGTATTAGGACATGCTCCTTCAGGCTTGGTGGAATTACCTTTGTTTTTTATTTCTCTCTTACACACACACACACACACATATATATATATATTAAGAGATGATCCCATTTTATTTTTTATTCATAGATCATTTGTCATTTAAATACAAGATTTATCATAATGTACAATGATTCATTCCATATTATTCACAAATTCATAATGTACAATTTTTCATTCCATATTATTCATAATTTTTTTCATTAAAAAATGAACCCTTTAAATGATGAACCTAGTTAATGCTTATTCTTCACGAAGAAGATTACTTGATCTTTCAATTTGAATTTGATGATGGTTAGGTTTTTTTATCTTTCTTGACTACTTCAAATTATTGACACAATCATATGCTTCTTGTTACTATTTTACTCCTTCCTTATATTGTATTCTCCCCCTCAGTTATTGTGTACTCTCCCACATAGATATTGCACTCAATTTTGATGGTCCTTTGTTATCATTCTTGACTACTTCAAATTATCAAATTATTGACACAATCATATAGATATTGCACTCAATTTTGATCCAGTCCTTTGTTCTCTTTCTTTAATTCAAATTATTTACACTTGATTGAATATAGATATTGCACTCAATTTTTATAGTCCTTTGTTATCTTTCTTGAATACTTCAAATTATTGACACAATCATATGTTTTTTGTTACTCTTTCTATTCCTTCCTTATATCTATTCTCCCCCTAGATATTGTGTACTCTCCCACATAGATAAATTGCACTCAATTTCATAGGCTCTTCTTTTGAAGTCAAATATATTGTATTCTCCCCCTTAGATATTGTGTACTCTCCCACATAGATATTGCACTCAATTTTGATGGTCCTTTGTTATCTTTCTTGACTACTTCAAATTATCAAATTATTGACACAATCATATAGATATTGCACACAATTTGATGGTTCTTTTTTATCTTTATTTACTTCAAATTATTGACACTTGATCATATAGATATCATATAGATATTGCACTCAATTTTGATGGTCCTTGGTTATCTTTCTTGACTACTTCAAATTATTGACACTCGATCATATAGATATTGTACTCAATTTTGATGGTCCTTTGTTATCTTTCTTGACTACTTCAAATTATTGACATAATCATATGCTTTTTGTTACTCTTTCTATTCCTTCCCACGTAGATATTGCACTCAATTTCATAGGCTCTTCTTTTGAAGTCAAATATATTGTATCCTCCCCCTTAGATATTGTGTACTCTACCACATAGATATTGTGCTCAATTTCATAGGCTCTTTTTTTGAAGTCAAATAAGTGGCAATAATTTACAAGAACTATCCCTAATTTGTTTCTCACATGTTCAAATGGTTCTCTAACAAGATAATTTACAATAACTATTCCTAATTTTTTTCTCACATATTCAAATGCTTCTCTAACAAGAGGCTTTGAAGGATCTACAACCTCCGATTGAAGGATGAAGGGCAAGGACCTTCAAAGTACAACCAAAGGTTGAAGATAATTAAACCAAAGGTTTAATAATACAACCTTGAGTGATTCCACGAGTCCTCTACACCCTTCACATGGTGAAATTGGGATAGGTCTAGTGTTTACTTCTATAAGTTCTATAGGCAGAGTCTGTAAAGGGCGAGGTAGCCTTTGGATCTCATCTTTTATGAAAGCTGACATATCTAGTAAATGCCCCTACAGTCAATCTCTGGAATGGATCTAAATAGAAGTCCTTCATTTTAATATCCATAAAACAAAACCACTTTAAGGTAAACAATGTACATGTGTCATTTCTCCCACAAACTAAAGGATTCCTCTAATATCCATAAAACACAACCACTTTAAGGTAAACTGTGTACATGTGTCATTTCTCCCACAAACTAAAGGCTTCCTCCCACTAATTTTAGATGTGTAACTCTACCATAAACTTTTTAAGTCAAACTTTAAGATAAAAAATGAACATGTCATTTACCTCATGATCTTGTGTCATTTTTCTCATGCATTTGCAATAAATTTCGATTTAATATATATATTTTTATTGAATTTGTTTTTTTCAGGGATAAGAAAACCATTAAATATGATTGAAAAATGGAAATCATGCATAGAAGTTTCTTGCTATCCCAATCCAGGGAAAACAGTGATTACATATGTGCTTTCCAATATTGCGACTAGCAAAGTCGTCCAAATGAAAATGAATATACTAGGAAGAACAAAAAACAATGAGGCATATTATATTGGATTGATAGAAGGCTTGGGAACAACGATGAAGTATGGATCAAATGGAATTGTAGTTTTCACCAATTCTGAACTTGTGTGCAACCAGATGAATGGCGTGTGCCAAGTTAAAAAGGAGAGGCTAAAAGAACTACATGGAATAGCAAACAATAATGTTAGCCAATTTCAATTTTTTAGTATAAGGCATTGTACAAATGTGAATAAGATGTCTGCTGATCTATTGCGTGGGGAAATGCCAATTCATGATTCATCTATCAAAGATGAATTAGAATTATACAGATCAATGCCAATGCAAGATTCATCTCTCAAAGATGAATTGGTTTTGAGATGCTCTTCTTCAAAAATTCAATATTCATCTCTCAAATATGAATTAGTGTTGAGACGCTCCCCTTCAAAATTTATTGACGGACATTGTAACATATCTTGGATATGTTTGTGTTGTGTACTTATAAATGCATCTTTTTTAATGAACATGTGTTTTTTTCAATTATATACCAAGTGTGCTCCCACCACACCATGTAAAGCGCAACTTAGTGAACTTCACATTTGCAACAAGTGGTGAACTTCACATTTTTATAAAATTAAAATGCGGGGACTTCAAATTTTTTTTGTTTAAATGGAGTTTCACGCTTCTTTTTTAATGACCATGTGTTTTTTTCAATTTTATACCAAGTGTGCTCCCACCATGTAAAGCACAATTTGGTGAACTTATCATATTTATAATTTCTTTTTTGCTTAAATTGAGTTTCACACATCAATTATTGCTTTGAAAGTTGTGTTCTACATAATTTGTGTACACTAAATTACAAATTGATTTTCTGAAATCTATTTTCTGTAAATGTCCACCAATAGATATATATATCATGGAGGATGAACGACGAAGATCAACCGAATCCCATATGGGGGTTCAAGGATCGGGGGATGTTCATGGTATTTAAATATAATCTTAAATCTCCATACATGTGTGTACATATGGAATTGATTTTTTATTAACTTTGTGAGTTAAATTAGTTGTTAATAAGTATCATTTTTTAATTTTTAAGAGCTAAGAGGAGAAGGGTCTCTACTCCATCCACGGAGTGTGCCCATGGTTCACCTAGTCGTGGTATGGTTCACGCAATTTAATCAATGAATATGTATATGTATTTATATGTACACATGAATGTATTTTTCAATTGATTATAAATTCATATTTGTTTATGAAGCTTCTCTCTTGTCTCGAGAGGTTGGTGGTGGTTCAAATCCACTTAGAGGGCTATCAATGAGTGGTAGCAGGTTGCATGAAGGGGGTGATATTTATTCCCCCGAAGGCCAATCAACGGCTGCTGGTTCTCAGCAAGGTCATTTTGGGTCTGGTTCTCAGCAGGGTCGTTCTAGGTCTCAACAGTTTCATGTTGGAGAAGATGCTAACCAACCACATCAAGGTTGCCATCAATTTCAATATTTTTTTCATTAAATTTGTACAAATTTTTTTACATGTGTTTTTTCTAATATACAAAATTATATATATATATTGATGCAGAGGCTGAAAATGTTCCAACTAGTGGTCAAAATAAACACAGGGTAGACCATTACATTCAAGAAGAAGGTTGTCTACCCATCACAACTTATCCGGCCAAAATTTATGATATACCATGGGAAACAAACATGGCGTAATGCACCTTACAAAGGTGTGAAAAACTTCATTCAAAATTGCAGAGAGATTTCATGGCTTTGACTGTACCTGTTGAGAGTTGACAAATCCTTGAAATAGTTACACATTCATTGGGTGAAATTGTAAATGTGTACAGAACTCTTGGGCCAACGACTGATACATTTGTAAAAGTGATGAGAAAGAGAAAGGACACAGTAATGGGTCTGGATAAATGGGAGGATGTAAAACAAAAAGTTACAAAAGATGTGGCCAAGTCAATGTTTAATTTCAAGGAAGGGCCAAAAAGAAAAATGTTGAAGGTGCAATATTTCAAGCACCCAAATATAGCTCGCTATTTGTATGATAGGCACCTTGCAGCCTATGGAAGGCTCCCATGGAACAACGAGGTTCCTGTTTATTTTGCACAATTTTTTTACGCAAAACTTTTTTTGGGTATGAAACCCAACTACAATGACCTTCCGTCAGAATGTTTTGGTCCGGGGAAAGGTCGATTATATGACCATAAGGGCGCTAAGCGAGATGTGGAGTTGACTAGCCCTGAGCCGCCATTGGTGAGTCGACCTTTTCGGGTCGAAAATCTTCGGTCAGATATGGATGCGACTTCTCAAATAAATCGAGATGCAAGGGATGTCATGATCGACAATGTTTAAAGCGGATTGGGTGGAGTCAATGTTTGTTTAAATCAACAAAGAGCACGTGAAAATGCACGTGCCAATTTTGTGTATTGTACAGATGAAGAGATTGACAACATGAATGTTGAATATTTCCAAATATATGAAAGCAATTGTCACAATGGTTTGCAAGACCTAATTCATCATGAGGAAGAGGGCACAGGAACGGTATGTGTTAATGACCTTAGGGTTTGAAATTATTTTAACATACATATACATGTGTACAATTTGTAATAAATACATGTGTATGTACATGTATACATTTATTTGTATGTACATTAATATAAAAAAAATGTATGATTATATGTTAAAACACCATTTGCAGTTATCACACATGATGCATGACGAAAATGTTAATATCACATTCGGGACCTCTGGTTCAAACAATGCAGATGGGTCTGACCATCAAGATATGTTGGCAAATGTTAGTGTTTTTTAAGTGATATTTTAAAATAAATAATTGTGCACACATGTACATGTATGTATATATAATGATAAAATGTTTTAACAGATACCGATTCCGTCCGATGTTTTTGGGATGGTGGTACCTTCTTCTTCCTTGGGAGATGTACCTTCTACTTCCTTAGGAGATGAGCCACAAGTATGGACAATTTTTCACTTTTAAAATTTATGTTTAAAAGTTTTATATATATATGTTCCACCTCAAAAAGTTCCATTAAAAATTGAGATATATATATATATATATATATTGAGTTATTTTAAATTTTTTGAATTTAGGTTCCTATAGAAGATTTTTTTAATCCACGAACTCTAGCGACGGAGATAGGAACATCCACAACATTTGAACAAGTTGTCTTTAACCTTTTTTTTAATATTATTGAAAATAAGTTTATATATGTACACATGCATTTTCATTTGAAAGTTATATATATATATATATATATTTAACTCTACATGTATATTGTATAGTTTACCATTGCAGATTTTCCTATGGGGGCGGAACTTGGTCATCAAATGGAGAGGGAACCTCATGAGGTATTGCATGATTTTTTTGTTATATTTTGTTTTTTACATGAAGTTCTAGATATATATTCTCACTCATTTTTAAAACATCAAATTTTAATGTTCAAGTACATGTGCATTGTGTATGTAGGTTTCCCATGATGCTTCACATGATAGTGCGCGCATTGAGACCCTGATAGGAAAGACGCTAGATCCATCTCTATTTGCTGGACATGATTTGTAGATTTTATGTCAAGATTTAGATAGTCTTAAATTTTCTTTTTTATATATGATATAGATGCACTGTCATATATATATATATATAAGTTGATACAATTTGATACTTGTGAGATCTACAATTTTTGGACATATTTTATTACACTGTTAATATAATTTGTTTTGTTTCAAAAAGTTAATTTTTGGATGGTTTTAGTACTTTTGGCATGTGAATGTGAAGTAATGTTGTCATCTATAAATTAATGTTGTCATCTAAACTACATTTGGCATGTTATGTAATGACGTGTTATAATTTGTTTTGTTTTTAAAATTTAAGTTTTGGATGCTTGGAGTACATTTGGCATGTGAAGTAATGCTGCGTTCTACATTTTTTTGTTAAATTAAAAGTTAAAAGTTTTGGATGGTTTCAATCTACATTTGGCATGTAATATTTCATGTTTGAATGTTGCACGATATATAATCAAAAAGTTTTTAAAACTTAAGTTTTGGATGGTTTCAATCTACATTCGGCACATGTGGTATAATGCTAAATGTTTCTATTGAATCTAGTTGAACTATAATTGGCATTGCATGTGAAGTAATGTTGCACGATATATATATAATCAAAAAGTTTTTAAAACTCAAGTTTTGAATGGTTTCAATCTACATTTCGCATGTGATATTTAATGTTTTAAATGTTTAATGTTTTAATGTTGCACGATATATAATCAAAAAGTTTTTAAAAGTTTTGGATGGTTTCAATCTACATTTGGCACATGTGGTATAATGTTAAATGTTTCTATTGGATAGTTGAACTATAATTGGCATGGCATGTGAAGTGATGTTGCACGATATATATAATCAAAAAGTTTTTAAAACTCAAGTTTTGGATGATTTCAATCTACATTTCGCATGTGATATTTAATGTTTTAATGTTGCACGATATATAATAAAAAAGTTTTTAAAACTTAAAAGTTTTGGATGGTTTCAATCTACATTTGGCACATGTGGTATATAATGTTAAATGTTTCTATTGGATAGTTGAACTATAATTGGCATGGCATGTGAAGTAATGTTGCACAAATCCCTTTAATTTGATTTAATGTTAAATGTTTTTTAAATGTAAATCCATTTAATTTTGATTTGATGTTAAATGTTTTAAATGTTTTGATATAATGTTAAATGTTTTGATCTAAGTTTTTTATGGTTTCAATCTACATTTGGCCTATGGAAGACCCCATGCGTAGACAATGGATGCGTTGCAGAAGGGGAGGCGGGGTTAGGGATGGAGGGGGCAGGAGTGCTGGCTCTCACCCTCCTCTTTCCATCCATGACACAGGTAGCCACCCTCCTCTAGCAAGCAATGAAGAACAATTTCACTTCACCAGTGCTATGGTCAGACCGATTATTCTCCTTTGATTTGTCTTATGATAAGTTTAGAATCTCCTAAGATTGATATCCTCTGGGCTTCTAGTTGTTTAAGTAATTGTAAGCCTAGGAGAAGTGCTTCATACTCAACAATATTATTAGTGCATGGGAAATATAATTTATATGAAAAAATTTGATTCGTATTTTGAATCCAAACACCTATTCCTGCACTTGTTTTATTACAGGATCCATCGAAGTTTATTGTCCAAAGTATATTTGGCTCATTTTCATTTTCTTGTTGCTGTTGATTGTCAATGTTTTGAATTTTATTAGAGGAAAGACTTGATTGTTCTGGTGAACTGATTGGGTCTATGTTTTCCTTATCTTGTTGAGTGATCTCATCTTCATTACATAAGATAAAGGAATCTAAACTTGATTGAATAGAATCAATTGGAGAGTTGTTTGGTTTGTCTATATTGCTCACCATGTACTTCATGTGAGATTCCCTGTATAGTCTTTTATTTTGGTTAAAAACAGGGATGGTGGCATAAGACATGTCCATTTGAAGGCCTCCTTGAAGTTTGGCTCCCCAAGATCTTGATAAGAGCATGCCATACTTAGGGGGAATGTCAGCTACAACTATGTCCATGACTAAACTATTAGCAGGGATTTGGGATAAGTTAACACAAAAATATTTGATTAAACCCAAAAATTTGACTCTGCCTGAGTCAAAGGAATACAAGTCTTTGTATGGTTTAGTAATTTCTAAGCCTAAGCTTTCCATTACCACCTTGGGCATTAGATTGTGTGAAGCTCCTGAATCTAACATGGCATTGTGCAAAATTTTCTCGTGTATGTTCAAGCTAACATAGAAGGGAGGGACAACCCCTTTTTGGTATTTTCCTTCAACTTCTGGACCAAACAACAAATCAAGTTTGTCATCTATCAAGTTGAGGGTGTCAGTATTACTTCCTAAGTTCAAAGCTTTCAAAACTTGGTTTTTGTACACCTCTTGGGTTACTAGTTCAGCTAGGGGGATGGTAATTTTTATCTTACCAATCTCTCCCTAAAGGCTGAAAGGAACAATTGACTTGTTTGTATTTACATCTGTCTTTTCAATTTAATTCTTTTCAGAAATTTTGATTTGTTGAACCTTGTTTGGACTAGTAACTGGGACAGTTTTATTAGGACCACTAGCTGAAGTGCTAGGGGTACTCTGTTGAACATTTGGCTAGATACTTTTGTCTTTATTTATGTCTGGTTTCTTGGTCAAAATGTTGGTTTTTTCTGCTGTCTTTTTGGGCTAAGTTTCTGTGTTTTTATTGATAGCAAAATTAGTGTTTTTTTCCTTTGAATTATCTATGTTCCCCTTTCTCCTAAGATCATATTGTTTGTGTACCTCCATTATTTCATTTTCAAACCCAAACGTATAGTCATCAGAATCTTCATGGGTGTTTGTACTGTGATCAGAGAAGAAACCTTGTTCTTCTTCAGTGAGGAAAACATCATCTCCACTGTCTTATCCAATCAAGTTTACATGAGATTCTCCCAACCTTTCCAACTCCCTATCTTCCTCATATTGATCTACATAGTTCTGTTGGAAGGGAGGTCTAATATGTTGGTCACTTTCTTTTTTCTTATCTTGATTGTTTTCTCTTCTATAATTCTGATTTCTATTTCTCTTTTGGTTTTTTTGAGGTTCTCTTGGTGACACTCTCTCATTTAAATTGATCTTCTCAAGCATCCTCTCCATTACCTTCACTAGGTTGTCAATTCTTGTGTCATAAGTTGAGGTTGAAGGTAGTAGGTCATATTTATAAGTTACCCTCTTCTCTAATATCAACCTATTTCTTTTCTCAATTATGTTTGCTTCTACGCTCACAGCTCCTTTCTGCATGTCTTCTAAAGTTAAGTAGTCTCTCTCCCTTAACTGATAAGTCATTTCAACATCAAGGCCTTCGGGATACCTTACTAAGGCCATGCCTTGAGGAGGTTTCATGTGAGGTGGAAGAGAATTGTAAATGAAATTGAACCTAGTGGAGTAGTCATGAACACTCCCCCCTTGATTTCTCTTGAGGCTGATGTACTCTGCAAGTATTTGGAGAGGATTCCTTTTGAGTTCCCATTTGTTGATGAATGCTTGATGCAAGGCAGGAAGATCATTTATGTTGTTAGGAGGTAAGTTTTTAAACCATTTCTTTACATCTCCTCCTAAACTTTGGGTGAATATTCTCATCTTCATAGTTTCTTCTTCTATCTCCATGTAATCGAAAGAATCTTCCATCCTATCTACATGATGTTGAGCTATTGTAGATTCTTTTCCAGTGAAATGAGGGATTTTGGATTGGTAATCATTTGGTAGGGGAAGTAGAGGTTGTGGTAACACTAATGGGGCATACCATGTTGCCATAGCTAGAAATAAGGGTGGGTTTACAAGAGGTGGATTTACAAGAGTGAAAGTGGGTTGAACAGGTGTGTTTTGCACAATGGTAGTATGGATTGGAATGGAAGAAACACTTGGGCCAGCAAACTGATTTTGAGCAGATTTTTTATGGAAAAGGCTAAAGTGATGAAGAAGCTGGGAGTCAGGAGCAGTGGAAGGTGAGGCTTCCCTATTGAAGCTTTGTTGCAAATCTGCAATGTCAAGATCAGTTTGGTTTAAATCACCTTGAGATCTAGTTCTAAAAATTTTCTTTGTATGATGTAAATCAAAGTTTGAATCCTTTAAGACAACAAGGTTTTCAGGGACATAATTTGTTCTTAAAAGGCTCCTATTAGAAGTTTATTTTCCAAAGTTAGAAGTTTGCCACATAATTATCTCTGGATTATCAACGATTAAAGGAGAGTTTGGCTCTGGATGGGATCTAGTGTGGATCCTATGTGAAGCCAGACTGTTTTTCAAAAATGAGAGAGGTTGAGGTTTTAGGGACTATTTTTGGGAATTTTACCTCTCACGATGTCTTATCTAGTATGGGACTAGGCTTCTAAACTTCTTCTAGGCTGGTTAACACAGTCCTAAAGAGATCTGGGAACCTAGATGAGTAATAGGCCTACTTGGGCTAGTGGAGTCGCCAGGTGGAAACTTTTTAGCTTTTATGAATGTGAGATATTGGATGGTTCCTCCACCATGCTTATTGTGAAACCAAACTGAAATGTTTTTTGGGTTTTTCTGAGTTATTTTTGTCTTATAGGTTATGATAGTGTCCTAAATTTGATTTATCACTTAGCTAAGGTGTTTAAACATACAGAGTTCACGCTTATGGCTTGGTAACTGATTTCTTCAAGGTTTGATAAGGTCTTGCAGGAATCCTAAGGTTTACTTAGTTTGTCACTGATTCAATTAAGTCCTATCATGATTACCATTTTTGTTAGGTAGTGCTTGAATAAGGCTACTTATGTTATACTAGACAGTGAGTGTTTAATTTTAAAGATTTTACTCAGGGTCCCACTGTGATCGCCATTGTGTTGGTGTCTCGTGTTTTGATAGTTTGGAAAATCAAAAGACAAGGCAACATCACAACCAATCTTTAGAGTTATAGGATCTAGTCCTCTTGTTCTCAGAGAGGGATCTCTCAATTTTTTTTTTGCAAAGGTTTATCTTGTGTGCTTTGAGTATTGGTTTTAGACTAGTTATTATGTGCAGGTGTTTATTTATTTGTTTGGTTGAATTGATACAACAGAACATGAAAGGTCTAGGAAAGATATATAGAATGGAGAAACATCTGGTTCATTGGGAAATGGAGTCAAGAAGAGGTCATAACATACCCATCAATGGATATGGGATATCAGAGGGCAAATCTAACTTGGCTGCAGGATCCTTTGGTTTTGGAATGAGATGGACATCAATGATTTGGAAAGAGAAATTTGATTCTCAACGAAGGGAACTTGGAAACATAACTTGAACAATAAAGAAATATTTGATAGACAGGGCTAACCATAAATTCTACAAACATTCTTTAAGCAAATAATGACTTCAAGACAACTTTCAAAATGAAATGTAAGATTCGGGGAACACCCTATTTCCTCAAAGATTTTATTTCAAATGACTTAGAAAACATAAAAGATTCACTGATAATTGCAGTCATAGAAGAGGGAACACCTAACACATCTATGATCACAACTATGAAAGAAATTTAAGGCAACTGTTTAAGCAAGGACAAAGGGCAAGATTAGAACAGACCTTCTTGAATTACTGTAAACAAAAGAACTTCAAAGGGAGACTTCTATAATAGTCTTTAAGTGGCAGTAAAAAAGCAGGGAGAACCATAAATCATGCTGAAACCAACTGTTCGAACTATTAAGGAAATAAACAAGCATGAGGACTAAAGAGAGAGATTAAAGACTCTAAAATACCTCAGCAGAAGAAAACATGAAACAATGAAGGATGAACAGGTCTAAGGTGCTTCCAGGAGTCATTTCTTAGCCTAAAACTTTCAACTTACTGTAGTAAGAAATTATGGAACAGAATGAAAATAGGAGAAAACCTTAAACAATTCAGAATACTTCACCAACAACCAAGCTCATGGATCCAATGATAGAGCCTTCTCAGGAACAAGCATGCAACAACATCATCAAGGCTTCCAAGACTTCAATTTGTTCTTCAAATTCAACAGACTAAGTATTATTTCAGAGAGTTTCAGTATTACAACTAGTGATCAAACAACCAACACTTTCTCATCTTCTTCAGTAGTATTTATATAATAATGAGGAGGTGAGATCTAATAAAAGATCTCCAAAGATAATTAATACAGTCGTAATGGCTTCTTGGCCTTTGGGGGGCTCAATGAAGAAGCTTACATAGGTGTTATCTATATTAAATAATTGACATTAAGATTTAAGCTTGGTGAGAGCTCTTTTGACTTTTGAGGCTCTGTGTTGTGTAATAGTTACTTTATTGATATTTTTTACATTAAGTCCCTTGGCAGAAATAACTATTTGGCTGTGCTTGAGGCAAATATTTGATCTTGGTCAATAACTTCGGCCTTTTTTTGAATGCTTTGAGGCAGAGGTGGCACTGTGGTAACTGGGAGAAATCAATTTGCCTCAGATGTGGCCGTGGAGGCTTTCCTGTTTGATAAAAAATTTTGATTTCCATTTAACTGTGTCTTAATTGGGAGGATTAGGCTTTTGATAATCAATTTTTGGCCATAATCCCCATAAATCTGTCTTCAATCTTTCATGCTGGTGCGTTTCTATCTTCGACGCTGATGCTCTTTGATTTTTTATTCACTTGCTGTGTTCGTTGGTGTGCATGGCTGTACAGGGATCGAATGGCATCAATGCCTCATGAATCATTGATGAAACATGGAGTTTAAACCTGCAAATTATTCTCTTTGATGAATCGAAGGCAGGAGGATCGTCACCCTCAGCTTTTGAATATTCTTCAGCATGGCGGAAAAACCATTTAAATCCTACAAAATACGAAAAACATTATGAAATCCTGCATATATAGGTTAACTGCTTTGGAAGGAAATGTGGGGAGAGTGTGTCCGTTGGATGGCATCATCCAACGGTCGGGATTTAGTCAGAGAGGTCAAAAAGAAAGCGGAGGAGGAATTAAATCGGAGTCGTCGATTGTGCAGAGATCGATGGTCGAGAGCGAGGGCGAATATTCAAAGAGAAAGAGTCGCTTTATTTGGAAAAATGGAGAAAATGGGCTAAAAACCTTTGTTTCAGCGAAAAAATGGTTAAAAATGGCGTTTGGGGTTCGGGATGATCGTGGGCCGTCGGATGAGATCGGCCCACAAGATCAATGACTGAGATCAGGTATCGACAAGACCTTAGAAATATGCCCTGGACATCAAAACCTTTAATTAAATCAATCTGTATAACTATTTCAGGTCACGAAAAGGCTTGCTGACTACGCGGGGAAACAGTGAAGACCCGCCCCAATTAAATTTTTCCACGTGGAGGCTGATGTGGCACTGGGACCACCGGCATTTCTGTGGACGAGGGGGACCGGGGCGATTGAATGTGGATCGTTGATCTGCAGACCAGATCGACGGCGGAGATGTTTTCATGACCGCGTCATACCTTTGCTTATCGCATGGGCTTCTTCAGAGCGCGATTACCATCCGATGAGCAGCCTCAGATCGGACAGCGCGCATCAATATTGTGCCCACTCAACATCCGACCTTTAATGTGTGATGAGGGCGGTTTTTCAATAGTGCTCAAAGCTACGTGTCGGCCGGTGAATGGCATCGCTACCGATCGAGGAAAATCACCTTCCTGTTGAAAGCGGTGTGATGGATTCTGCCCGGTTTTCTTTTAACATGACGACAAAACACATTAAAAACAAAAATGTAATATAACAAAGGTTTTGGTCGAGAGGACTTTACATTGATGAAATGGCTTGGCGCCTGTACAAGGCCGTGGGTTATATGGAAGATAATATGAGCGGGGAGATAGAATGGAGGGCTAATCGGCATCAAAGAACTTTGTTAGGCAAAAGAATTATGCACTGCTTTCCTCTGATGCGATAAGTGCCCAAAGGGCTTAGTGCCTGGTTCCAGTACCAGGGCATATGGAGGGGAGGGGTTAAAGACTTAGCCCAAGGGAGCTTAAGTCTATAATATAAAAAATGTGATTTTTTATGCAATTTTCAATGTTTTTCAAGGGTTTGAGGGTTTCGATAAGTGAAAGAAGGAGTCTTAAACCTTATCAAAGGGGAATTATATGGGGGGAAAGGGGAAAAACATGAAAATGAAGGATCTTGATGAGAATGAAAAGGGTAGAAAATGAGGTTAGTTGTTTAATGGAGGAAAGGGAAAAAGAGATTTTGCAGCAGTCTCTCATGGAATCAGCAGAGTTCCAGAGTATAAAAAGGGAACAGTATGGAGGATTTTGGACAAAGGAACGAGGCCTTCAAGAGTCTTCAAGAGCCAACACTTTTTAAAATAAAATTTGTTCCATGAAGGCTCCAAAATGATTTAGCCACCTTTTGGTATAACAAATTTTATAGGTGGCTAGCAGTGGCTCCACTTGGGGATGGTGCCATCTTGAAGGCATCAAGAACTTTAGACTTGCATTCTCTGGGAGGCTGATCAGTTGCCTCAGCCATTGGGCTGCCTTTCTTTCCTTGTATGATATTCTTTTGCTCTGAAAAAATATTAGTAGCCATAAAAACAATGGATCTTTCATTAAAAAGCTTTCTACCTACCCAATCCTACAGATCTAACATTTTTTCTTCTTTAGAGTGCACTTGGATTGGAAAACTCTTTTACAACATTTTATTATTTTGAAAGTAGGAAATCTAATCTATTTCTACTCCTTATTTCTCCATGGACTCAGATTAAATAGTTGAGCCCATATGATTTTCTACCTAATCTACTATCTGCTGGGATTAAACTGTCCAACAGATTTTATTCACTAAATTTCAACAACAAAAATTTAAAAACAACCAAGTCAAGATTAAGTTGTTTGACTTGCTGTGACCTATGGCATAAAAAAAAGCTACACATAGACATTTATTCTGCAGAAAATTAAAATCAAAATGGAAGGCTTGAGATCTGAAATTTCAAAGCATTTCCTTCCCCCTTTTATACAGCTCTGTTTTGACTCTTGCTCGAGCTGTCTTTCCTTGTCCTCTGGTTCAAATTTTGAGCTAATTGGAACCAGCTTTACATCTTTCTTGACTCAGAATTTGAAACAGATTTGAGTCACTCTCTTTAGAAACTTACGTTCAGATTTTGAGCATGTTTGAACCTTTCATTTCTACCCTAGACTATCTACTGATAAGCCAAGATTAAATAGTTTGGCGAATCAAATTAACTAACCTATCAGCTGAAAATTTAAAACTAATTAGTCAAGATTAGGCTGTTTGACTAACTAGAAGTGTGTTTTTCAGGAGTGGCATTTAAGCTTGCACACTTTCAGATTTGTTTCTCTTTTTTGGTATGGGGCTATACCTTTCTTATTTTTACAATCTGCCCTCTTTTCTTTCTTCTTTTTTTTTTGTATTTTTTTATTTTTATAACTTTGAATACAATGTTCAGACTATGATATTTACAATGAAAAAATAAAATGCTTTGAAACTTATGATTCCTGGCAAAAGTAATGCTTTAGCATTCTGCCATTGACAGGACCTCCATACAGGTCTTCTCCATTCAATTATTTCAAGAAAAATGCATTGTGACCCCTTTCAGCATGAACAATATAGGGACCTTTCCACAAGTTCTCAAACTTGCCATGTTTTCCTTTCTCTTCTCTCCTTGAATCCCACTTAAGAACAACATTTACAACTTGGAAATTGTCTGCCTTACTTCTCTTATCAAATAGCTTCTTCATATTTCCTTGGACCAACTGTGTTCTCTTATAAACTTCTTCTCTGGTTTGCTGTAAATGGATGGTTTGATTTATTCTCCTCTGCATATCATTCTCTTCGACCTGCACTTCCTGAAGGAGCTTCATGACTGGCACTCCTAATGAGGTGGGAAATATTGCATCCATGCCATAAAATAGCTGATAGGGGGACATATTTATTGATTTCTTTGTGGTTAACCTATCAGCCCATAAGGCATGACCCAGTTTACTATGCCATGATTTCTGATTTTGTTCCAACTGTTTTTTAATGATATTGATGAGGCTCTTGTTGGAAAATTTAGCTAATCCATTTCCTTGGGGATAGTAATCAGTGGAATGGCCCAAGGTTATGTGGTATTTGTAACAGAAATCAACCATCTTCTTAGATTTGAAAGCAGCAGCATTGTCTGTTATGATTTTTCTGGGACAAGAAAATCTGGATAGGATATTTGTTTCAAGGAAATTGATAATGACAGATTCATTAGCATTTCTGGAAGGTATAGCCTCTATCCACTTGGAGAAAAAGTCAGTGGCCATGATGATCCACTTATGTTGGGCTGAGGAAGATGGGTGTATTTCTCCAATGAAGTCTAGACCCAATTGTTGAAAAGGTGCCTCAAATATGATAGAATGTAAAGGTAATGGAAGGAGTTTTCTCTTGCCATCAAAAATTTGACATTTATGGCAAGACATGACTAGCTTCTGAGTGTCTTGGAAAAGGGTGGCCAATAGTAACCATATCTAAGAATTTTTTTCACTGTGGCCTTCCAGTAGAGGTGCCCTCCACATTCTCCGTCATGCAACTCAATCATATTTTTCCTGCATCATCTTTTAGTAAACATTTAAGAAAAATTCCAACAACATTTTTCCAGTATAATACCCAATCTAAGATGCAAAAACTCAAAGATTTTTGTTTCAAAAATATATCTTTAGTTTTAGACAAAGGAGGGGCATTGAAATATAAAAGCACATAAATAATGTCAGTATACCAAGGAGAATTCATAAATGTTTCTTCAACAAAAGGAGCAGTAGATTCTTATATTTCTTCCAACACATCTACCATATTCATGTCTAGTGCTTGGAAATTAGACTCAGCCATAAGTTTTGCTAATCCTTGCCCTTTAACTAGTTTGGTGGGCCTGATTTCTAAATCATACTCAAGAATAGTTGCAATCCATTTTCCCCTTTTACCATCAGGGTCTTGACTTAGAATGTCCTTGACAACAGTATGTGGAACAAAAGAAATTATGTGAGAGTGTAAAATATAGACCCTAAAGTCTTTTAAAGCTTTCACTAATGCTAAGGCTTGCTTCTCCATGATGTTATATTTGAGAGGAGCATCTCTTAAGGCCCTACTAAAGAAATATATTGGTTGTTCTTGCCCCAAGTCATTCTTTTGAAGTAAAACTGCAGCTATTGTATTTTCAAATGCAAAAGAAAAGATATAAAATTCTTTGGTGAAATTTGGACTAATCAGGACTGGTGTTTGAGTAAGAGCTTGTTTGACTAGTTCGAATGATTGTTTATTTGGTAAAGTACATTTTACACCGACATCTTTCTTAAGCATGTTTGTGATGTTTTTTAATAGCTCAGCAAGATTAGGGATAAACCTCCTCAGAAAATTGATCTTTCCGATGAAATATTGCAACTCTTTGAGGCTTCTTGGATGACTGATTTGTAATATGCCATCTATCCTTGTAGGGTCTATTTTGATTCCCTCTTCTGAAATTATATGGCCAAGAAGTTTACCTTCTTGGAGACCAAAGAGTGTTTTCTTGGGATTCAATGATAAGCCAAATTTCCTACACTTCTCAAAAAATTTTCTGAGGTGAATCAAATGTTCCTCATCAGTTTTTGAGAAAATGGTTATGTCATCAAGGTAAATGATTATGAAATATCCAATATCTTCAGAAAAGGCTATGTCCATGGCCCTTTGGAAGGTGGCCCCTGCATTCATTAATCCGAAAGGCATTTTGACATACATAAAGGTGCCCCAAGGTGTGGTAAAAGCAGTTTTGATTTGATCACTTGGGAGCACTAACACCTGGTTGTAACTTGATAACCCATCTAAGAGGGATATCCTTCTTGACCCAACCACCCTTTGAAGTATATGGTTCATCTTGGGTAAGGGGTAGTTGTCTTTTAAAGAGGCTCTGTTTATTTCTGAAGTCAATACAAAGCCTGATTTCCCCTGTTTTCTTTCTAACAAAAACTAAGTTTGATACCCACTCTGAATATCTAATTGGTATAATGATCCCAGTAGCATGAATCTTTTCAATCTATACCTTAACTAAAGGTAATAAAACAGGGTTTATTCTCCTTAGTTTTTGTTAAAAAGGCTTTTGATTTTCCTTCAAAGGGATCTTATGCTGGATGATGCTGGTATCATACGATTTTAGGTCTTTGTATCCCCAAGCAAAAACATCTTTAAACTCTTTGAACAGTTCTATGTATTGCAATTTTATGTGAGCTGGGAGAGTGCTAGACAGTTTGATCATCTTGGGTTCTGCTAGACTGCCTATGTTATGTTCTTCTACATTCATTTCCACAGGCTCCATTCTTGGTTCTTTGGCTACATCGTTAAAATCAAAAAGGTGTTCTAAGGGTGCTAGACCTCTTGGAATTTTATCATTTTTGCATTGTGAAACTTCCAAGTCTTCTTGGTCTGTGTTTTCAATTGCCTCTACTTAAAAAGGATTCTCATAGTGATTTATATCAGCAGTATATGTCATTTCAACTTTTGGGATTTGTTCAATATACAAACAATTCTCTTTTTGTCTGGATTCTACTATTGGTATGTTGAAATCGTTTTCTGATTTTAAGAAATCATCTACGTGTTTGTCAGAGTCAAAAACTTGCCAGTGATCGTCATTATCAGGCACAGCAGGCCTGTGTTTTATCTTTATGCAAAGATGTTCATTAATCTCAGGTATTTGGCAATTGCTGGCATTGAAGGAGAGTTCATTGTCTAGATGATTCAGTGCTCTAGGAATGAAAATAAGTTCATATTTTTCAAAGGTTTTCAAGAAATCAAGGGCAGCGTTCCAATATTCCCCAAGCCTTGGATTTATAGCTGAGTATTCTCCTTTGATTTTTTTTATGCTAAGTTTGGAATCTCCTAAGATCGATATCCTTTTGGCTTCTAACTATTTAAGAAATTGTAAGCCTAGGAGAACGAATTCATACTCAGCGATATTGTTAGTGCATGGGAAATCTAATTTATATGAAAAACTCTGATTCGTATTTTGAATCCAAACACCTGATCCTGCACTTGTTTTATTACAGGATCCATCAAAGTTTATTGTCTAAATTATATTTGGCTCATTTTCATTTTCTTGTTGCTGTTGATTGTCAGTATTTTGAATTTTATTAGAGGGAAGACTTGATTGTTCTGGTGAACTGATTGGGTCCATTTTTTCCTTATCTTGCTGAGTGATTTCATCTTCATTACATAAGATAAAGTAATCTAAACTTGATTGAATAGAATAGATTGGAGAGTTTTTTGGTTTGTCTGTATTTCTCACCATGTAATTCATGTGAGATTCCCTGTATAGTCTTCTGTTTTGGTTAAAAACAGGGATGGTGGCATAAGACATGTCCATTTGAAGGCTTCCCTGGAGCTTGTCTCCCCAAGATCTTGATAAGAGCATGCCATATTTAGGGGGAATGTCATCTACCACTATGTCCATCACTAGACTCTTAGCGGTAATTTGAGCTAAATTAACACATAAATATTTGATTAAACCCAAACATTTGACTCTGCTTGAGTCAAAGGAATATAAATATTTCTATGGTTTAGTAATCTCTAAGCCTAAGCTTTCCATTACCACCTTGGGCATTAGATTGTGTGAAGCTCCTGAATCTAACATGGCATTGTGTAAAATTTTCTCATGTATGTTCAAGCTAACATAGGAGGGACAGCCCCTTCTTGATATTTTCCTTCAACTTCTGGACCAAACAACAACTCAAGTTTGTCATCTGTCAAGTTTAAGGTGTCAGTATCACTTCCTAAGTTCAAAGCTTTCAAAACATGGTTTTTGTACACCTCTTGGGTTACTATTTCAGCTAGGGGGATGGTAATTTTTATCTTAGCAATATCTCCCTCAATATTGAAAGGAACAATTGACTTGTTCATATTTACATCTGTCTTTTCAATTGAATTATTTTCAGCGATTTTTATTTGCTGAACCTTGTTTGGACTGGTAATTGGTATAGTTTTATTAGGACCACTAGCTGAAGTGCTAGGGGTAATCTGTTCAACATTTGGCTAGAAACCTTTGTCTTTGTTTACGTCTGGTTTCTTGGTCACAATGTTGGTTTTTTCTGTTGTCTTTTTGGGCTAAGTTTTTGTGTTTTTCTTGATAGCAAAATTAGTGTTTTTGTCCTTTGAATTATCTATGTTCCCCTTGCTCTAAGATCATATTGTTTGTGCACCTCCATTATTTCATTTTCAAACCCCAATCTATAGTCATCAGGATATTCATAGGTGTTTGTACTGTGATCGAAGAAGAAACCTTGTTCTTTTTCAATGATGAAAACCTCATCCCCACTGTCTGATCCAATCAAGTTTACATGAGATTCTCCCAATATTTCCAACTCCCTATCTTCCTCATATTGATCTACATAGTTCTGTTGGAAGGGAGGTCTAATCTGTTGGTCACTTTCTTTTTTCTTATCTTGATTGTTTTCTCTTCTATAATTCTGATTTCTATTTCTGTTTTGGTTATTTTGAGGTTCTCTTGGTGGCACTCTCTCATTTAAATTGATCTTCTCAAGCATCCTCTCCATTACCTTCACTAGGTTGTCAATTCTTGTGTTAGAAGTTGAGGTTGAAGGTAGTAGGTCATCTTTATAAGTTACCCTCTTCTCTAATCTCAACCTATTTATTTTCTCAATTATGTTTGCTTCTACGCTCACAGCTCCTTTCTACATGTCTTCTAAGGTTAATTAATCTCTCTCCCTTAACTAATAAGTCATCTCAGCATCAAGGCCTTCGGGATACCTTACCAAGGCCATGCCTTGAGGAGGTTTCATGTGAGTTGGAAGAGCATTGTAAACGCTATTGAACCTAGTGGAGTAGTCATGAACACTCTCCCCTTGATTTCTCTTGAGGCTGCTATACTCTGCTAGTATTTGGAGAGGGTTCTTTTTGAGTTCCCATTTGTTGATGAATGTTTGGTGTAATGCAGGGAGATCATTTATGCTGTTAGGAGGTAGGTTCTTAAACCATTTCTTTACATCTCCTCCTAAAGTTTGGGCAAATATCCTCATCTTAACAGTTTCCTCTTCTATCTCCATGTAATCAAATGCATCTTCCATCCTATCTACATGATGTTGAGCTGTTGTAGACTCTTTTCCAATGAAATGAGGAATTTTGGATTGGTAATCATTTGGTAAGGGAAGTAGAGGTTGTGATAACACCAATGGGGCATACCAAGTTGCCATGGCTGGAAATGAGGGTCGATTTACAAGAGGCGGATTTACAAAAGTGAAAATGGGCTGAAATGGGGCGTTTTGAATAGTGGTAGTATGGATTGGAGAGGAAGAAACACTTGGGCTAGCAAACTGATTTTGAGCAGACTTGTTATGGAAAAGGCTAAAGTGATGAAGAAGCTGGGATTCAGGAGGAGTGGAAGGTGAGGCTTCCCTATTGAAGCTTTGTTGCAAATCTGTAATGTCGAGGTCAATTTGGTTTAAATCACCTTGAGATCTAGTCCTAAAGATGTTCTTAGTATGATGTAAATCAAAGTGTGAATCCTCTAAGACAACAAGGTTTTTAGGGACAAAATTTGTTCTTAAGAGGCTCCTATTAGCAACTGATTTTCCAGAGTTAGAAGTCTGCCACAGAATTCTCTCAGGATTGTCAATGATTAAAGGAGGATTTGGGTCTGGATGGGATCTAGTGTTGATCCTATATGAAGCCAGAATATTTTTCAAAAAATGAGAGAGGTTGAGGTTTTAGGGACTGTTTTCGGGGAGTTTTACCTCTCAGATGTCTTATCTAAGATAGGAATAAGCTTCTAAACTTCTTCAAGGCTGGTTAACACAGTCCTAAAGAAAACTAGGAACCTAGATGAATAATAGGCCTATTGGGGCTAGTGGAGTCACCAGGTGGAAACTATTTAGCTTCTATGAAGGTAAAAATAATGGATGGTTCCACCACCATGTTTATTGTGAAGCCAAACTGAAATGTTTTTTGGGTTTTTCTGAGTTATTTCGGTCTTATAGGTTAAGAGAGTGTTCTAAGTCTGATTTTGCACTTAGCTAAGGTGTTCAAACAAACAGAGTTTACTCTTATGGCTTAATAGCTGGTTTCTTCAAGGTTTGATAAGGTCTTGCAGGAATCCTAAGGGTTACTTAGTTTGTCACTGATTCAAATAAGTCCTATCATGATTACTGTTATGCTTGGTAGTGCTTGAAGAAGGCTACTTATGTTATACTAGACAGTGAGTGTTTAATTTTGAAGATTTTACTCAGGGTCCCACCGTGATCGCCATTATGTTGGTGTCCCATGTTTTGATAGTTTGGAAAATCAAAAGACAAGGCAACATCAGAACCAATCTTTAGAGTTCCAGGATCTAGTCCTCCTGTTCTCAGAGAGGGATCTCTCAAATGTTTGTTTGCAAAGGTTTATCTTGTGTGCTTTGAGTATTGGTTTTAGACTAGTTATTAAGTGCAGGTGTTTGTTTATTTGTTTGGTTGAATTGATACAATAGAAAATGAAAGGTCTAGGAAAGATATATAGAATGGAGAAAAATCTGGTTCATTGGGAAATGGAGTCAAGAAGAGTTCATAACATACTCATCAATGGAAATGGGATATTAGAGGGAAAATCTAAATTGGCTGCAGGATCCTTTGGTTTTGGAATGAGATGGACATCAATGATTTGGAAAGAGAAATTTGATTCTCAACGAAGGGAACTTGAAAACATAACTTGAACAATAAAGAAATATTTGATAGACAGGGCTAACCATAAATTCTACAAACATTCTTCAAGCAAATAATGACTTCAAGACAACTTTCAAAATGAAATCTAAGATTCGGGGAACACCCTATTTCCTCAAATGTTTTATTTCAAATGACTTAGAAAACATAAAAGATTCACTGATAATTGCAGTCATAGAAGAGGGAACACCTAACACATCTATGATCACAACTATAAAAGACCTTTAAGACAACTGTTTAAGCGAGGACAAAGGGCAAGATCAGAACAGACTTCCTTGACTTACTGTAAACAGAAATACTTCAAAGGGAAACTTCAATAATAGTCTTTAAGTGGCAACAGACAAGCAGGGAGAACCATAAATCATGTTGAAAACAACTGTTGGAACTATTGAGGAAATAAACAAGCATGAGGACTAAAGAGAGAGATTAAAGACTCTAAAATACCTCAGCAGAAGAAAACATGAAACAGTGAAGGATGAACAGGTCTAAGGTGCTTCCAGGAGTCATTTCTTAGCCTAAAACTTTCAACCTACTGTAGTAAGAAATTATGGAACAGAATGAAAACAAGAGAAAACATTAAACAGTTCAGAATACTTCACCAATAGCCAAGCTCATGGATCCAATGATAGAGCCTTCTCAGGAACAAGATGCAACAACATCATCAAGGCTTCCAATACTTCAATTTGTTCTTCAACTTCAACAGACTAAGTATTATTTCAGAGAGTTTCAGTATTAGAACTAGTGATCAACCAACCAACACTTTCTCATCTTCTTCAGTAGTATTTATAGAAGAATGAGGAGGTGAGATCTGATAAAAGATCTCCAAAGATAATTAATACAGTCCTAATGGCTTCTTGGCCTTTGGGGGGCTCAATGAAGAAGCTTACATAGGTGTTCTCTGTATTAAATAATTGACATTAAGATTTAAGCTCGGTGAGAGCTCTTTTGAATTTTGAGGCTCTGTGTTGTGTAATAGTTACTCTGTTGATATTTTTTGCATTAAGTCCCTTGGCAGAAATAACTATTCGGCTCTGCTTGAGGCAAATATCTGATCTTGATCAATAACTTCGGCCTTTGTTTGAATGGTTTGAGGCACAGGTGGCACTGTGGTAGCTGGGAGGAATCAATTTGACTCAGATGTGGCTATGGAGGCTTTCCTGTTTCATAAAAAAATTTTATTTCCATTTAACTGTGTCTTAATTGGGAGGATTAGGCTTTTTATAATCAATTTTTGGCCGTAATCCTCATAAATATTTCTTCAATCTTTCATGCTGGTGCGTTTCTGTCTTCAACGCTGATGCTCTTTGATTTTTGATTCACTTGCTGTGTTCGTTGGTGTGCATGGCTGCACAAGGATCGAATGGCATCAATGCCTCATGAATAATTGATGAAACATGGAGTTTAAACCCTACGAATGATTCTCTTTGATGAATCGAAGGTAGGAGTATCGTCACCCTCAGATTTTGATTTTTCTTTAGCATGGCAGAAAAACCATTTAAACCCTGCAAAATACGAAAAACATTATGAGATCCTGCATATATAGGTTAACTACTTTGGAAAGACATGTGAGGAGAGTGTGGTCGTTGGATGGCATCATCCAACGGTTGGGATTTAGTCGGAGAGGTCAAAAGGAAAGTGGAAGAGGAATTAAATCGGAACCCTCGATCATGCAGAGATCGACGGTCGAGAGTGAGGGCGAATCGTCAAAACGAAAGAGTTTCTTTATTTGGAGAAAATGGGCTAAAAACCTTTGTTTCAGCGAAAAAATGGTTAAAAATGGCATTTGGGGTTCGGGATGATCATGGGCCGTCGGATGAGATCGACCCACAAGATCAACAACTGAGATCAGGTATCGATAATACCTTAGAAAGATGCCCCGGACATCAAAACCTTTAATTAAATCACTCTGTATAACTATTTCGGGTCACGAAAAGGCTTGCTGACTGCGCGGGGAAATAGTGAAGACCCGCCCCAATTAAATTTTTCTGCGTGGATGCTAATGTGGCACTGGGACCACTGCTATGGATGAGGGGGACCGGGGTGATTGAATGTGGACCATCGATCTGCAGATCAGATCGACGGTGGAGACGTTTTCATGACCGCACCGTACCTTTGCTTATCGCATGGGCTTCTTCAGAGCGTGATCACCGTCCGATGAGCGGCGTCAGATCGGACGGCGCGCATAAATATCGCGCCCACTCAACATCTGACCTTTAATGTGCGATGAGGGCGGTTTTTCAACAGTGCTCAAAGCTACATGTCGGCCGGTGAATGGAATCGCTGCCGATCGGGGAAACCCACCTTCCTCTTGAAAGCGGTGCGATGGATTCCGCCCGGTTTTCTTTTAACATGACAACAAAACACATTAAAACCAAAAAATGTAATATAGCAAAGGTTTTGGTCGGGAGGACTTTACATTGATGAAATGGCTTGGCGCCTGTGTGGGGCCGTGGGTTATGTGGAAGATAATATGACCGGGGAGATAGAATGGAGGGATAATCGGCATCAAAGAACTTTGTGAGGCAAAAGACTTGTGCACTGCTTTCCTCCGACGGGATAAGCGCCCAAAGGGCTTAGCGCCTGGTTCCAGTACCAGGGCATATGGAGGGGAGGGGTTAAAGACTTAGCCCAAGGGAGCTTAAGACGATAATATAAAAAATGTGATTTTTTATGCAATTTTTCAATGTTTTTCAAGGGTTTGAGGGTTTCGATAAGTCAAAGAAGGAGTCTTAAACCTTATCAAAGGGGAATTTGATGGGGGGAAAGGGGAAAAGCATGAAAATGAAGGATCTTAATGAGAATGAAAAGGGTAGAAAATGAGGTTAGTTGTTTAATGGAGGATAGGGAAAAAGGGATTTTACAGCAGTCTCTCATGGAATCAACAGAGTTCCAGAGTATAAAAAGGGAACAATAGGGAGGATTTTTGACAAAGGCATGAGGCCTTCAAGAGTCTTCAAGAGCCAACACTTTTTTTAATAAAATTTGTTCCTTGAAGGCTCCAAAAGTATTTAGCCACCTTTTGGTATAACAAATTTTATAGGTGGCTAACAGCACATAGAAAAACTACTTTTAGTTAAAATTAGATTCTAGAACATATATATTGAGTACATTTAAATCATTTTTCATAAATGCACATAGTAAAACTACTTAAGCAATTAATTTCATTCTAGAATGTATATATATCCAATATGTAAGTAACATTTTTCATCAATGCACATTGAATATATCCGACCATTGGACAAACAAATTTTGTACTAGATTTTCAATCAGGAATAGAGATGTGGGCCAAATCCCACCAAAAGTCGGAGAATTTCTCTGAGTCTCTTGTCTGAAAGGAATCTTTGTACAAAACTATATTGCAGATGATTTATTTACATTTTGGATACTTTTTACCAGAAAATCCAACTAGTTTTTTATCAATGCACATAGTAAAACTACTTGAACAATTAATTGCATTCTAGAACATATCTCTCTCTCTCTCTCTCTCTCTCTCTCTATATATATATATATATATATATATCCTTGATACATGTAACATTTTTCATCAATGCACATGTATATATCATTGATACTTTTAGTTGATACTAGAGCACGTGCACATGTACCAAAACAATTTTTACATATGCAAACACTTGCACAAATAACATAAGCAGCTCAATTTTTAGTTTCAAGTGTACTAGAAGTTCTAAAACATATTTAATCCAAAGAGAATAATTTTTTGGGAAATTGAATCAAAAAGATTCCAATGGAATGCCATCTTCAATAATCCGTTCATGATCGGATTTTGACATTTTCCATTTCTTAATTTTCGTTTTTCTCTTTGATTGAACCTCTATCAACTTTATGCGTGCTGCACACACCAAGTGACTATATTGACAACTTATGGAATTAGGTTCATAGTCTTCAAAGTAAACAAAGTCCCCACTTTGATTAGTTTGTTTGAAAAAATAACCTTTCAGTATAATAGATCCTCTGTCATATTGAAATCCGTGATCATTATAGTTTTCCAATAATTTCATTTTTCGTTCAGTGCAACGCATCAAATAATACTTAACATTTTCATCATTGTCAATAGGTGCAATTACAACAAAAACATCTCCTGCACAATAAAACAAACTTTTAAACAAAATTATACATATTTAAATTTATTTCTAGATCTTTAAATCATTAGAAAGCAATTCAAATGTTACCTTCTCTAACAAGATCATAAACTCGATCACCATCAGATGATATTGTAGTTTCCTCTGATTTCATTTCTTCAAACATTGCAACAGACATTTTTCCGTTTGTATTTAGCTCTGTATGTTTCCAATCTTTTACATACATGTTGTTTTCACAAACGTCATTGGATTTTCTATTGTCTATGCAAACATCACAAAAACAAGAATATTTTATTTTATCCAATGCAAACACATTTCTGGACCGACTTTGTTTTAATTGAATGCAATTTTCGAGTCCCTTTTATTGTTTCAACGTCATTTCCAATTGATCTATCTACGTCTTTCTTCTAATATGGAAAATTAGAAGAAGAATTTGTAAATATGATATCAAAATACAATCAAAGATAATCATTGCACGATAAATGTACACAATGTTTAAAATTATATTTCCAATAAAAATTAAATTGAATGTACTTTCGCACTAATTCCATTGATGGGTTAGTCTCATGGCTTAGAGTAGTGATGCACCATTGAACAACTTATTTAGTGTTCACAAGTCGGCTTGCAGAGGGGTTCATTTGATATCTTCGAAGTGCTCGTTTTATGCATGCTCCTGCACCATCATGTTCTCCTTTTCCATGGCCAGTCTCAAAGAAATTCCAACAATGTTTAATGCAAGTTTTCTTATGAAGACAACACAACCAAAAGAATGATCGTGTATATTTGAATTGACCTATGCATCCGTCTGACCATATCCAATGTTCATTGAATTTTATTCCACGATTTTTCAAGGAATCATAAATTTTTCCAAAACAATGTTGTATAAAATATGTATCATGTGTACGATCGTCACTGATATATAAAAGTGATATTCTTTAATGATATGTCGATTTTCACTCGTGATTTCTATATGATCGACGTTTTGTTCAGCATGTCTATATAGAATATGGATGAGCATGGAGACTTGGTCAGAATGATAGTATTCACTTTGAATTTATTTTTGTGGAACAAATGTGTAGTTTTCTGCAAAATCAATCACTAAAAAAATGGTCCCTGGTGGAAAAAATTCACAATATTTTTTGAATTGCAAGTCTTTCCATCGAGCTCTATGGGAATGTTTGGTGTATTTGTAAATTTCTGCCTCAAACTTTCTCAAAAAGTCTATCACAAAAATTTCGTCTTCTAGTAATTCAATTCTTTTAACACTATTTGCACCTTGAATCGATGTACCGATATTTTAATATCTCTTCCATTTCACTTTCATGTTGGAAAATGATTGATCATTTATTTCAGTACGATATTTGTTTTGAAATTTAGTCAAATTTCCACAATCATCACATTTTTTACCACCAACACATTTCTTTTTGTAAAATAGTTCATCGCTTTCTCTTTCACATAGAATTTGAGATATGAAATCACAGATAGTGGAAGGAGGAGGTGAATCCTTCCATAATTTTCTACCAAAATCAAGGAATGTGTCATAATATAACTCAAATTCCACATGATAACGGCAACAACAAGTGTCGCGTACGGTGATATGTTTTACATACCATGGTTTTTGTTGAACAAAAGCACTGATTAAAACATGAATTTGACGATTCTCTTCTTTGAACTTGTTGAATAACTCTATCTGAGTGGTTTCCAAGAAATATTTGTCATGTTCTTCGTACTGATTTCTTGCTATTCTTCTTCGCATCACATGCCTTGAAGTTGGCGAAGCAAGCGAATTGTTCTTCCAATATTCATATATTATTTTTTTAACATTTTCTCCAAGTCTATCTTTGTATGGTTGCCTACAAATAGCTCTCTAACAAGCGAGTTCATCATTTACATCTACTTGCAGCCGAAATTTCCGATGTTTGTGCAAATTTTTTCGCGAGGTTCCTAATGCTCGTGCCATAGATGTTACCAAACGATTCTCTTTAGTAATTGATGAAACCATTGCCATATGTATTCCTCTATGTACAATTGAAATTTTTTTATCTCTAGATCTCTTAATTGAATTTATAGTACTACTTATATTTTGTATCACATTTTCCTTCATTTTTTTATCTTTGTTTGATTTTCGAATACCCAGTAGTGTCGTAGCTTCTTTTATTTTCCTTAACGATAGGAGACCTTTCAACATTTGAGCTTGAACTGTCACCTGCTCATTTAAGAAATACTTTTCAAAAATGCAGTTAACACGATATCGTATAACATGGTCAAGTTTTTTATCTCCATATGTGTGAGTGTCAACATTTTCTAACATCTCATCATCAATACTGATTTCATCTATACATATTCGAAAAAATAGTACATAATACGCTTACATATGAACAATAAATAACTAAATTAATAAATATATGTATAATTTCAATAATACGTGCATGTGTTCAATATATATATATATATATATATATATATATATATATATACCTTGTCATTCAATTTCTTCATTTGAATTTCTTTCAATATTTTCACCGTCTTCAATCATTGGTTCAATACCTCTTTCACTTTCTCTTTCAAAATTTTGTATCTCATCATCAATGTTTTGAGGAATATCTCTGTCTGTTTACATTAAACAAAATATTTAAATTCAAATTAGTTCATCAAATAAAAATTAAGGTTCACATTTTACACTAGGAAAATTTTAAATATATCAATAGATCATAATATTTACATTTACATACCTGCTTCAATTTCTGCTTGAGGTTGATTTTCCCCTTCAATATTTGAGGGTGCTTCTATCTTTCTTTTGCGAGATTGTCTCGTCTCTTCTCTAAGTTCCTCGGGGTATCTTTTTCGATCATATTTTCTCGCACAAATCCTTCGATTTCCCATGATAGTAGAGTATGAAGTTCAAAAAGTTTCCTTCAAAAAATTGGACAATAACTCAATTAGAAAAAGCATCACAAAATATTTAATTAAAAAAAAAATCATTTTAAATTTTTTGCAAAAAATACATACTCCAATCCAAAACACTTACTTTAAAAAATTCGTGAAAAAAATGTCTTATAAAAATGAAACGAAGCTCAAAATATTTACTTCAACTCAAAACACGTACTCTAAAAAAATTTCACTTCAAAAAATGCCTCCAACTTAAAAAAAATAGTCACTTTAAAAAATACTTTTAGAAAATGTCTTTTTGAAATTAAACCCAAATCCATACTTTCAAAAAAAATGAAGCACAAAAAACATCCAAAAAAATGTGTTACATACCTCCAAGAAATGTCCTTTGAATGTACGTCCAAGAAAATTTCTTAAACCCAAAACAATTATTTGCAAAATCAAACTGTCTCCAAGAATTTGAAATTAAGCACAAATCCATACTTTCAAAAAAAATGAAAAAAAAAACATCCAAAAAAATGTATCACATACCTCCAAGAAATGTCCTTTAAATGTACGTCCAAGAAAATTCTTTAAACCCAAAACAATTTTTACAAAAATCAAACCGTCTCAAAGAAATGTCCTTAAACACAAAACAATTCTTTGCAAAATTGGTCTGCCTCCAAGAAATGCCCTTAAACTCAAACCTCCAAGAAATGTCTTTAAACCCAAACCAAGACCTTTATAAAATCAGATCAAACATGCATGTACATCAAGTCCTTGGTTTATTTCCCTTTCATTTTTTAACCAAGGTGTATATGGCAGTTCACGGATGTCTGGTACACCCATCTGCCTAGATTACCAAAGCAGTCATTTCGATATTTTCTGACTCATTAAATTTGAAAATATCATCAAGCGCTTGTCCTTTCACACTTATTTCCAAATTGAAAGACATAGAGTCATCTTTTACTCATTTCTAGACTCTTTTTTCACAGAGAAAAAATTCGTAAATTTTCATTAAGATAGGTTACATGTTATAGATGCTGGTAGTATGCTACTAATCAGTCCAAAGACTATTACAATCTGCCACTTGCCTTCATGCAGGCGGTAAAACAGTCCCAAAGAATGTGATATATTTTTATTATGTATCCAAAGTTCACATAGTAATCTCGGTGCATAACTTACTAGCAAAAAAACAAAAACATATAATACTAAAGTGTACATGTCGATAAATAATATGCAAGGAGATAGTCACAAAATTCTCCCAAATAAAATGTACAGCTAGACAGCCATCTATGCAGGTGCCTCCTCTATAAAAGGCCGATGAAAATATCTGTATACCTATCCACCGGAGTGTTCAGTAAAGTGCCAAGTGCCCCAGTTTAGCTCCGATGCTTCTTGGATAATTTTTCAGCCACTTTGTTCTGAGACCTGTAAATATGTGTCACTGAGATGGAGTCAAAAAGGGCTTTGAGATGATGAGCCTCTCGCAGCAGTGCAGACAATCTGTGCGAGTGACATAGAGATAGATTATTAAACCAATTGATAACAAGTTGTGAGTCACCAAAGATCTGGATGGACTTGCAGTGAATGTCCTGAGCATATGTCAGAAGAAGTCTAAGGCATTGCAGTTCGGCATAGTTGTTTGTACCGGGTCCCAATCCCATTCTGATTTTGTAGTGGTGATGATCATTTAAAGAGAGTATTGCGCCCCCCCCCCCCCCCACAGCCAAATGCATTGGACGCACCATCGAAATAGGCCCATGCACGACTGTGATCAATAATTTCAGGTGTTCCGAGTGGAGGCTTGCTGAGTATGCGGTCCACGGGCAAGAGATTGAAAGTAGCAATAGAGGCAGCGCAAATGCGGTCACAGTTAATAGGTATATCGCTGAAGATCTGTTTTTTGCGTCCGATCCAAATCTCCCATGCCACAATCAGTGGGAGATTTCGCATTCTTGGGTTGTTAACAAAATGTTGCCACCAATTCGTCCAAGCATCGATAAGAGTACCACCCTGCCAAATATGATTACTGCCCAGGCCAGTGATGACCCGAGACCAGATTTCTTTGATGCTAGTGCACAGTAGGAATAAATGGGTCATTTCCTCGCAGTTTTCAAGACAGTAACAGCATTGAGATGCTCCATGATATGCCCGTCTGTGGAGAAAATCCATGGTGGGTATGCATTGATTAAGAATGCACCAGAAAATGGTTCTGTGTTTATGCGGGGCCTTTAATTTCCAAATAATACGCCACCACCATGCTTTGATAGGGGGTTCCTTGGGCCAAATTAGAGCGAGGTATCCAAGTTTAGGAACATAGTGACCATGAGGAGAAACGACCCATATTAATTTGTCTTCCTGCTCAGTGATGCGGATGTTTGTAGCTTTAAGGGCCCAAATGTAATTATGCCAAATCCGAGTACCAGCCTATGGGATCTCGAGGTCAGCTGCATTTAACCAGGCTTGACCCCGCCAAGAGGAATGTGTCAAGTCCGCAATCTGTGCAAGAAATGTTCCTGTGGGCGAGGTGTTCGGTAATGAAAACAGGTAATTTGTAATAATCTCCATTGCCAGACCAAGAATCTGTACCAATGCAGACCTTAGCACCCGTGCCTATTTTCCATGATAATCCATGCTGTATGATGTGTGCCGTGTTATTGATTGCCTTCCAAATAATAGATGCACCAGATGTCTGTCCAGTTCTGCCTCAGATCCAATCGAGAGGGTATCGAGGCGAGATATATTTAGCCAAAATAACATCTTTCTAGAGGCTCTGACCCGTGATTAAGTGCCAGCACATTTTAGCTGCCAGAGCCCTCGAAAAGAGATGCAGATCTTTTAACCCCCAGCCTCCCCATTGTTTTGGAATGTTGATGCGATCCCAAGAAATCCAGGAAAATGTGGGGGCCTTTCCTTGGTTGCGCCAGAGGAATTGTCTGCAAATCCTTTTGATTTTGTTGGTAATACCAATAGGTATCTAAGCCGGGGTCATCCAATAGACCGGAATAGCTTCCAGCAAGGACTTAATGAGGATCAGTCGTCCAGCCCTAGATAACCATCTGTTATACCAGACATTTATTCTGCGTTCAATTTTTGCAATGATCCAGTTCCAATCTTTAATCTTGTAGTCGTTTGGTTTAATATGATACCCCAGGTATTTGAGTCCATCATTGATGTTAATGCAAACATAGTCAAATAGGTTCAGTGAGGTGCCTTGTTCCAGTCCCGAGCATCCAATCATGATAATAGAGGATTTGGTGCCATTTGGTGCCATACCTGTGGCCCTGCAAAAGCAATTCAGTAGGAGATCAAAGTGAACAAAGTCTTCTCTAATACCATATAGCAATATGAGTACATCTTCCACAAATAAAAGATGAGTGAGATGTAGTATATCATTGATCCGGAGTCCATGTAGTTCTCCCCTATCTTTTGCATTTCTTATGAGGACAGAGAGTCCCTCCATGACCAAGACAAATAATAATGGTGAGAGAGGAAAACCCTGACAAAGACCCCGCCCCGCATGAAAGAAATCAGATGCAGTGCCATTGATCAGAATACTGAAAGTGGCATGGCTAATGCAGCCCATAATCAAGTTTATAAATGTATGAGGAAAGCCTGAGTGGATTAATATGAGGTGAAGGTAACTTCAGTTGACCTGATCAAATGCCTTTGTAAGATCAATTTTGAGGATGGTGGATTTCTGGTGCAAGGTTTTAATGGAGTGAAGGGCTTCCTAGGCAGTACCAATAGCTTCATGAATTTGCCTATGATTCAGAAATGCAAATTGTTCCTTTTCAATATGAGTGGACAGGAAAGGCCTGATGCGGTTTGAAATAATTTTAGATATGATATTATAGATACAGTTACACAGGGATATGGGCCTATACTCATTGAAGCTAGTCGGTTTGTTCGATTTTGGTATAAGAGCAATAAAATTGGTATTGAAACCATCATATATCCCGCCACACAGTCTGTTGTCCTCAATCATATTCAACATATCAGTAGATATGAGCTCATAAAAATGGATGAAGAACTCAATGGGCCAGCCATATGGCCCAGGGCTTTTGTCCCGCTTGAACCATTTCAATACCCCTTCAAGTTCGCCCAAAGTAACCGGTGCATTGAGATCATCCATCTGCTCCTGTTCCACAAATCGTTTGAAGTGTTGTGTAATGCGCATGATGTCCGGAAGATCAATGCAAGTAGTCGCCCTATAAAGGTTTGTGAAATGTCTGGTGCCTAGGTCAAATAGTTGAGACTGCGTTCTCACAGTAAATCCATTGTGATCAAACAGTTCCCAGATGGCATTTGCAGCCCTTCAGCCATTTTCATGCTGCTGAAATAATTTGGTATTTTTTCCACCAGCCTGTGACCAAATAGCCCGGATTTTAAGCCTCTAGTCTTCCTCCTTTTATCTCAGAAATATAGCCTTTTCGATTTCAAGAGCATTTAATTGATCCCTGGTATCATCAGTTCGATACCCCAACAAATCAGCATTGTTAAGTAGGGCAATCTTATTTTCAATATTATGCAGTGCCTCCCTCTCCGATCTCTTTTTGTGCTGAACCCACTGAATGGTAAGGTTTTTAATTCGATTGAGGTTGTCATTGATAATTCGGCCCGGATCACGATCATTCAAAGGGCCACAGTGCTGCCAAGCCCGAGTGACCATCAGGTGGTACTCAGGGTCTCTCAACCACCGAGAATTGAATTTGAAGAGGGGACGAGCCCTATTAGAACCACACTCAAATTCCAGAAATATAGGAGAGTGGTCAGATTTACCACCCATCCCCACCCACTGACGAGCTCGAGTCATAATAGGTAGGAGAGACTGCTTGATGAGAAATCTGTCTAATCTGCGAGCCAAAGCAACATTGCCAGTCCTTCTATTCCTCCAGGTGGGTTGGATCTTGGTAGTTTGAATGTCAATAAAATTTGAGGCACCAAGCTTTGAGTTGAAAAAGTCAGCCAAAGGATCCGGGGTGGCTTGGGGACCCCAAGATTCAAAAATACCTAATGAGAAATTTAGGTCACCACCCAATATAATGTGGGGTGCATCTAGCATGGAACATGACAATAAGGAGGTCCAGAAATGCTCTCTGTTTGTGCAGGGCCCATAAATGTTGATCAAGGTAAAATCCGCCTCCGAATTACCAAAGAGGACATTCATTGCCAGGACTCCAGTCCGGCCCCAACAGTTTGTCATCCGGGTGGTTTTTTCATTAATACCCAATGCACAACCCCCAGATCTCCCATATGCATCAAGGGTAATGAAGGTCCAATTAGTTAGAAAAGAAGTCAAGGTAGCCTGCACAACAGAGCCTGCACCAAGTGTCTCCTGAAGAAATAGAATGTCAATGGGTTTTTGTGCTATCAATTCCCTGAGGGCCAATCTCTTGTCGGGGTTGGCCAGTCCTCTGCAATTGAAGGAGAGGCAGATCATGATGTAACTGTCAACAAGGGTCTTCTAGCTCTAAGGAACCGCATAAGAGAGGATTGAGTGCCAGCTTCCACTTCGAGATTGGCCCTTTTGATCGCCTTCGCCAATGCATAAGGTCTACCACGAGGTTTGTTGGGTATACAGTCCTGACCCTGCCCAATACTGAAAGTCTCTCCAGAAAGTGGGAGTGAGAGGGATCTAAGATAATAGTTATGACGCATGGAGGAAGTCTCCGAAGAGGAGGATGAGAGGCAGTAGGAGGGTTTAGCAGTAGTGTGGTGAATTATGGGAGTGGATGACGGAGGGGCCATAGCGATGGTGCAACAGATTGAGGGGAGTTCCAGTGATTGGCCAGACTGAGTCAATGATATGCAAGATAATATAGTAGAAGAGGACATATTAATAGTAACATTTCCAGATGTAGTGCCAAGAATAGTGTAAGATGGTGAGACTAGATTTCATTCAGTAAACAAAGAAGCAGTAGAAGGAATAGTACCCGGGATACATGAGTTCCGCTGAGGAGGCACCATCGTGACCTGAGGGCATGATCTGGGATGCGTGGAAGTCCACGATGGGAGCTCAGTCTGCACCAGCCCAACATCGCGTGGAGTATCAAGGGTCGACAACGGCACATCAGCAATGCCCAGCTCGGTACTGTTCACCGGCACAGTCTGTGTTCCAATTGAACAGGATTTCTTTGAAGCCTGCCTACCAAAACCCTTCTTTGGACATTCGTTGTACAAGTGTCCCACCTCATGACACTTCCTGCATCGAAATGGCACACCCTTGTAGTCTAGTGGTTGCTGCCACATCATCCCACCGAATAGCATGTTGAAGTTATCATAGAGACCATCCCGAGTGTCCAGGAAAATCAAGATTCAAGCCACTGCCCGACTGCACGATGTCATGTAGGATCGGTCATGATCTAGGTATAGGCCAAAGTGTCCTCCAATGTTCCTGAGCGCAGAGTCGCTCCAAAATTGCAATGGAAGTCCCAGCAGCCTCATCCATATGGGGCCTGCACCCGCATTATCCTTTTTGGGATTGAACAGAGGTACCCATCTCTTGAGGTAGACCGAGTGCAACTCAAGATGCCAGTAATTCTTGAGAGCCTAGTCTGATTTATCCGGGTGATCAAATGAGAGAGAAAACCATCCTTTGGTGAGTACCCAGACTTCTGGGAGAACATCAAGAGTCTCACTCCAGCTCTCATGAGTCCACCGCTGAAGCCTTGTCGCAGAGTATTTTCGGCTGCGAACCTTTTTCACAAGTGTCTTAGCCGCAATAAGGCTCCAATCCTCCATACCGCTCTCACTACCAAAGTTGGTGATGTAGCTGAGCTTATTCTTGGTGACCCTGTGCAGTTTCTTGGCTTTGTAACAGCCCTGCCCCGGCACAACAGAGGTATTAGATTCGGAATATGTAAAAATCTTCTCTGGTATGGAGAGGTCCTCTGGAATATTGGCAAACACCCCCGAGGTCACTGATGGTCCAGTGGATGCCAAGTCAATATGTGCCTCTCCGCCAAAATCAGTAGGGCATTGCGTGGTAAACCATTGTGGGAGAGGGCCCCCAATGCTTAGTTGAGCCAATGATCAGGATGCATCACCGATATCATGATAAACCGCCTCCAAGAAATGCTCTTAGCACCCAATGGCAGCACTCGTCAGGGTGTCATGTCCAACCTGGGAGAAATCCCAAGGTCCAATATCTGCATCCGAGGGCGTGTCAAATGTGAACTGCGCAAAGTCACCCAAGGGCGTGTTGTAGCCCTCCACATTAGCCAAATTGGACAGAGTAGGAACCTCCACCTCAGGAGATGGGTCCAGATCAGACATATTGGCCACCTCACCGTGTGCATAAAGTCCCCAAATATCGACCCCCTCCAGAGGATCCTCCGAATAGTCCACCTCATCATCATAGTGAATCATGGTAGAGAGTGAACACCCAGGCAGAAACCGTGAAACACCTGCAATGGGAGGTCAAAAACCCCCAAGAAATATGGTGAAGGATAACCGGTCCAACAGACAGAGTGGAGGCAGCAGTATCAGGTCTGGTGCAAACACCAAAAAGAAATAGGGACCCAATGAAAGACCAAAACAAACTCTGTTCAGGGTCCACAGACCCGTAAAGGCCCCACCCAATACGGCGAGTCGGCAAACCAGTGTAAATAAACTCAAGACATATATGATGATGCGCCTGTCACTTTCCTAGCAATAGATGAGAACATACCCCGGTCCGAGTCTGTCTCTCTCCCCAAAGTGATAAAAACCGAGAAAATAACCCAACAAAAACGGGATACAACCACGGCGGCCGGTCAAACAGAAGCCCCAATCAAACCGTAAACTATCTGAATCGCAGAACCCAAAATATACAGTGCCGGGAGCACATCGAATACCTGTGTGACAAGCAGAGACCCGCCATTGCCATACAAGGGACCCAGCTCCACTAATATAATCCTAGTGCCCCTGAAAGAGGGAGCCAACACCACCCAGGGACACAGATGGCGCCATCGAACCTGCAACTCAGAGTTCAGTTGCTAGGGTTTTTTCATTCCAACGAGCTATTACACTCAATCAGAAATAAAAAAAAAATTAATTGGACCATTTCTCGATTTGTGCGTGTCATCCTTTCGCAGGGACCATGCTAATATTCTCCGTATCGTTCCAATTTTATCGGATGTCTCGTTTCTAGACTCTTAAAACATGAAACAGTAAAATTTTCCAGTTTCAATGTGGTAAAATTAATCACCTACAATCACATGCCCCTTTAGATATTGTTGTTCGGCCGATTGATTGTTTGCCTTGGTTTTTTCCCGTGTGTCTTTGTTCTGATCTCTTCCTCTTTTTTTTACTGTCACAGTGGTGGAACCCTCAGTTTCGTCTACTGGTAGTCCTTACACAGATGATTCATCAGAGGTCTCTTAGTCCTCTGCTGAACATCAGCAGCCTATTTTATCTAAGTTTCCCGACGGGGGACCGGTTATATCTGAGCTTTCCTTTGGTGGACCAGTTGAATTCAATTGGCCCTTGTCCAACGCTTGGTTTGGATTTGGAGTAGGGGAACACTTCCCTCCTCTTATATCAGGATCGCCTTTCTTGGCTGCCATTATACCTCCTAGTCCTCGCCGTCTTTTAGAATATCTTGGGGTAGGGTCAGATATGGACTCACCCAGTCCTTCTCCTAGTGAGGAAATTCCTACATCTGGTGAAGATTACTAGCTTTTCCCAGAAAACATCCTTGAGTCTTCTGTCATGTCTTCACCTCGTCCTTCGCTTCCAGCGAGATATAGGTCCTTAAGTCAAGTCATGGTCATCGTGGCCTCTATAGGAATATCGACTTCATCCATGAGGCTGGTTATTTTTTCATTAGGGATGTCGCCATCGACACCTCTCAAGTCATCTCCTCATGTTACATCAGTACCGGTTAAGCCTACTGTCTGCGTAACTGCATCTACGCCCGTTGTCACTACTCAGTCAACTAGGACCTCGTTAGTTCCTAAAGAAATTTACATAGCATTTGCTATTCCAGAGAATATCTCTCTTGAGGAGTATCGGTTGTATTTACAACCGTCAAACTCTGAGGTTGGTTAGTCCTCTCAAGATCTCAACCATCCTTATTTTTCCCATTATGGACCGAATGGTACCCTGATTTACATATTTCCATATCAATATGATGAGCAGGGTAACCCTCTTCGTTTTCCTGCTCCTGAGGCTTATGAATATGTTCACGGTTTTCTATCTGCGAAGGCTGGGCAACCCTTACAGGGAAAACCTTCGGGCCAACAAGGTTTTTTGTATGGTCCGCAAGGGCAGTCCTACAACCCTCAAGGTCAACCTCTACAGCCTCACTTTGTGATCCAGCCAAGGCAACCTCAAGGACCCACAGGTCAAATGGGGTATCAACCCGGACCGTTGTACAGTCCTAGGGGAAAATCCATCCTTCTCAACCTATGGTGCAACCTCAGCAACCTCAGTTTCCCATTGGTCCGAATGTTGCACAGCCAGGGCCATCTTATGGTCCTGTCGCAGGTCAACCTGATTATCAGGCACAACCTGGCCCTCTCCCGCCATCAGGCCAGCCAGCTCAGCCGGGGCAGCCTGGTGTCCTTCATCAGCCAAGCCAACCTGTTCAACCAGGAAAACCTATTCTCCCAGACCAACCTGTTCAACCAGGCCAGCCTGCACAGCCAGGTCAACCTGTTCAACCAGGACAACCTGCACATCCAGTTAACCCTGCTCAACAGCCGATCTATTCTATGCCACAACTGAATTTTCCTGTGCGCCCAACTTATCAGGCTCAGTAGGGCCCCACTTACCAAAAATCCGCTCGACCCTAAGGAATTTATTACCCTCAAGGTCAGTCTCGACCGGTTTACAACCTGCCCCAAGGTTCTGGTTATTACTTTCAACAACCAGGCTATACCTATACTCAGCAATCGAATCCATACACTGCTCAAACGGGGCCAGCATATAATTAGGGTTAGTACCCTGGTTATCAACCCCCTTACACTGGTTATCAGCAACCGTATCAACCCAATTATACTGCTTATACCCCCTATGGTCAGAATCCTTCAGGATAGACCAATGGGGGAAAATTTATGCTCAACCAGGTTGGAATATAGGTACAGGTCCTTATCGGGGACCTCGCATGCCGTTTAATTCTCAATTGCCTTTCCTCGCCACATTGAAATTGCTGGATGTATCTAAATTAAATAATGATCCAATTCTTCATAATCCATATTGGCCTCCGGTTCCAACCAAGGTGCTTGGTGACTGTCCCAAATTTGAGGGTAAAGCTGGAGAAGACCCCCAAGCACATGTCATGACCTACCATTTGTGGTGTTCTTCAAACTCTTGGGTGGATGACTCGATTCATCTACATCTTTTCCAGCGCACTCTTACCGACGCAGCTACTAAGTGGTATATATAACTACCCCGTGGTATTTTTCAAGACTTTAATACTTTAGCTATGGATTTCCTAACACATTTCTAGTTACCGGTTCATTACGAAGCCGGGACGCACCTCCTGACATCTTTGAAGCAGGATAAAGCCACTCACATATCAAATCATATTCATGAGTGGAGACATCATCGTCATCTGATCAAGTTTGATATTCCTAATCAGCTTCTAACTCATTGGTTCACTACCTCCTTTGTTAACAAGATCGCTCAAGATATTTCTATGGGGGCATGTGTAACTAAGGAACAAGCCATCGCTCGTGCCCGGTACCTCGATTTGGTGTACTCTCATTTCGGCACGTTATATGATATCTTGACTGATGCCTCGCGGTCGGGGACCTCTAAATCACCAACTACCCCATCGGTTGACGGTGTTATTGGTATTGTCTCTTAGAATTCTCGAAATTCTTCTAATGGGAAGCAGAAGTCGAATTCTTCCAACAACTCTGCTCCTCCCACCACTCCCGATTCTGGTAAGACCACAGAGATCAATGTCGTTCAGGCAAATCCTATGGAAAAGACCTCCAAAGGAAAGAAAAAGGGCAAAGGAAAATCCAAATCCAATTCCCCGAAACGAGAATCCTCCAAACAACGTGCTGCTGATGGTTCCCAATGAAAATCAAAGTACCCTTGCCTGATCTGTGATGAAGACCACTACACCAAATATTGTCCCCGACGATACGAGGTTAGTCAACTTCTTAAAGGCTCTAAGGGGACTCCGACAGTTCTTAAGGAACCTTTCCCATCTCAGCAGACCCAGATAGTCGAACAACCTTCACCATCTGCATCATTTGGGTCCCAAGTTTTCATGGTGAATGGTGTTTCACCCGTTTCGATTGATACTCATTCGAAGGATTATACCGGATCATGCCAAGCAGCTGGGAAGGAAGTCGTTGATGGCCCACCTCCCCCACCTATCTTTGGTCCTTTATAAATTGAGAAGCCCAGTGCTGAACCCATTGTGAGGCCACCTTCCAAAGTTGTTCTTCGAAAATCTTCCTATAATCCGAATGCCCGTGCTGCTCAGCATTACAACATTGTTGAGGATTTGGCACAGGCGCCTTCCGCAATTTATGGATTGGAAGTGCTCAAAGTTTCCCATCACAACGGAAAGCTCTGTTATCTGCAATCGGTGGAATTGATCCTGTCGATTCTAGTCTTCTCACCTTCGATCTAGAGAATTTTTTCCCCCAACTTCCACATCAAATCTCTCTTGTTATACAAGTCGGAATCAACGGCCTCAACATTCACAGAGTCGTTGTGGACGAAGGTGCCTCTACCTATGTTATGTCATCTGCCTGCTAGAAGGCCATTGGCTCTCCAGCTCTCACTTCATATCCCAATTCCCTTGAGGCATTTGATGGTAGGGAATCAAAACCCTTGGGTGTTCTCGCGAGTTTACCGATCACATTACAGGGTAATACAATTAACATTGAAGTAGAAGTGGTTGATGCTAAGCTGAACTATAATATTCTACTTGGTCGCAGCTGGACCCATGCCATGCAATGCGTTCCATCCACCATTTTCTAGCTTTTGAAGTTTCCTCATGAGGGCAAGATTATCACTGTCGATCAGTTTTCTTTCTTCACTTCAACCTCCGAGAACAACGTGCCATACGTGGATCAAATTCGCAATCCCCCTGACAGTGTAGGACCTGGTCTTTTCAAGCACCCCGTTCTCATGGGTATTTTTCCCGCGCCACCACCGAACACTGTTCAAGTCAACATGATCTCTAGGTTAGATGACCCATGGATCATCCCTTCTCCTGAAAAAGTGACCTCTTTTGGAGAATTGATGCCTCTTACTCTAGTTGAAATCAATTATTGCGAAATCATTGCTGCATCAGATCCTCCTCCTCTTGAAAATTCTCCTTTAAGCATGGCTCTAGATGTTTATTCTTAATCCTCTTGGCTCGGTGATGAAGATTCACTCGATCCTTTGAGAGAAGTCTTCCTGTCTGACGAAGCCATCATTGAAATGATGTCTCTTGAAGATCTTCCGTGGAGCGATGGACATCATTTTTCCTCCTTCATGCGTGCCTTGGGGGCAATGTCTACTTGTCTAGAGCGCTTCGCATCTAAGGTTCCCTCTCTACCTCTCCAAACGCCAATATTGACTCATGAGGTTCTTTCGGAAGGAAATCTGAGTAATATCACCCAAACCATGCCTATCGACATCTCCGTGAAACTAGGGGTTTTCAAGAACATTCACATGGGAGTTACTTGTTCTCCCGAAGAGATTCAAGTATACACTAGCCTTTTCTGCGAATTCCAAGATGTTTTCACATGGTCCTATGAAGAGATGCCCGGGATCAATCCCAATACAGTCGTGCATGAAATTCCCACCTATCCTAGTGCGAAGCCAGTGCATCAGCATCTGCACCCGGTGCATCCTTGAAAATCCGCAGCTATAAAAGCAGAAGTTGAGAAACTTCTCAACGCAGGCTTCATATATCCAATCCCCCTCACAGAATGGGTTGTCAATATTGTCCCTGTAGATAAGAAGAAGGGCACAATTCGGGTCTGTGTTGACTACAGAGACATCAATGAGGCTTGTCCTAAGGACAACTATCCCACTCACTTTATATATGAGATCATCGATGACTGCACGAGGAGTGAGATCTATTCCCTTATGGATGGCTTCTTGGGTTACAATCAAATTAATATTTTCCCCACCGATCAACATAAGACCGCCTTTATCTATTCGTGGGCACATTCGCCTACAAGAAGCTCCCGTTCGGCTTGAAAAACGCTGGAGCCACCTTCCAGCATGCTATGTCCTATGCTTTTCATGACATGCGTCACATTGTTCATCCGTATCTAGATGACCTCCCGGCTCATTCAGCTAGGCGTGAAGACCATCCTGAACACCTCCACCAGATTTTTCTCTGCTGCAGGCGTTACAATATTAGGCTTAATCCTCACAAGTGCGTCTTCTGCGTTGATTCTGGTCGTCTTTTGGGATTCATTGTCTCTAAAGACAGAATTCGCCTTGCCCCCTCAACGTTGAGGCTATTTTTAATCTCCCATCCCCATCCTCGTTGCATCAACTTTAGAGTCTTCAGGGGAAAGTGAATTTCTCAGGTCGCTTTATCCTGAACTATGCAGAAGTGGCCAAGGGGTTTACACGACTTCTAAAACAGGACGTTCCCTTCCATTGGGACAACATTTCTCAGAAATCCTTCGATAAACTTAAGACGTTGCTCGTCAGCACTCCGTTAATACGTCCTCCCCACTGCCATCGCGACTTTACCCTCTATCTGCGTTCAACACAATTGCCATGGTTCTGGTACAGAATGACAATGACATAAATGAACATGTGGTTTATTATTTGTCTTGAAATCTTCTCAACATTGAAACGCGCTATTATCACGTCGAGAAGTTGGCGCTTGCCCTGGTTCAGGTCATTCAGCGGTTTCACCATTACATCCTGTTGCGCACGGTAACCGTTATTTTCAAATGCAAACCCATGACTTACATCTTGTCTCAAAAATTGTTGGGGTGCAAGTACTCCAAATGGATTGTCATCCTTCAGGAGTTTGATTTGGAGTTCACTACTACCAAATCAACGAAGTCACTGGTTTTTATCTTATCTGCTCTCTCCCTACTGACTCTGTTCCATCCCAATCCGAGGATCATATCCTGGATGAAACTCTCTTTCTTATCAACACTCACGATTCATGGTACAGTGACATCATATTGTACCTTCAGACATCCACTTTCTGGTCCGAGTTGACGAAGGATGCTCGACGTTACGTTTGGCATCAATCTCAACCATATCGCATTGTTGGAGATACCTTATATCGTGTTCGAGTCAATTTTGTGCTCCGCCGATGTTTGACCTTGGAAGAGGCTGAGAAAGTCCTAAATGATTGTCACAGTGTTGCCTGTTGCGGTCACATGTTTGGTTATGCTACCACCCAGAAGATTCTGCATGCGGGTTACTTCTGGTTGTCTATATTCAAAGACTGTATTATTGTAGTTCGAAAATGTCATATATGCCAGATATTTCAATGCAAGATACATGCGCCACCCCTACCTTTACATCCTGTCATTACCGTAGGCCCTTTCGCCAAATGGGGCATTGATTTTATGACATGTAACCCTCACTTGGCCGGGGGGCATGCTTATATAATCATTGCCGTGGAATACTTCATCAAGTGGGCCGAGGTGATGCCTACATGATTTTTCGACGGTAAGACAACCACTCAATTCATTTTCAACCATGTGACTACGTGTTTCAGAGTTCCTCAAGCCATCATCACCGATCATGGCACTCATTTTTGGGACTACATGATGGTAGAGCTGACATCGAAGTTGGGTTTGCGTCATGACAGCTCAACACCATACTACCCTCAGGAGAATAGCTAGGTTGAGGTCGTGAACAAGGTACTTGTCACGATGCTTCAATGAGAAATTGGTATTCACAAGTCCAATTGGAATCTCCAATTTTTCTCAGCTCTCTAGGCCTACCGAATGTCAGTAAAGAGCGCGACCAAATTCACACCTTTCCAGTTGGTGTATGGTCTGGAAGCAACTCTTCCAGTTGAATGTGAGATCCCTTCGCTAAAATTGGCTGTGGAATTACTGCCCAACACTTCCCCGGAGGAAGAACGTCTCCTATATCTGGAACGACTAGACGAAACCCACCGCTTGGCTGCTTTGGTTATTGAGGCACAGAAAAAGCGGGTTAAAGCTCATTTTGATCAAATGGTTTCTCCACGCTCTTTTATAGAAGGGGACCTCGTCCTCTTATATGATCAAGCACATGATAAGCTTGGGGCAGGAAAATTCCAGCCCATGTGGCATGGGCCCTATATTGTTAAACGTGTATTGAAAAATGGGGCCTATGAGCTAATCGATTATGAAGGTATTCCTCTGGAGCAGCCTAGGAATGGGTTGTACCTGAAGAAGTACTACGCTTGAATTATTATTGTGCGGTGTGTGTACATACGTGAGTGATTTCATTTTTGTGCATGTTTGGTGTGGTGTGCTTTGTAAGTGTCTTTATGCTAATTGGGTCTTCCTGATTGTGCAGATGTCTATTACGCCTTTTGTCAATTTTGCAGATGGTGCCTCCCGCAGTACCAGGAATCTGTCCTCAGCAGCCTGGGTAATCTACAATCCTGTTGGTGAGTTAGTTAATTTACAAGTTGTTTGTCTAGGGCCTGCTACAAATAATGTTGCGGAATATAGTTCCGTTTTGGAATTGTTGAACGAGGCTGTTAACCTCGGTATTCATGCATTACTTGTATATATGGACTCACAGCTTGTAATGTTACAACTCAATGGTCATTATTCAGTTAGGAACCCATCCATTTTACGACTGTATCTATGTATTCATTTACTAGAAAGAAATTTTGATTACATTACATATCATCATATACTTAGATGAATGAATGCGTTAACAGATGCAGCAGCTAACATGGTTTTAGATAGACATTTACGCAACTTGTAAAAAACATCATCATATGTAAAAAGATCCATCCAGAAATATATATGTATATATATATATATATATATATATATATATGTTGAATTTTTGTAGTTTGTGTGCATCACATAAAATCTAAAAAATATACATGTCTATTTTAATAATATCTGGAGACAACATGTCACTCAAAAATATGCATATAAAAGCCTAGGCAACTAATCAGCATGGTGCTCATGGTAGCATGTCACTGCCCACACCAATCGCCTCAGTAAGCGATGAAGGTGACTAGGCACCCCTACAATGTGCCTCTGATAAGCCATAGGGGCATCTTCTAGCCGAGCATAATCAGGGATCCCACGGGAAATTCCTTCCAAGTTCTGAACTAGCTCACTCCCCTCGCCACCCTCGCCTTGAGGTTCATAAGCGAGAGGGGTCCTCCATGCGATCGGCGACATCCCGTCGGGCCTCTCTGGGCCAACATCTGCATACATATAGGATAAAATGTTAGGACATACATGTATACCAAAAAAAAAAAATCATGAAATTTATAAAATCAAAAATAGTCTTACCCATCTCGTCATCCCAGTCCTCTCCTTCTGGGAGTGGAAGGCCTGGGTCTCCTGTGAAATTAGTACCGGCATAGGGCCAGTCCTCTATGACGATCAACTGTTGTTGAAGCCATACGAAGAACTCAGGCCTCCATGAAATTTGCTGGCCACCTCCTGCTATGAGCATCAGTGCTACCCATCGAGCCATCCGTGGCTCTCTTAACGGTGGATCTGCGACTATCACCCCCTGGCCCTAGAAAATAGGTAGTCGTTCAAGGATGAACGATACCAAGATAGATCTGTACCCAAACTGCTTCATTTTGGTCTTTTTACACTTCTTCAATTGCCATTTGATATTCATGGTTACGGCAGTAGCCCAATCAAATAATGTCGGGTTCATACACTCTGACGCTAAGAGGAGTTGTGTTTTGGTAGCCTCATGCGGTGCCTATGATCACGTAGCTCGTGTAATGGTATGGAGCACCACTCTGAGTTCTAGATCAGGAACAGTGTGAATGTCAACTTTCCCACTGCCTGATCCTGTTCGTGCCCCTAGGCACACTCTTTCCATTACCATTGACATATTTTCACTAGAAGGCCTGGTAACTGTCAAGATCGGGACTGGACCTCTGTGAGACAATCCAGTGATGAAGTAAACGTCAGATACTTCAAGCTCCAACACTTGATCTCGAAGCCTAAAATTCTCTTCATTCTCATCCTAGATACTGATTAAGTATTGCAGCAATTCAGGTTGTGCCCTGAGACATGGTGTCAAGAAGAACTTATTTAAACCACAATTCTGGAGAGAATTCATGCATTGCTCGTTCCCCATTTCCATTTTTTCTTCTTCACTATGCTCCCTTTATTTCCATTCGATCACAATTGTGGCATTATACCTATACAAAAATGGTCAGAAGCACTTCATTAGATCCCTTGGGCATTCAAAAATCCAGTTGATTGGTTCATTTTTTGTAAAAATTGAGCGGAAAATAGGTTGCGCAGTTGGCGCGATTGTTTTGTTGACAGTCGCGCCAACTAGTGCGACCCCTTTGCAAAAATAACCCAATTGGCATGGGTCCATGCCCCATACCTGCGCCAATTGGGCGAGCCCTAAAATTGCAAATATTCCCCTCATGGATCCCAAATCACAGTGGAATACTATAAAAAATGGATTAAAACATAGCTAAGGGAAGTGCCTCTTACCTGGAAAAGACGGGATCTGAAATGATGCACTGGATCGTCCATAATCGTCACCGCAAGTTCGCAGGAAAAAACTCACTGTTGCTCTCCACAAGAGGTAAAAAGTAAAAATTAAATATTTTTTACTATTTTGGTCATATTTATAAATTTTCAAAATAAAATTAGGTTTTGAAGCTTATTTTTCCAATATTTTATTATATTTTGTCGAAAAATGGGTTTTACGCTTGCTTTCTTGTGCAGCAACAGGTTTTCACGCAGCTGGTGTTGGGAATCTATAATCAACAAGATTGGAAATGTCTGATCACAGAAACAACATCATTTCAACCAACTTTGGGATTCTAGGATCTATCCCTCCTGAATCCGGAGAGGGATCTCTCCAATAAGTGCAAAGATGGATTTGTCTTTGAAATTTTGGGTAATGATATTAGGCTAGTTATGACGTCCAAGGGTTTTGTTTGTTTTTTGGATGGTTGAGCATGAATACTATTTGAGGTGGAAATTCCTAAGTGCAAAGAGTTTCAAATGTGAGAATTTGCAAGTGAATAGAACAAATAGGCTAAAAAGATATATATAACGCTGGTTTTTAGTCAATTGGGCTATGAAGTCATAACAGGGCTTTAATAGAGCAACAACATCAAGAGTGATCCAAGGGGCAAGTCATCTACATCACAAGATTATTGAGATTGAAATGATGGAATGGGAACAATAAAGTGTTGGAGAGGTGGAAACTGATAATAATTTCAAAAGGGATTCATAGTCAGTCCAAACAAGAAAAGCCTCTTAAGTAACTGTTTAAAACCAACCAAGTGCAGGGCTAACCATTGACTTCTTGGGAAAGTTTGTATTAAAGTAGCTTAATTGACAAACAATCCAGTAATCCACATAATTACCTTCAGAAAGTATGAAAACATATAAGAGAAGATAGAGTATAAACTTAACATCAAATAAAGTACTTTTAAACCTAGTCTGCTTTTAGTTAACACCAAGGGAAACTTTCAGAATCTGCCTTTGGAGAATAGAAAATAGAAAAAGAGCAAACCATCACTTTCTAGTCTAACTTTAATAAGCAAATAATGAAAATAAATTTCAAGAACAATGTTTAAATCAAACAGTAGGACGAGGGAACTCCAGCATTCCTAACTGCTTAAACTGTATTGAATCATTCTTAAATAAACAATTTGGAGGAAAACATTGAGATAAAGCTTTTCAGTCAGAGAAGGTTACTGATGTACAGCAGGTCCTAACTCTATAAATGTTGTTCTTTATCAGAGAATAGTGAACAAATATGACATACATAGAAGGAAAACAATAACAAATAAAGGGGCACTTCACCAGTGATATAGACCAGGATCCCAAGAAACAACTTGTTATTGATGTCAAACCAGTTACGATCTTCAAGTCCAATGTTTCAGTTCAGCAATCATATTCACTATCCAGCCTAAAAAAAACTAACACAAGCAGAGCTGCAAGGGCCAGTGAACACTATTTATAGATATAAGTCTCAAGCTCAGATGTATTTCAAAGTTTTGCAACCAACCGTTTCTCATCTTCGACAAAAGTATTTATAGAAGAATGAGGAGGTGAGATCTAACAAAAGATCTTAAGAAAAATTAATACAGAGTGATGACTTCTCGGCCTTTGAAGGGCTCGATGACAAAGTTTTACAGGTGTTTCACTGTATTAACTATTTTACAATAAATATCAAAGCTCAGTGGGAGCTTTATTGACTTTTAGGCTCTACGTAATGTTTGGAGTAACTCTGTAGATATTTCCACATTTATTTTCTTGTAGAAGTAACTCTTTGGCTGCGCTGGAGGCGAATATCTAATTTTCTTCAATAAGTTCAGCCTCTGTTTGAATGTTTTGAGGCAACAGGTGGCTCTGTGGTAGCTGAGAGGAATCAATTCGCCTCAAATATGACGGTGGAGGCCTTTCTGTCTGTTAAACACTTATGGTTTTCTTTTAATGGTGTTTTAATTCTGGGAATTAGGCTTTTGATAATCATTCTTAGCCGTAATTCCCATATCTATCTATAATCTTCTACTTTGCTGTGTTGTGTCTTCAGAAACTGATACTCTTTTAAATGTGATTTAAATCACAGTGTCTTGTCGATGTGCAGGCCGCACAAGGCTCATATGGCATCAATGCCCATGGAGCATCGACGGAACATAGAGTGGAGTCATTTAAGTCCCTTTCCCTTTGATAACCAAAAGGCCAGAGGATCGTCACCCTCGGCTTCATTTTCCTTCATAGTATGGGTAAAAACCTTCTAAACCTGTAAAAAAAACAAAACATTATGAAATCCTGCGTTTTTGGCGAAAAACTGCTTCAGAAGGCGGGGGAGGAGCGTAGCCGTTGGATGGAAGCATCCAACGGTGGAGATCTGCGTGGAAGAGGCAAAAAGGAAGCGGGGAGAAGAATAAGACGAAGTGATTTTGGACCATTTGATCTGGACACATGGACGGTCCAGATCCAATCGGAGGATCGCAATCGGGGGTGGTAGACAAATGCACCGATTTGAAAGTTGCGATGCGATGTAGTGAAGACCATCGATCTAAAGATTAGATCAACGGTGGAGAATAAATCGGGGGAATGGCCGATCAGGGGAGGAAATATAACGCAACGATTGAGAAATGCGATGCGATTGAACGCTGGTCGTTTGATCGGCTATTAATCAATGGCGGGGATTAGTTTTGAAACGAACCGGCGGAAAAAACCCTTATAATATATAAAGTCCAAAGTTTAAATAAAACAAAGGTTTTTATGGATCGGGGTGGGATATTTATATATGAAATGGCCGGCGCCCGACTGCAGGGCTGTTGGATATATGAAATACAATGGGCCCGGGGCTTTATATAACAAGGGCCAATCGCAATCGGAGTTTCGGGCCCGGGCTTTTCAATCAATCCATTGGAATATTGCGATGCGACTGGCGACTGGGATATTTTAACACTTGGTCCCAGGTGAAAGTCATATGTAGTAGAGAGGTGGGGGGGGCGGAGTTTATATATATATAAGACCTAATCGCATCAAAAAGTTTGATGCGGGTATTTCAATCAACCCATTTGAAATTCTCCGATGCGATTGCGCGATCGGGTCTTTTGAATCTACCCATTGATATTTAACATGTGATTTTGGCATTTTTAAATCAAACTTTGGATAAATGGGTTTTCGGGTTTTACAAAGGAAAAAGCGGATCGGGAAAATATTTTCAATGTTTTAAGCACCAGAGGGGGGCGCACAGTATATTTATACAAAGGTTTTAATCGCATCGAAGTTTATATGATGCAAAGCTTAATCGCATCGGAACTTTAGAACATGGAAAAAACTAGCGCACTTGAAAATTTTTAATGCGATTAGCACTGAAAAGGATTAGCACTGGATTCCAGCGTGTGGGCATGTGGGGGAAGTGGTTTTGAAACTTAGCCCAAGGGGGCTCAAGCCTTATGCAAAAACATGTATTTTTTATGAAATTTTTCAAGGTTTTCAATGGATTTTAGGGGTTTTGGTGTGGTTAAAGAGTGAGTCTTTAGCCTTGTAAGAGTGATTTTCATGAAGGGAAGAAAATAAATCATCAAAACAAGGGAGTTTTTATGGAGAAAAGGGGAGCAAATTAAGGTTAGTTTTGAGTGGGAAAAGGGGGAAAATGATGATTTTGCAGCAGTTTCTTCTCATGAAATCAGCAGAATTTCTGAGTATAAAATGAAGATTTTTGGATAGAGGCATGAGGCCTTCAAGAGTCTTCAAGAGCCAACACTTTTTAGTAGTAAAATTTTTTCTTTGAAGGTTTAAAAAGTCTTAGCCACATTTTTCTATAACAAATATTATAGGTGGCTAACAGTGGCTCCACTTGGGGATGATGCCTTCTTTGAAGGCATCAAGAACTTCAGACTTGCATTCTCTGGGAAGCTGACCTGTGCCACATCCATTATGTTCTCTGGGAGGCTGACCTGTGCCTGATCCATTGGGCTGCCCTTCCTTTGCTGGGATTATCTTCTCTAAAAACATATTAGCAGCTATGAAAACAATGGACCTTAACCAATACAAACTTTCTACCTACCCAATCCTACTGATCTAGCATTTTTTCTTCATCAGGGTGCACTTGGATTGGCAAACTCTTTTCACAACATTTTATTATTTTGAAAGTAGGAAATCTAATCTATTTCTACTCCTTATTTCTCCATGGACTCAGATTAAACATTTGAGCCCATATGATTCTCTACCTATTCTATCAATCTGTTAGGATTAAACAGTCTAATAGATTTTATTCTCTAATTTCTACAACAGAAAATTAAAAAGCATTCAAGTCAGGATTAAACAGTCTAACTTGATGCTGGTCTATGGCATAAAAACAAGCTGCACATTGACATTTATTTTTCATAAAATTTAAAACAAAATGGAAGGCTTCAGATTTGAAAATTTCTCATCATGGCCTTCTCTTTTTACAGCTCTGTTTTGGCTTTTGTTTGAGTTGTTTGTTCCTTTTTCTCTGGTTCAGATTTTGATCTAATTAGAACCAGATTTACTTCCTTTTGACTTAGAAAAAATAAAACAGATTTGAGTCATTTCTTTTTGGAAACTTAGGTTGAGATTTTTAACATGTTTGAACCTTTAATTTCTATCCTAAACTATCTACTGATAAGCCAAGATTAAACAGTTTGGAAAATCGAATTCACTATCCTATCAGCAGGAAATTGAAAGCTAATTAGTCAAGTTTAGGCTGTTTGACTAACTAGAAATGTGTTTATTCAGGAGTGGCACCTGAGCTTGCACACTTTCAGATTTGTTTCTTTTTTTTTATTTTTTCTTTTTTGGTATGGGGCTATACCTTTCTTGTTTTTCACAATCTGCCCTCTTTTCTTTCTTTCTTTGTTTTTTGTATTTTTTATTTTTCTAACTTTGAATGCAATGGTGGATGAGATATTTATAATGAAAAAGATAAAAAGGCTTCAAAACATAGCATTGATCAAGATAAGTAATTCTTAAGCATCCTGCCATTGACAAGACCCCCAAACAATTCTGTTCCATTCAACTCCTGCAAGAAAAATGCATTGTTACCAGCAACTGAATGAATAGAGAAAGGGATAAGCCATAAGTTGTCAAATTTTCCATGCTTTCCCTTGTCTTCCCTTCTTGAATCCCATTTTAAAACTTTGTCCCCAATATTGAAATTGTTGGCCTTTGTTCTTATGTCAAAAAGCTTTTTAATGCTGTCTTGTTTCTGCAATGCTTTGTTATAAACTTCCTCCCTAGTTTGTTGAAGTTGAATGGTCTGGTTTATTCTTCTGATCATGTCATTTTCTTCAGTTTTTAATTCTTGAATCAACTTCATTATTGGTACACGAAGGTTGTTTGGAAAAATTGAATTAGTACCATACACAAGCTGAAAAGGTGACATACCAATAGATTTCTTCAAAGTCAATCTGTCAGCCCAAAGTGCATGAACCAATTTTGTGTGCCAAGAATTTTTGTTGTCCTCCAACAGTTTCTTGATTATGTTCACTAAGCTTTTATTTGAGGATTCTGCAAGTCCATTACCTTGAGGGTAATAGGTTTTGGAATGCCCCAATGTTATGTGATATCTATGACAGAACTCAACCATCTTCTTTGATCCAAATGTTGTTGCATTATCAATGATGATCTTGGTAGGACAACCAAATCTGGAGAGAATATTAGTCTCCATAAATTTTATGATAACTAAATCCTTGGCCTGCCTACAAGGTATGGCTTCTATCCACTTCATGAAATAGTCTGTGGCAGTGAGAATCCATTTGTGCTAGGCAGAAGATGGGGGATGGATTTCTCCTATGAAGTCAAGTCCCCACTGTTGAAGTGGGGCCTCAACAATGATTGGATGTATAGTTAGGGGTAACAGTTTTCTTTTTCCTTCAAAAAGTTGACATTTATGACAAGTTATGATCATCTTATGCGCATCATGGAAAAGAGTAGGCCAATAAAAACCAACCCTCAAAATTTTGTTGGTTGTTGTCTTCCAGTACAAATGACCTTCACACTCTCCTTCATGAAACTGATATTTAACCTTCTCTGCATCAAACTCAGGCAAACATTTAAGCAATACACCACTTGCATTTTTCCAATAAAGACATCTATCTATAATGCAATAGTTTACAACTCTTAACTTTAGGAACCTTGCCTTTGTTTTTGTCAAACCAGGAGGTGTATTCAATTTAAGAAAAACATAAATAATATCAGCATACCAAGGAGAATTGATAAAATGGTCTTCAACAATAAGAGTTGTGAATTCTTCTTGGTCATCCAAAGCATCAATCATATTAATATCAAGAACTTCAAAATTTGATTCAGCCATTAATCTAGCTAGACCTTGGCCTTTGATGAGTTTAGTGGGTTTTATCTCTAAATCATATTCAAGAATAATAGCAATCCACTTACCTCTCTTACCATCTGGTTCCTATGTTAGAATGTCTTTAACAACTGAGTTTGGGACGAAGGCAATGATGTGTGAGTGAAGGATGTACACCCTGAAGTCTTTCAAAGCTTTAACCAAAGCAAAAGCTTGATTCTCCATAATGTTATACTTCAAAGGGGCATCCCTCAATGCCTTACTAAAGAATGCAATAGGTTGCTCTTGTCCTTGTGGATTTTTCTACAAAAGGACAGCAGCTATGGTATGTTCTGATGCAAATGAAAAAATATAAAAATCTTTTGAAAAATCAGGACTTATAAGAACCGGTGTTTTGGTTAATGCTTGTTTCACCAGTTCAAAGGACTTATTTGCTTCCAAGGTCCATTTAACCCCTTGCTCCTTTTTTAACATGTTTTTGATATTTCTAAGGAGCTCAGCCAAGTTGGGGATGAACCTTCTCAAAAAGTTAATCTTCTCGATGAAAGACTGCAACTCTTTGATGTTTCGAGGATGAGAGATTTGCAATATGGCCTCAATCCTCTTGGGATCTATCTTTATACCCTCTTCTGAAATAATGTGCCCAAGAATTTTACCTTCTTGGAGACCAAATAGTGTCTTCTTAGGGTTTAAATATATCCCAAACTTTTTGCACTTCTCAAAAACCTTTCTTAAATGTTCTAAGTGCTCTTCATCTGTTTTTGAAAACACAGTAACATAATCAAGATAGATAATGATGAAGAAGCCAAATTCCTCCGAGAATGCTATGTCCATGGCTCTTTGAAAAGTTGCTCCAGCATTCATTAGACCAAAAGGAATCTTCACATACATGAAAGTGCCCCCTGGTGTAGTAAAGGTTGTCTTTAATTGATCAGCAGGGTGGACTAAAATCTGATTGTACCCTAAATAGCCATCAAGCAAAGAAAGTCTTTTAGACCCTACCACCCTTTGTAAAATATGATCCATCTTAGGTAAAGGGTAGTTGTCCTTTAATGAAGCTTTGTTTAAGTCTCTAAAGTCTATACAAAGCCCGATTTCTCCAGTTTTCTTCCTAACAGACACCAGATTAGATACCCATTCAGAATATCTAACAGGGACAATAATACCAACATCATACATTTTCATGATCTCCTTCTGAACCAATGGTAACTGGACAGGGTTTATTCTGCGCAGTTTTTGTTTGAATGGTTTTTGGTTTTCCTTGAGGGGAATTTTGTGCTGTATTATTTCAGTGTCGTAGGATTTAAGATCTTCGTAAATCAATGCAAAAACATTAGAGAAATATTTAAACAACTCGATGTATTTAAGTTTAATGTGAGGAAGTAAAGTCTTGGACAGTTTAATCATTTTCGGCTTAAGTTCGCTGCCAATATTACACTCTTCCACTTCGGTCTCTACAGGTTCCAGCTTTGGTTTATTCGCCACATCGTTAAAATCTAACAACTCTTCTAAAGGGGCCAAACCCTTAGGCAAACTTTCATCTTTAGAGTGCAGAGTTTCTAACTGTTCTATTTCAAACTCTGCATTCATTTCTGTTTCGCTTTCAAGTTTTCTAGATAACAAGTTTATATTAGCAAGTTCAGGAGACAGTTCTTCTTTATCAAGAAAAATTTCTTCCTTGCAGTCTGTTTCATATTCTGATTCTGAGTCATTTAGTTTGAATTCATTTCTGAATTGCATGAAGTCTTCTATTTGTTTGTCATTGTCAAACACCTGCCAATGCTTCTCATTATCAGGCACAACTGGTCTAAATTTTATCTGAGTTGTGCAGTATTTGGTGTTATATGGCGTTAAGCATGTTCTAGCTGCAAAGGCTAAATTGTGGGCCGCGATATTTCTTTTTCTTGGGACAAAAAATAGTTTGGACTCCTCGAATGTTTTCAAAAGGTCCATGACATCGTTTCGGTAGGACTTAAGTCTGGGATGATTTGCGTTATACTCCCCATTGACCTACCTAACAACTAACTATGAATCCCCATGGACTTTAATTCTTTTGGCTCCTATCTTTTTCAACAAACGTAAGCCTAAGAGAAGGGATTCATATTCTGCTATGTTATTGGAACACTGAAATTTTAATGTACAAGAAATACATTTTGTGTGGTTGTTTTCAATGTTAGTAATCCAGACACCTGTGCCAGCATTGTTCTTAGTGCAGGATCCATCAAAATACATACTCCACAGAGGATTGTTCTTAGTTTCATCCTGGTTACTGTTCTCTTCAACTAACGTGCTCAAAGGTTGTTGTGGGAAGTCAACACTTGGTTGTATTTGTTGTGATTTCCTAAGACTTGCGTTTATTTGAGGGTTGTTCTCTTTAGTGTCCAGGTTTAAAAACAAAGGACGCATGACCTGTAGTTCAAGACCTTTGTTTAGTTTGCTAATGTCATCAAATGCAGCAAACTACTTTAACCTTTCTGCGTTGTGTTCCTCTTCCTCCCTGTCGGCCGTTAATCGTGTTACAGTGACTTGTTCACCAAGTGTTTCATCATTAAAAAGGATAAATGAGTCAAGGCCTTTGTTTACAGAGTATAAAGGGGATTTTTGTGGTCTGTCTTGACTTGTCACTGTGTATTGCATATGGGACTCCTTGTAAAGTCTTCTATTCTGATTGAAAATAGGGATAGTCACATAGGTCATGTCCATTTGCATAGTCCCTTATAACTTAGCCCCCCAAGATCTTGATAATAACATTCCATATTTGTGGAGAACATCAGCCACAAAAATATCCATGACTAATCATTTGGCTGGAATTTGGGCTAAGTTAACACCAAGGTCTTTGATTAATCCTAAACATTTTACTCTGCTAGAATCAAAGGAGTACAGGTCTTTATATGGTCTGGTGATTTCTAAACCAAGGCTCTCCATTACAACTTTTGGCATTAAATTATGAGAAGCCTCGGAATCGTGCATAGCATTATGCAAAATTTTGTCATGAACGTTAAAACTCACATAAAAGGGAGGAACAGGTCCCTCTTGATATCTACCTTCAATCTTTGGACCGAAAATAAGCTCTGGCTGGTCATCATTAAGATTAACTGTATCATTGTTCTCTTCTATATTTAAATCCTTCAAAATTTGGGTTCTATATACATGTTGGGCAGCTAACTTGGTCAAGGGAACAGAGATTTTGATCTTTGAAATTTCCTGCTCAAGGCTGAAGGGAAAAAGGTTCTTTGAAGTGTTGGTTTTAGCCTTAATAGCTGTCATTTTATCAGCAATATCAGATTGTTGATTTGTTTTATTTACACTTGACAAAATTGTTTTCACAGGAGTACTAGCTGAAGTGTTAGTATTGCTAAGGTCTGCACTCTGTTTTTCATTGATTTTCATGCCTTTCTCTTTATCACTATCAGAATTTATAGCCACTGTTTTGTCCTTTTGTTTGACAACTTTAGGCTTGGTTGTAGTGTTGTGTTGTAAAGATTTGTCAGAGGTTTTGGTGTTGGGGGTTTTCTGATTGGTTTTTCTTCTAAGGTCATATTCTTTTTGAGACTCTATGATGACATTTTCCATGTCTTGATAGTAATTTTCATCATCATCTCTTTTGTCATCATAAGGTGTGTATAGGCCTTATTTTATATCATAATGAATCTCAAAGTCATCATTATCTACCCCTAGCATGTTAATATATTCTTCCTCTGTTATCTCATCTGTTTCCTCAACCTCACTTACATAGTTTTGATGAAAGGGAGGAGTGATCTGCTGATCATCTTCCCTAGGTCTGTTTGGAGGTTGGTTCCTTCTAAAGTTCTGATTTTGGTTCTGGTTTCTATTTTGAGGAGCAGTTTGGTTTTGATTTTCTTGTGCTCTCTTAATTGTGCTCATCTCTTTTATCATTTCTTCCATCATTCTCTCCATCTTTGAGTTGGAAGTAGAAGGTGTGGACTCCTCTCTAAAATACACTCTCTTTTCATATTTCATTCTTGCTCTCTTCTCCATTAAGTTGACTTCCACAGAAAGAGCACCCTTTTGCATATCTTCAAGAGTTTCAAAATCTCTTTCTCTCAGCTGATAGGTCATGTCAGAGTCAAACCCTTCTGGAAAATTGTTTAAAGCTAAGCCCTGTGGAGGTTTTAGTTCTGGTGAAAGTGCATTATACACACTATTGAATCTAGTGTGGTAAGCTTGCACACTTTCTCCAGCGTTTCTATGGAGGTTCTTGTAATCAGAAAGAAAATGAAGAGGGTTTTTCTTTACTTCCCATTCGTTTAAGAATGTTTGATGGAAGGCTTGGAGATCATTAATACTATGGGGGGCTAGGCCTTTGAACCATTTTCTTTCTTCTCCCCCTAAGCTCTGAGCAAATAACCTAAGCTTGACAGAATCATCATCAATTTCATTTCTGTCAAAGTATTCATTCATCTTATCCACATGTTGTGATGCAGTTGTAGCATTTCTAGAATCATATAATGGAATTTTGGACTGATAGTCCTGTGGAAGATTGACTAATGGTGCAGTAAGGACTAAGGGAGCATACCATGCTGCCATGATATGTGGTGGGGGTGGATTCACAAGGAGTGGATTAACAACAGGAAAAGAGGGCTGAGGTGTAGTGGTTTGAATAGTGGATGTAGGGTGAGTAGAAGTGGATGGATCAGGAATAAATTGCTGAGCTGATCTTGGATGAGAGACACCTAAGTTGTGAAGGAAATGCAAATCAGGAGGTGTTGTTTCTTTTCTACCAAGAGGTTCACTTGTTTCAGGAGATGATAGTGAAGACTCAGAATCTAACTGATCTCAATCACCAAGAGACCTAGTTCTAAATGGATTCACTAAGTCAAATTAAGATTGTTGTAGAGCTGAAATATTTTCAGGAACTGAATTATCTCTCAAGGGTGATATGAAAACAGTTGATAATTTAATCTTAGGAGACTTCCTAAGGATACCTTCTAGGTTATCAACTATCTCAGGTGGATCAGGGTTAGGATAGGCTCTAATGTGAATCTTTCTAGGAGCCACTATGCTGTGTTTTTCAGACCTAAATAAACAAGACAAGTTCAACCAGGTATGACAATATTTAAGGGGTTAACTAGTCTATTTTGAAAAAAAATTAATCCTGTAGTATTATGACTGAGTTTGAAAGATATTATAATGATAAGGGTTCTTCCCAGTGAAGTCCTAAGGTCTGTTCAGGATTGTGGAATCGCCAAGTGGAATTTTTTAGCCCCTAAGGAGGTAAAAGGTTTTATGGTCCACCACCATGTTCATTGGATACCAATATGAAATATTTTTAGGTTTTTCTGAGTTATTTTTCAGTTGTATGGTTTTTAAGAATATCCTAACTCTGTTTCAAAACTTAGTTACGGTTATGAGACAAAGACAGTTTCCTCTTATGGCTAAGCCAACTAATTTTTCAAGGTTAGATAATTTTTTATGAGAATCCTAGGGTCTACCTAGTTTGTCACTGATTCAAACAAGTTTTACCATGATTAACTCTCTTAGGTAGTGCTTGAAAAGGTTGCTTTTTACTTACAAGTTTTATGAATTTTTCAAGGGAACCTAAGGTGAAAATTCAACTGAGTTCCCCAGTGGAGTCGCCAGAAATGTTGGGAATCTGTAATCAGCAAGATTGGCAAAGTCTGATCACAGAAACAACATCGTTTCAACCAACTTTGGGATTCTAGGATCTATCCCTCCTGAATCTGGAGAGGGATCTCTCTAATAAGTGCAAAGATGGATTTGTCTTTGAAATTTTGGGTAATGATATTAGGCTAGTTATGAAGTCCAAGGGTTTTGTTTGTTTTTTGGATGGTTGAGCATGAATACTGTTTGAGGTGGAAAGTCCTAAGTGCAAAGAGTTTCAAAGCTGAGAAGTTGCAAGTGAATAGAATAAATGGGTTAAAAAGATAGATATAACGCTGGTTTTTAGTCCATTGGGCTATGGAGTCATAACAGGGCTTTAATTGAGCAACAACATCAAGAGTGATCCAAGGGGAAATTCATCCACATCACAAGATTATTGAGATTGAAATGATGGAATGGGAACAATAAAGTGTTGGAGAGGTGGAAACTGATAATAATTTCACAAGGGATTTATAGTCAGTCCAAACAAGAAAATCCTCTTAAGTAACTGTTTAAAACCAACCAAGTGTAGGGCTAACCATTGACTTCTTGGGCAAGTTTGTATTAAAGCAGCTTAATTGACAAAAAATCCAATAATCCACATAATTACCTTCAGAAAATATGAAAACATATAAGAGAAGACAGATTATAAACTTAAGATCAGATAAAGTAATTTTAAACCTAGTCTGCTTTCCGTTAACACCAAGGGAAACTTTCAGAATCTGCCTTTGGAGAATAGAAACTAGAAACAGGGAAAACCATCACTTTCTAGTCTAACTTTAATAAGAAAATAAAAAAAATAACTTTCAAGAACAATGTTTAAATCAAACAGTAGGATGAGGGAACTCCAGCATTCCTAACTACTTAAACTGTATTGAATCATTCTTAAATAAACAATTTGGAGGAAAACATTGAGATAAAGCTTTTCAGTCAGAGAAGGTTACTAGTGTACAGCATGTCCTAACTCTATAAATGTTGTTCTTTATCAGAGAATAGTGAACAAATATGACATACATAGAAGGAAAAAAATAACAAAGAAAGGGGCACTTCACTAGTGATATAGACCAGGATCCCAAGAAACAACTTGTTATTGATGTCAAACCAGTTACGGTCTTCAAGTCCAATGTTTCAGTTCAGCAATCATCTTCACTATCCAGCCTAACAAAACAAACACAAGCAGAGCTGCAAGGGCCAGTGAACACTATTTACAGATAGAAGTCTCAAGCTCAGATGTATTTCAAAGTTCTGCAACCAATCGTTTCTCATCTTCGACAGAAGTATTTATAGAAGAATGAGGAGGTGAGATCTAACAAAATATCTTAAGAACAATTAATATAGAGTGATGACTTCTCAACCTTTGAAGGGCTTGATGATGAAGTTTTACAGGTGTTTCACTGTATTAACTATTTTACAATAAATATCAAAGCTCGATGGGAGCTTTATTGACTTTTAGGCTCTACGTAATGTTTGGAGTAACTCTGTAGATATTTCCACATTTATTTCCTTGCAGAAGTAACTCTTTGGCTGCGTTGGAGGCAAATATCTGATTTTCTTCAATAAGTTCAGCCTCTGTTTGAATTTTTTGAGGCAACAGGTGGCTCTGTGGTAACTAAGAGGAATCAATTCTCCTCAAATATGACAGTGGAGGCCTTTCTGTCTGTTAAACACTTATGGTTTTCTTTTAATGGTGTTTTAATTCTGGGAATTAGGATTTTGATAATCATTCTTAGCCGTAATTCCCATATCTGTCTTCAATATTCTGCTTTGCTGTGCTATGTCTTCAGAAACTGATACTCTTTTGAATGTGATTTAAATCACAGTGTCTTGTCGATGTGCAGGCCGCACAAGGCTCGTATGGCATCAATGCCCATGGAGCATAAAAAGAACATAGAGTGGAGTCCTTTAATTCCCTTTCCTGTTGATAACCAATAGGCCAGAGGATCGTCACCCTCGGCTTTCTTTTCCTTCATAGTATGGGAAAAAACCTTTGAAACCTACAGAAAAAACAAAACATTATGAAATCCTGCGTTTTTGGGGAAAAACTGCTTCAGAAGGCAGGGGAGGAGCGTAGTCGTTTGATGGAAGCATCCAACGGTCGAGATCTGTGTGGAAGAGGAAAAAAGGAAGCGGGGAGAAGAATAAGATGAAGTGATTTTGGACCGTCCGATCTAGACACGTGGATGGTCCAGATCCAATCGGAGGATCGCAATCGGGGGTGGCAGGAAAATGCACCGATTTGAAAGTTGCGATGCGATGTAACACAGACCGTCAATCTAAAGATTAGATCAACAGTGGAGAATAAATCAGGGGAATGACCGATCGGGGGAGGAAATATAATGCATCGATTGAGAAATGCGATGCGATTTGAGAAATGTGATGCGATTGAATGCTGGTTGTTTGATCAGCTATTGATCAACGGCGGGGATTAGTTTTGAAACAAATCGGTAGAAAAAACCCTTATAATATATAAAGTCCAAATTTTAAATAAAACAAAGGTTTTTATGGATCGGGGCGGGATATTTATATATGAAATGGCTGGCGCCCGACAGCGGGGCCGTTGGATATATGAAATACAATGGGCCCAGGGCTTTATATAACAAGGGCCAATCACAATCGGAGTTTCGGGTCTGGGCTTTTAGATCAACCCATTGGAATATTACGATGCGACTGGCACCTGGGATCTTTTAACACTTGGTCCCGGGTGAAAGTCATATGTAGTAGAGAGGCGGGGGGGGGGCGGAGTTTATATATATATAAGACCTAATCGCATCGGAAAGTTTGATGCGGGTGTTTCAATCAACCCATTTCAAATTCCTCGATGCGATTGCACGATCGGGTCTTTTCAATCTACCCATTCATATTTAACACGTGATTTTGGCATTTTTAAATAAAACTTTGGATAAATGGCTTTTCAGGTTTTAAAAAGGAAAAAGCGGATCGGGAAAATATTTTCAATGTTCTAAGCACCAGAGGCAGGCCCACGGTATATTTATACAAAGTTTTTAATCGCATCGTAGTTTATATGATGCAAAGCTTAATTGCATCGGAACTTCAGAACATGGCAAAGACTCGCGCACTTGAAAATTTCCGATGCGATTAGCACCGAACAGGATTAGCGCTGGATTCCAGGGTGTGGGAATGTGGGGGAGGTGGCTTTGAAACTTAGCCCAAGGGGGCTCAAGCCTTATGCAAAAACATGTATTTTTTAAGAAAATTTTCAAGGTTTTCAATGGATTTTCGGGGTTTCGGTGTGGTTAAAGAGTGAGTCTTTAGCCTTGTAAGAGTGATTTTCATGAAGGGAAGAAAAGAAATCATGAAAACAAGGGAGTTTTTATGGAGAAAATGGGAGCAAATTAAGGTTATTTTTGAGTGGGAGAAGGGGGAAAATGATGATTTTGCAGCAGTTTCTTCTCATGAAATCAGCAGAATTTCTGAGTATAAAATTAATATTTTTGGACAGATGCATGAGGCCTTCAAGAGTCTTCAAGAGCCAACACTTTTTAGTAATAAAAATTGTTCTTTGAAGGCTCAAAAAGTCTTAGCCACCTTTTTCTATAACAAATATTATAGGTGGCTAACAGCTGGGACGACGATACGAGTTGTATTTTATACTTTTTCGGACTACGTAAAAACACGAAAAAGTCACTAGTGGAGTCATCTTTCAGCTCTTTTATGACTCTCTAAACATAAAAATATTGTCGAGTCGCTTGTCATTTTGATCTTGTTAAATTGGCCGTGAAACGACATTTACCCAGTATACGTTTACCCCTTTTTCGGGCTTTTATAGATTATTTACGAAAAAGTAATACCCTAGCCTATCACGACTAGGAGGTTTTCTCAGACAGAGTTTTCTACCTTTTTGGATCTGAGGAACTATCTACGAAAAGGGACTATTGGATTTTACTTTTCCGCTATCTTTTCAAACTCTCTAAACATGAAAAGACACCGGGTTCTTCCTTTGTCAGACTCGTTAAAACCTAATGACATCATATTTTTTCATAATGACGATACTCGAGTTCCTCCTTCCTAGGGCTCATTAAATGTACTAGGCTGGATTTGTCCAAAGGAAAAACTTATATCGCAAGCATATGCTATCCCCTTCAAGCTTGTTTCCAAAAATAATTGGGGTACTCGCTAGAAATGGTGGGGAAAAATGGAACCAATATCATCATCGTGTCGGTAGTATGTCGCTCTTGAACATGGCACTTGTCAGCATTCCTGTTGGGTTGGGGACATCTCATCTCGTTTCTTGTTTGCCTCCATGGGTTTGGGTGATCCTTTTTAACCGCTCATTTTCTCTTTGCCACGTCATCATGACCTCAGATCCTTTAATGTCAAATACTGCCAAATCCAGTGTCATGCCACCAATATGTTCAAGAGAAGTTGGCCTCTATAGCTTGCAACCTCCCTCTGATTCTCTACCGATCTCGATTCACAAAAATTATGTTCCTCTGTCTCGTGTCGATGATGTGGGAAACACTATGGCCCACCTTCGATCAAGATCACTTCCTTTCGACTTCAGCACATTATCTAGGAAGCTGATCTAGAGACTCCCTTCAGGTACCTTGGAGCCTGCATGCCTCAATGGCAGGTTCTTTGCATTCGACGCAAGGTTTTCATCATTGGCCTTCAATCGAATGATTCTGCAGGTGTTCGACGCCAACTCACTATTCACATTCCGTGGATTGTACCTATAATACCTTGAGGGCCATCCTCATTATTAGTGGTACCTATCGCATCTGTTAATGGCTTTTATTATTGGCTGGTAATCAGACAATGCCCTTGCATGTTAGACTTCAGCTCATTTATTCACATGCTAGGACTTGTAGTCTGTTTGGGTCGAGATGGAGTGCAAGACCCTGGGTTTTGTCTGATGGAATCCAGGCTATAGGTTTTTTGGATTATCATGATTAGTTACATGACTCATTTCATTGGATAGTTGTGACCGTACCTGAGTCTACTTATTGATCCTTCCTGGATGGTTACATCCATACCTTGGATCCTGATTATTGTACACTCTATTATGGATGGTTGCGCCCATACCACATATCATGTATCAGAGATATCAGTGGTACTTGGATGTAGGTTTTTCGACGGTAGTGTTTTTAGTTGAGCATGTTCTCATAAAGCATTTCACCCCTCTCTCTTTCTCGGGCCTCATGCTTTAGGGGGCATCTGTTACACAGTATTTTGTCACCGTCCCTTCAATCTCCCATCCCACACATTGGAGGGCCTTTATTGTGACCTGTGAGCAGTGACATAACCTGGAACCACTTTCATGGCATCCCCCTTGATAAGGACAATCATTCCTTTGAAGAAAGTTTCCTTTGCAAAACCCTAAAAATTGATCTTTTGGCCTTGGCGTGACTAGCCAGTTCAGCCCTTGCGCCAATGGGGAAAATCCACTATAGAGGGCATGCCAACTAGCGCTCTGTCCCAGTGTATCACTCGTGCTAAGCTTAATAATGAGTTTTTTTTTTAAATAAATGGCAGAAGTTTGATTCTAAAAAAATCCTTAACGAGTCACTAAAATGAGTTGGGAGGTTTGGTTCCGGATCTCCATGTATGGGAGGTGGTTTTCCACCTGTCATGGAAGCTTCCTTAGAGATAGGGCCAATCCCATGATTGTAGGGATCCCAACTCCCCTTCCACCATCTATATAAGCTTTCCTTTTCCCTTAGCAAGCTAAGAGCTGAACTTGTAGCAAGGAGACTATAGCCAAACAAATTTTGAGAGCCAAGCCAAAGAGAGAGAGCTTTGTCCCATTTCTGACAAGCATCGTTGAGACATGCTCCGCTGTCAGCCCCGCCGAAGGAAGATCAATCGTCAGAGCTTTGGGTTGTATCTTTCCTTTTTTATTTTAATGATAAGCGACTTTGATTATGGTTTCATTCATGTGTCTATTTCTTGATGCAATGAATTACATCCTCTCTCATAGATGTATGGTTACAAGATCTAGATTTTACGTTGTGTATCATTGTCTTCTTTGCATGTGTGCAGGTGTTCGGATGTGTCGAGTGGAAGAATCGTGATCTTCCAAAGAGAAGGACAGGAAGCGTCATCCTTTCTTCAATGACTACTGCATAGGATCTGAGGTAGGCAATTCGTTATGTTTTTGTCGTTTTGTAACTAGAGACCTGTGTCATTGCGTGACCTGATTATTGCTAGACCCGATCTGGGCTAGTAAGGATCGCCTTTGTCCACAGAAGGGGTTTACCTCTCCAATAGTTGGTATCAGAGCTAGAGTTTTACTCTGCATTTGTTCTTGTGCAAAGATATAGTTGACTATTTGCATGTTTTGATGCTTACTAGGCTTAAAATTAAGAGAGGGGAAGGACAATTGGTTAGAGCTCAAAATAATACTCAACCAACGAGGGCCAGAGTGCCATTAACTCCACCTTCTAATTCACCTCCAAGAGCCATAGAAGAAGTATTAAGCATGTCTTCAAGAGAAGGAGAATTTCCTAAATACATTGAACCCAAAGAAGAAGAATGAGTGTTCCGAAAGTTGTTCCTGGACATGACTGAGATGGTGAGGATACTCTAATAAGAAATGAATGAAAGGCTTGAAGTAGAAGGGTCGAAACACCATAAGGAAGGAGAGGGTTCTTCGGGAGGAAAGAAAAGTGATGACAAGTTAAAGAAAGGACACGGAGCAAATGGTTATCCACCATCCCCATCTTCATCCTCTTCCTCTATATCGTCAACCTCTACTTCGGTGAATCAATCTCTCAAGTCAAAAAACACTGGTAAAAGTTCATTTTTAAAGCTTGATGTTAAGTTTGAGTTTCCTATGTTTAGTGGTGAGGTCAATGCAGAGAAACTTGACAAGTGGGTAAGGCAGTTGGAGGTTTATTTGAGGATACAGAACCTTCATGATGACGACACCAAGATTTAGTTAGCCTCTTTGAGGATGGATGGTGCAGCATTGGTATGGTGGGAAGCTGTTGATGGGAAAATTTTTCCGGCCAATAGTATTGGATCTCTCCGGTAGAAATTCCCAATTAGAATCTAAACCGTTTGTGATAGGGATCCCGTCCGGGGTGTGGGTCCGGCTATCGCTGAATACTCCTTCTCCTAGATGCAAATGATCCCTATAGAGTTATAGGTGTACAGTTATCGAATGACACAAGAAAAATATCGATGATTGTCAATGAGAATAAACACTACAAGTAGCAAGGTATAAAAGAAAACACGCAACTGAAGGAGATGCTGTTAGCATCATATCATTAAGGTCGTGTTCGTAAGATTGCTCAAACCATAGAAGAAACAGTTATGCCTGGTAAGAACAACTTATGCGTACTTGGGCATTTTCGTGAATGAGATCGATGTCAATAATAAAGTTACAAACATATCCTATGTAAATAACATACCATCATATACACATGCAATAAGATGAAATGCATAAAGAGTATAATCAAAAAACGCAGATCAATTAATCACAAGATATCAGACATATACGAAGAAATACTCATAGTATTAACACATTGATTCTCATCAGATCCAATAGTGGATTTAAAAAAAATGCTTGTATTCATTCATAATGGGTTGTTCAATGCTTTACAACTCTCTTCTCTCCTTTGGAGTCCAAAAAAAGGGTTCCTTTTACAAGTCCCTGAAGGGAGTATATATAAGACAAAATTGACCCTTGGGTGCCTTGACTCTTCGCCTTCCCACATGTTGGTCTGCCTTGCGACCTTAATGGAAAATGCGACATGTGACCTGAATGGATAGTGCAACATGCGACCTGATTGCGAAAAATGCGACCTGCGACCCCTCCTGTAAACTGTGCCTTACAGTCTGATCATGGGAGCGTGTGTGCGATTGTGAGGTCAGGAACATCAACTTGCTGCTCTTTGAGGAAATTCTACCATGCACAATAATTTGCAGCTACTGGAGAGATCAGAGAAGTATCTTCCCTTAACCTGTGCAGGAATTCTAAGGAATTCAGAATCAAAGTTTCTCTTTTGATTGTGACCTGGTTAGATAAGGAAGCCAGTTTGGTGTAGATCCAAACTGGCGTCATGACAAACTTAACCAAGTTCTCCTGCGATGCCGGAAGATCAATTGTAGCAGCAACTTGTCTGATAGGCTATAGAAATGCTTGAATTTCTTGATCTACCTATTCCCATGTCTTTTCTTCACTCAGTGCACCTAGAGAAGGAATGTGGTGCAGTTCATGCATCGAGTCAATGCCACTGATCAAATGCTCATAGGTGGTCATTACCTTCTCGAGGTCTTTAAATAACTTTTCCTTGGATTGCACCTTTATGCGAATTCGGACCTTGTCATTCTGTGTGTGAATCCAATTTTTCTTGGGAAAATTATCTGGAGCCTGTGGATATCTATTTTTCCATTCTATCATTCTATCTAAGGTGGTAGAGGCCTCTTTCAGTTGTTCATTTCTCTTCTTCGTTTCCGCTTGGGCTCTAAGTAGAGGAGTGACTGTTTGCTTTATGGTGAACATCTCCTCGTAAACCTACCTCATGGTGGCTTCCAGTATCACCAAATCTCTCTGGATGGTAAGTGGTACTTCGTTAATGAGATTATTTTTATCTTGGAGCTGTTGGATTTCTTCCCTTAGTGCTTTCTTTTCTTGCTCTGACCTGGCTTCCTTTTGTTCAAAATATTGTAATCTATTTTGTAGGGAGAGGATTTCCCTACTCATTTGGCTCATATTTTCTTCTATGGCAGCAGAAAATGCAGTGTCGGCTGATGCTATCATCACTGGATTGGTCCTAGTGTCTAGGACTATATCCTTTTCTGACGTGGTTGTGAATGGAGTGGCAGGGTTCCGTGCTAGGCATCTCCTTTTTTCCTGCCTGATTTTGAAAGTGAACTGATCATAAGCGAGTCTCGTCAGATTGAACACTTCCTCCTACTGTCCTTCAGAGGTGTCTGGTTTTGAGAGTGCAAAACGTGTGTTAATTGCAGGTACTTCGATGGGCGACAGCTCTGTCTGTACCCATGTTACTGGAGGAGGTGTCTCGGCGTCTTTTGATCTTTGATCCTCTTCCTCTTTTCTCTTTTTTTCTTCTTCTTCTTTCAATAGCCGCTCCACCTCTGCCTTATCCTGTTTCGCCTTTTTCCTGCACTCCGCTTCTACTTTTGTTTCCTCTTCTTCCTTCCTTTTTCATTCAGCTTTTGCTCTTGCTTATTTTTCTTCCTTCCTTTTGCGTTAGGCCTCCACCTAATCTAATTCCTTCTTGAGCTGCCGTTCATCTTCTGCTTTTGCTTCTTGCTCTTCCTTTCTTCTTCGGGCATCCTCCACCTATTTATTCATCTATTATAACTTCAGGTGTTTCCTTCATCCTCTTTCGCCTTCTTTTCAGCTTCTTGTTGAGCTTCTGCTTCTTTTTCTTTCTGTTGGGTAGAAGAGATATGGCTTGTGTTAGTTTGGGGCTTTTTGGCCTGGGAAGACAAGGGTCCTCCCAACTCGCAAATTCTATCCTCCAGAGTCTGATCATCTTGATCCTCCTAATCGGTCAATGCTTCTGGGGCAAGTTTCCTATCCTTGTTATACCAGTTTCTTTTCGCATCCTCAACTGGGCGTTCAGTATGTTGGTAGCTCCATCTGAACTTGGCCCGTTTGCAGTGGTCAGGGACTATCCTCTCAGGATCGTATGTCCGGTAATCCAAAGGCCCCAATTAGAATCCTTTGATTTGTTCAGTCTCCACATCCACCTCTCTGAAATCCTTAACTGTATAAGCACCAATGGTGAGCGGCAGTGTGGACCATGACTTTTTGTTGCCTTTAGTAAGGACCTTTGAGAAGCCGGAATTCATCCGATAACATACTTCCTGAAGTAGCATCTTGTCAGTGACGAATTGGGGTAGAGCATGGGGAGTCTTGAATGAACCAAAGACCCGGATAAAGGTGCCTTCTGCAATTGGAAACTAATGTGCTACCTAGACTATCGTTTCCATGGCTCGCCAGGACATGCATGGGGTATCCTGACCGAACAATTTCCCATAGAGTGCAGGGATGAAGCTGTGTGCGATTGGCTCTATGCTTGTATTTGGAGTCCCAGAATACCTAAAACTACTTGTGAATTGGGCATGCTCATTCCTGATCCCAGTTGTGAGCCCATCGCTCAAAGTAGCACTTAGAAGAAACTACATCCAATAGATAAGAGGCCATGTAAAATTCGGACGAGTATCCCTCCTCAGGCGCAGTTCTGCAGATATGTTCGTTTTGAGGGATGCTATTAGCAAGCTGGCCCAATTCAAACGGGTGCCATATATGGTAAAAAAATTCATCAAGGATACCCAAGAACCGCTGAAAGTGGTGGCATCAGGACGAAAATACATCCTACAAAGCATGGCTGCTACGAGCTTATAAACCTTTCTGAGTCCTGCTACTTGATACTCGTGGTCCTTCTTGATTTTGAACTTCTTTGGTTCTTCCCACCATCCTCTCAGGGTGTCCGCTATGGGAACTGCATGGGTAGTGGCCCATTCCTCTATGAATATCATTTCCCGCTCTGGAAGTGCATAGTAGTACTCTGCATCCTACCCTTTTATATTTGAAAAAGCTTTCCCCTCGTGGTCCTGAATCACCCACCTCTTCGAGTCGATCTTTTGTATGATCCAGTCAATGATTTCGGCTCATGGGAATATAGTTGGGTGAGCCCATGCATAATGAATCTTTTACCTTTTAACCTGCACATATACTTTTCGATCTGGGAGGTCCTCTGGGAACTTAGGTTGTGCGAACTCTTGGTATTCTTGATACCAAATTATGCTTTCTCCTCTGCTGAATACACATGCAATGTCTTCGTAGATCAGGGAAGGAGACATAAGTACTTATCTCTCTGTGATTTCTATCTCTAGGCTCTTATTTTTCCTGCGAACCGCCGAGGGCTCCATGTCACTTGAGGCTGAGGATACGGAGACGTACTTTAACTCTGCTTCGAGGTTCCCTGGCACATTCATAAAATAGTCCCAGGATAAGATAGATGCCATATTAATGAATTTTCAAAAATTCTTTTAATTCTGCCCAACTAAGGTCAAGGAAGGGGGGAAACTGCGACTTAGCGACCCATTTCTTGGGTCACCGGGTCGCTTTGGCTTAAAACTCCAGAAGAAGGCGACCTTGTGACCTGGAAACTTGCGGCTAGGTCGTGGGGTCATTGAGTCGTGCTATTATAAAGAAATCATGAAGGTGCAACCTTGTGACCTAGTGACTTGTGACCGGGTCGCTGGGTCATTGAGTCGCAAGGTCACAAAGGTTCAACTTTAGTGCGATATGTGACTTAGCGACTTAGTGACCAAGGTCGCTGGGTCGCGGGGGTCACAAGGTCGTGGGGTCAAATGTCGTGCTAGGGCTGGGCGGACGATTTCAACAGCGGCACAGCCTTTGCTTCATTTTTAACATAAAACAATAAAGGGAGTGAGTGATAAAATATCATAAATGAGGATGAAGAGGTCTTTAGAGGGAAAGAGAGACAGAGGGGAGGCTAGTTGGCTTCATCTACAAGTTTGTGTGAGCATGGCAGGGTTTGGAGGGTTAGGGAAGGCTCAGGTTAACAGAAGATCTGAAAAGAGGAATATTAGGTGGCTTTAAAGGGTTAGGATAAAGGAAAAAAGGGCAACAAATAGATAAAAAGGAAACATCAGAAGGAATAGGCAACTTACTTGAGAAAATCACACTCCAGTTGGCCTGTCAGAAGCGTTTTTTGCTCTCTGTCGTGTGAGTGAAATGCGACCTAGCGACCCTTCTATTTATAAAGTGGTCACGCATGCGGGCAATAAATGAAGTCACTGGGTCACAAATATCTCGCACTTATGAGATGAGTGACCTCGCGACCTTGCGACCTGGGGGTCACAATGTCGCTAGGTCACAATTGTTTAAATTTGACTGTGATGTGCGAAGTCCTGGCAACCTGATAGGTCGCAGGGTCGCTAGGTCGCAAATTGGGAAAAATACCTACTCTACGACTCAGCGACTTAAGGTTTTTTTTTTTTTTAAAAGACTTGAACTTCAGGTTTTGATTTCGCTTTTTGATGCTTAGGGGCTCAAAAAATTTTAGATGGTGAATTTTTGGAGGGTGTTGTAGTGGCTACAATATTAGAAGCCCAAACCAAGGATGAGATTAGAAAACATGGTAAGATCACTTTATCATGGGCTGATTTTATTTCTGCAATTAAAAAGCAATTTTATCCATTAGCTCATTTACAAAAGGCTATCATGACTTGGCAAAGTTTTAGACAACTTAAGGGACAAAATGTACAAGATTACACCCAAGAGTTTAGACGAAGAGCTCTTTTACTAGGAATTGATTTGCATAGCCAAGAGACATTGCTGAAATATATAGGTGGTTTACACAACTATCTTATACATACTATCCTTATGTTCAATCCTACTAGTCTAGACAAGGTTTGTGTCCAAGCCTCGCATTTAGAGGCTAGAAGTAAACAATATTTTGATGGGAATGAGGATAGTGAATTTAAAGGAAAAGGGAGAAAGAGAAATGCAAACTCTAGGAAAGAAAAGGGAAAATTATTTTGTAAAAATTGTTCCAAAACAAGCCATGATGAAGACCATCACTGGAAACTTCATCCGGAGTTGAAACCAGAAAAATTCAAAACCAAAGATAAGGCCAAAGAAAAAGGCAAGATGGCTGCAATAGTTGAAGAAGACTTAGGGTCTGAATCAGGAGATGAAACTAAAAGCATAGCTATGGCACTAAAGAACATAAAGGGGAAAGATATTGTAAATGAAACAAATCTCAGTTCTATCATTTCAAACTATCACATAGATGCCCAAATGAGGAGAGGAGGATTGAGTTGTTTCATATGAGGATCATTTCAAAACACACAAAGATAGACACACTATTTGAAAGTGGGTCACAAGCGAACCTCATATCAGAAGACTTAGTCAAGAAGTTGAATCTTGAAACCATTCCACATCCTAAACCTTATCCTCTTGGTTGGATTTGCATGGATGCAAATTTACAAGTTTCAAGGAAGTCCATGTTGTGCTTCGCCATAACAGCTCATTATATTGACATGGTTGAATTAGATGTTGTATTGCTTGAGATTATAGGTGTGGTGTTGGGAAGTCCTTACTTATATGATAGGAAAGCGATATTCCATCGCCATGAGAACAAGTACCATTTATTTAAGGATGGAAAGGATTTTATTGTGAGAGAGCATCAGAAAAAGCTAGAATCTTCTTTAGTGAATGCAGAGTAGTTGAAAAGGCTTGTCAGTGCAAGTCAAAATTTGACTTTGTTTATGATTAAGAAAAAATATTTTGTACATAATCATTTTCATGTTATTGTTGATGTAAATGATGAGATGTTTTAGTCTGAAAGTAGGTCTTCTTTGGAGGAAGATGAAAATAAGTTGCAGCAAGTGTCTTTGGTGTCGATCGGTGCAGAGAAAAAAGTGTCAGTGCAAAGTGGTGCAAAAATACAAGAGAGGGTGAAGCATGCAAGCAAAGTGGGCACAAAGTTCAAGAATGATCATTGCTGGTTTTAGAATGGCAGAGTACTATGGAGAGAAAACTTGGTCGGGAATCGACACAACTACATGGCTCAATCGGCAAAAAATCACCATGAGGATAGTTGGCAAGGTGAATCTTATTTTCAGTTTCCTTTGAAGGTAGACCATTGTAGGAACAATATGTTTTCTGCAAATTTCAGTTGTTGTTTTACAAGTTTCAAAAATTTGCAGCATGACACAGTCAAGGTTAGCAACAGTCGGTCAACAGATTCAACGAAGAATTTCTCTTTTTATGATAAGGTCAATTTGATGAAATGAGGGAGATTTCAGTGGTTCAAGGTTGGAAGAGTGGAGAATCAATATCCTCATATTCATTTTTTGTAGTTCAGAGAGCTTTTGGGGTCCAAAAGCTTCCCATTGGGGAGGTGTGATCAGGAGATCGTGTCCAAGTTAAGAAAATGCTAAAAAATGGAAGTTCTAAGAAATGGTTGCAATTTGAATGACTGGAAAGGTCTCGTGGTTGTGATTCTGGTACCATGAACAATTCTGAAAACCGAGGTCATAGGTGAAAGTTACTGAGGTTTGAAATCATCCAATAAACTCCAAAACAAGAATTTTTGATTAAATTGACTATGCTATTTTTGAAAAAAAAAATTATATTGGAAAAATTGATTTTTATCCATATTTTTGGGCCTATCAGTGGGTGCCATGTGGCCTACTCAGAAGCTACCACGTGGCCCCAGGCCAAAGGTTGAAAAGACTATGCAAAATTGTGCAGTTAGGGGATTTGAACCTTGACCCGACAGTTCGGGCAGGGCCGACCCGACCAGCCCATCTGTGGTGTCTTATTGAAGATTCGGGCACATGTGAATGAGAAATTAGTTTGGCATGCAATGAGCGGAGAAGTTTAGGGGACCAGTCACTCCAGGCCAGCCCGTTACTGTGTGACCGCATGCTCGAGACCATGGGCTAATACATTTAAACTAGCGGAAGTTAAAGGGCTAGCCCTGACACCATGTGACTTAAGCACTGGAATCGTGGGCCTAAAGGCTTCAACCGATAGAGAAAATGGTTTCCAAAACTTTCACCATGTGGCCAGCACAACCTCATAATAAATGTTGTTGTTCGTTTAGTGGTTTATCCATGGTTAAGTCGGCATTTTTGACGTGGCTGACATGTGACCGCCCACTTTTGACATTTATTGCCACATTAAACTGTTACTGCCAATCTAGGCACCTTCCACTAATTTCAACAGGGTTGGCCAAAATGACGAGTTTAATTGGAGTTATCTCACTTTTAGTGGGATTTTTTGGGGGACATTGGGCATTTTTCTTGCAGAAGTCATAACTCTCTCAATTTTCGACCAAACAAGAGGAAATTTTAGTCAATTTTGGGTTTCTATAGCATTTTGAAGAGTTTGTAATAGGTTTCAAAGTGAGCAAAGGTGATCTAGAACAGATTTTTCTTCAGGGAAGAGGGAGGAGCCATCAGGGCCATCATGGAGAAGGCACTACATTGGGTTGTATTTCACTGTTTAAGGTGAAACAAAAGCCATTTCTAGCTATTTTCTATCTTTTGAAGTCAAATTTACAATTGGTTTTTCCTATTTAGGCATATTTTTCACTGTGTAACCATTTTGAGAAAATTAATGGAGAAAGGACATGCCATTGGGGAGCCTTGGACTGTCAGATGTAGGCTAGGAGAGTTGAACTGCCTCAACAATTTCTTGTGTTATGTTATGGTGAATTTTACTTACTGTGTATTTCTGTTGTGATATGTTAAACAATAAATTTAATTAACAAATCCTCACACATAAAACTCAAAAACAAACAAAAAATTTAACCTACAAGTCATGGAGAATACTTTGCACAATAAATTCTTTGAGAATGGATACTTTCCATAGTGTTACAAATAGTTCCGTTTTCAGATCAATATTTTAACAAATATTAGAAATGTGAAACCTTGTTTTCAATATTGGGATCTTCTTATGGTGCGTGTTGATAATTTCCTGGATTGCCACGAAAGGTTTTTATTTGATTCTTCAGTTGACTTGTTTGCAAAAAATGATCTCATTCATTCGCACAATTAGAAAATTTTGAAATTATTAAATTATCCAGTTGCAAGATGTGTTCCAGAATATGGTAGGAGATCTTATATTGCTAACATTGATGATGATGTCTTCGAGTGCGAGGTGTTGTTGTTTCGTGGTCATCATGCCATGCTTACGTGTAGCTTGTGGGTAGAAGCTGGGTTGGTTAATGGTGCTCTTAGATATATAGAAGATATCTTTTATTCACCTATCACACACCTGCCATAACTTGCTCAGTTTACTACTATTATTTTTTAGAAGTACACTGATGTTCCATTTGACAAGGACTGTCCAAATGTTGTGCCAATAACACTTGTTGATAGAGGGAACCTAAGACAGATGCCTTTAAAAATGGCATGGGCCTTGACTATACATAAGTCACAAGGGATGACTTTGCAACGATCCACTATGGATATTGGAGATAAAGAGAGGCAGGGTTTGAAATTTACAACTATATTAAGAGTGAGATCCATTGATGGTTTACAGGTTTGACTGCCTTTTTCTTATCAGCGTTACACAGAGATGAAAAATAGTGCTTATATTAAGAGGGAGAATGATTGAAGTATATATCGTTTTGAGATTTCTATCTTCGATTGAGTTTTGTGATTTGGCATAATGGCTTGAAATCATATTGATGGTTTCAATTAGTTTTCCTTGTCGTCATTTAGTTATTTGTTAATGTTTTTTATTTTTAAATTTAGCATATTTAATGCTTGGAAATAATCACATGATTGGATCCTTTGGTGTGGTCTTGTTTATATTTAACCGATTATATTGTTCATGTTGTTTGTTTTTTCTTCTTATTTTTGTCCATGTAAAGTTGTGATTTTCTTAATGTTTTAGTTAATTCGTGGTTCATAGTTTTATTCGACATATTAAGACATGTTTATACTTCTATTTATTTTATTTTATTTTGCTCTAACTTTGTTTTTTTGTTGTGTTGCAGATATGGAAGATAATGATGTTCAATATTATGCAATTGATGTTCATTTTATTGCTGAAGTAATAAGTTTTTTTTCATATATTTTCATCCAGTTTGATAGAAAACTTGGGTTTCATCCAAACTTTTTTGATGAACATGTCCATGTGTTAGAAAAAATGAAAGCAGATGTGAAATACTTGTTGCATCTGCATCTTAGAGAATCAGGAAAAAAAAACAAGAAGGAACTGGCTTGAAAGTGAAAAATATCGTGAACATTATTCTATTGATTTCAATTGGTGTTGTTTCTGTCACTGGTCTAGCCATGTTTTGGAAGATTCCAATCACTAAATGTTTTTTTAAGAAATGTTTAAAGTGGATATTCCCCGTGGCCTTCTTTGATGTAAACACATAGTACTTATTTCTTCATTTCAATTCTCTTCTTTGTATTAAATCTTGGTGAAATTGATTCTTTTTCGTTGTGCTATTATCTTATATTTTGTATATGCATGGTCTTGAATTTTTTTTTCCTTTTCTTTTGTCACATTCCAATGTTTTCCTGACACATGCGTATTTTTCTTATCATCTCTTGATCTTTACCATGTTCGTATGTTCCATTCTAAATAAAATTGTACTGACATGGAAATGGATGAAAATCCAATATTGGTAACTATGGTTGGTGGTGTCATTGTAACAAACATCACGGTGATAGAAAAAATTAGTTCATTTCTCTGTAGTGCTTATTAATTTTTCTTATGGGGTTCTGGGTATTTGTGTTAAGATTTATATAAATAGGGCTTTCACTATTTTTTCGTTGAGCATAATAGTGGTTTGTAACAAAAATGTGCCATGTTGTATAATAGGTAATAAATCCATGTATATTTTGATTTTTTTAGGGATTATTTTTCCTTGGTTTAAAATATGAATCCATTGGGTTTATAATATATAGGTTCAAATCACCATGCATTTAATATTTTTTTACTATGTTTATAATACCTTTGGTTTTTAGTGTTAATCCCTTAGGTTTTTTATTCCATTCCGTTTAAAATATTTATGATGTTTAACCATGTTTTATAAATTCAATGATGGTCAACCAAAGTGCAACATCGCATTGCGGTGAATATTGTCTTAATATGATAAGAAACCTTTGTTAATATTATATTGATCTTGCATTTGGAAAAATATTCTCTCGATTTGATAATCAATCATGGTCTAATATGGTCAACCATGGTCTAACGCCACTTTCTCACAAGATTTCTATGAATATGGAAATCAAGCATGGTAAACCTTTCTCAACCATGTTTTTTTTAGGGGTTAAAATATTTATCTCAGGGTTTACAATTATTATCCATCTGTATGGTTTAATATTGTTCCATTGGGTTTATAGTTCCTTGGGTTTTTAGTTTTAGTCCATTGGGTATTATTCCTTGGGTTTATTTTCTGTTGGGTTTATTAATCCATTGGGGTTATTATCACATGGGTTCATATTAATAGGGTATAATATTGTTCATACAATTTTCAATTAATACTCATCACTAGGGTTTAATATTATTTCATTGCCTTTAAATCTCGTTGGGTTTTTAATATTAATCCATTGTGTTTATTATGCCTTGGGTTAATCTTAATCCCTTCGATTAATACTACTCCCTTGGGTTTATAATTCTTTGGGGTTTTAGTATATAACCATTAGGTTAATTCATCCCTATGGTTCAATATTTTTCCCTCGGGTTTATAGTTCTTCGGGTTTTCGGTTTTAATCCATTGGGTTTATTATTCCATGGGTTTATTTTTAGTTGGGTTTATTATCCTTTTGGTTCATATTCGTAGGGTATTGTATTATTCATTGGGTTTTCAACTAATACTCATTCCTACAGTTCAATATTATTCCCTTGGGTTTATATTCCATTGGATTTTTAGTATTAATGAAATCAACGATGGTTAACGTAGGTCAACCATGTGTTTTTTAGGGGTTAAATACTTATCTTTGGGTTTATATTTCTTTGGGTCTTTGGTTTTAATCCACTCAGTTTATTATTCCATGGGTTTATTTTCCCTTGGGTTTATTAATGCATTGGGTTTATTATCCCTTGGGTTCATATTCCTAGGGTATGTTTTTTTTCATAGGGTTTGCAATTACTACTCATTTATATGGTTCAATATTTTCCCTTGGGTTTATAGTCCATTGGGTTTTTAGTATTATCAGATATTTATCTTTGGGTTTCTATACCTTGGGTTTGTAATTTTATATCCCTTGGATTTATTGTTCCTTTTGGTTTATAATATCAATTCCTTCGGTTTATTAATGTTAGGGTTCATATCCGTAGGGTGTATTATTATTTCGTTCTATTTATCAATTCCTTGGGTTTTTTTATCTAGTGGTTCATATTATTTATAGCGCTTTCACTTAAAATTCATCCCAACGGTTGAATATTGTTCCCTTGGGTTTATAGTTCTTTGGGTATTTGGTTTTAATCCATTGGGTTTAATATTTTTCATAGGGTTTGCAATCAATTCTCATCCCTATGGTTCAATGTTATTCACTTGGGTTTATAGTTCATTGGGTTTTTAGTATTGTTTCAATCAACCATGTTGAACGCTGGTTAACAATGTTTTTCTAGGGGTTAAAAATTTATCTTTAGGTTTCTATACCTTGGGTTTATAATTTTTTTCCCTGGCTTTATTCTTTCTTTTGGTTTATAATATCAAATCTTTGGGTTTATTAATCTAAGGGTCTATATTCCTAGGGTATAACATTATTCATAGGGTTTGAAATTAAAATTCATCTCTAGGGATTAATATTGTTCCCTTAGGTTTATACTCCTTTGGGTTTTTAGTATTAATACATTGGGTTTATTATTCCATGAGTTTAATTTCCCTTGAATTTATTAATGGATTGGGTTTATTGTGTCGTGGGTTCGTATTCATAGGGTATAATATTGTTCATAGGATTTTCAATTAATATTCATCCCTATAGTTCAATATTATTCCCTTGGGTTTTTAGTATTAATGTTTATAGTTCATTATGGTAGTGCCAATATTACTATAGATTAATGTAGATTTATTAAACACAATATTAAATATACATTTATTAATGTACATTATAGTAGTATATATTACTATAGTTTAAGTAGATATACATAGTTGTTTACATTTTTATAAATTCATATATCATTATGCATAATAATTTACAATTCATATATATAAATGCACATTATTGTATATAAATGTTCATGTAAATTTCTAAATGTGATTGAATGTAATAGTGTGGTTGTGCTTTCCGGATGCGGATGACAACGTGGGTTAAGAGGCCTCCAGGCCTGGCGCACACACCAAGGAGGTTCACCTGGGGTGGCCACATGGCCCCCCATGGTGTTATTAATGGCAAGCTCATTAATCCCGAGCACTTGTTAATTACTCCTCCTCGCCGTCAATTGAATCGTCCTGCTCGCCGCACCAGTCTTCAAATGGAGCACCATTGTTCGCATTCCTCGGATTGCTTCGGCTCTGCTCGCCGCCCTTTGTCACCTCTGCGCTCGCATTGCCCGAGCGGCTGTGCATTCAGTGAGGCTTGCATTGGTTCAGGTCGCAGACGCTCTTTGCATTGTTGTTTGGACGCGCTTCCAGGCCATCGATTCTCTAATAGTAACTTCTGCCCTGTTCTGTTCAATTCTCATTCTTCTCCTGTTATTATTGGTCAAATTAACTCCATTCCTGCAGCTCCTTCTGGTAACTGGTCGGATTCCTCCCGGAATTTCAGTATGCCCAGGCTCAGGCAAAGAATGTCTTGCAGGAAAAGTGCCTCACGAGGCAGGTCCATGAGCGAGCGACCCTCCAATTCTAATGCAGGTTACTCCATGGACCAAGCTGAAAGGCATCCCATTCCTCTGTATGTTGATCTTGCTGGTCGTCTCCATGACAGCGTTGCCCCGGCGCCTCCTCAGCCCTCGCACCCGCCTCGTGCTCCCGCTCTGAATGTTCAGTCGCCTCCCCCTCTTCAGGCTTCCGCCCCCCCTCCTCGCCCTGGCAGTCATTTTACAAGGCACTCAACGCAACAAGCGGAGCTGCGTTTCGATTGTGCCTTCGACCGGCCCTCCATTACTGCCCTCATCACGATTTCTCTGCGGGAAGAAACCACTCTCCCTCCTGTTCAGCCGCTTAACCCTGTGCACTCCCCTTCTAAGCCTAGCTTTGAGCCCCCCTCTGGCCCTGCTCCCGGTCCTAGCTCGCACCCCCTCGGATTTCCGCCTGTCTCTGTCTCTGCTCATCCAGGACAGGCGCACTTGCTGATGGAAGCTGGCCCGTCTAGTGAAGATGCTGATAAGAACGATGAAGAAGATGCGGAAGATCACTATGGCTGCCGAATCGAGGAAGAGAATCCGGAATCCGACTAATTGCTCCAGGATCAATTCTCAGTATGATTTCTGTGCTAGAATTTTTGATAAATTTTTGTTTTCAATGGTCACTCACAGCAGACAAAGCTGCATGTATTTTTTGGCACTTTTAAGTTTTGATAATCTGTATGTAAGTGATATAAGTGACTTAGCACCGGTTTCCCAGTTCCTGGGCGGTGGCAACTTTGACAAAAAAGCTGGTTTCCGTTAATGGGCAGCCTTCCATAGCTGTACGTACAAAGGGACTTCAAGCCCTGCTCGTGCTCTCACCGATGAGGCGCGATACTTTAATGTTTATAATAGAAATAGCGTAATTTAGAAAAAAAAAAAAAAAATAGTGTGGTTGTGCTAGTTTTAAGTATAACCCACATTGAATATTTTATTATACACAACATTTCAACATTATATATATATATATATATATATATATATATATATATATATATATATAAAGCTGGTATCCACATAAATTAGTTAACATAAATGTATAAATAGTTTATTTAAATCCAATGTTGAAATATTTTTTAAAAGCATAAGATTTAAACTCACATATTTTTTCTACTTCTAATTTCTTTACATGAAATTATATTTAGTCATATGTACAACTAACTAAACATGATAACATATTAGTTTTTACTTTTTATATTTAGAGGATAGTTTATTTTTATTTTAAGAAGGGCACATGTCAAATGCATGTTGAGCATGGACATACTTACCTTACACATCTCCATCATATTGGGTTGTAATACTGGGTTGTAGAATGAGTGTCAAAATACAATCACATCCCCTCCCCTCAAAATTACAATTTATTAAAAACTATGTGTGCTCTCCTAATCCTTTCCTTGAGATAGAAAATGACTATTACAAAGGAGTAGGTGGAGATGTCATCAAAAGAGCTAATAGAAAATTATGTTTATAATATATACATTATATAGTTTGGATGTAATGCTTTGTACAATAGGATGTACTTATAGATTTTATAAGAGGAAAATTGAAAATGGTTTTCTAAATATGCAGAACGTAACATAAATAAAAACAAAATTGTGTTTAGAAAATATCATAAAATAATTGTTTTTTCAGTAAAACTACAGTGGTCCCATTTAAGCACAAACTATATTGATATCACACAAGGAGTCAAATCATTGCGTTATCCACTAATGAAGGATTTTTTTTTTAAATTAAACCAAGAGATCTAGATTTTATTTCTTTTTTACAGTAGAAATGTATTATTTGACTGTCTTTTTATCATGGATGATGGCAGTGTGGATGCGCGCGTTAATGAGAGCTGCTCAAACTTAGTTAAAATGTTTTCTAATTAAGAAGGAATTAGTTCCTGGTCTTTCTTTCCATTCTCATTCATCAAAATTTATTAAATCTTCTTGAGAAAACTAAATAAAAAGACATGCAGAAGAAAAAGTCCCCTTATCCTTTTGAAAACATAATAACTCACTTTAAACAATGTTAAACCTTTGGAAACAATGTTTAAAAACCTTTGGCGATGTAATAATTTTCTTTTAAACAATGTTTAAAACCTTCATAAATGTTTAAACCTTCGGAAATGGTTACGGACTTCAACCTTTAATAAAAATCCATTGTATAAACCATCGGGTCCATACCTTTTTAAAACTCCGCGCAACTTCCCACGCGACCACCATTGGATCTTCGATGTTTACAATCGAACGGTCATCACATTCAATTAGCCCCGGTGACTTATCGCTCCAAAGTCACACGAAATTGGCAGTTTCATTACCGTGACATGTCACAATCTTATTCGATCGCGTTCGATTTAAATAAAACCACTCGCATACCAAAAGCTGTGTGACAATAGTGACCAATTTTATCCAAAACCGCTTCTCTGCAAACTTTATTTTCAATCACGTTTGACTTGGATTTTCGTTGGTTTATCTTCTAACTTCGCTCCTCTGGAAACCTCCTTTTCTGCTTTATAACTCAAAAAATATAAATCTATCTCGAGCAAAGAAAACCAAAACTTCTTCAGATTCTTCCACTCCTTTACACAGAAGTTAATTACATGTAATTTCTACACAGAATGTATAAATCAAATGGATTTTTGGAGAGATGAAACCCTCTGGGAATTTTCCAAGCAACAACAAATAAACAAATTCTACAATTTTTTTTAACTCAGAGGCGAAACCCTCTCAATTAAATCTTCTGTCATCCAAATTCGATTTTATCCTTCTCAGAGGTTACTTTTATAGTGTTTTACATAACAGTCGACCTCCTCTTGAGGATCAAATTCTTCTAATTTTAGATAAAGTCCTAGTTACAGAATATCTTCCCTAAATATATCAATTGAAGGCTAAATATGATGAATCTAATCTAAAATTGTTCAATCCTCCTAGATACTAGTTCAACACTATCTAGTACAACTATAAATTAACAGCTAAAGGTACCAACACCTTTGCTTGTAAACTTTTTTTGGATTTTTGGAATAATTAATGAAGCCTTTTGTCTCTAAGCCTCATGCTCCTACATCAGACTCCTGAGGACAAAAATATTCATGGGCTCGTGTCCATGAGCTCCTCCACAAAATTGCCCAATTTTTGCAGCATGGTTTCTGTCATCCAGGTAGCATCTTCAATTGGTTGATCCCTCCACTTGATCAAATATTGAAAATACTCTTGTCCCCTGGTTTTATTAAACACTTTCCTGTCTAAGATCCTCTTTGGTTGTAATGTCTTTTCTGGGGTAACTTTTTTACCCAGTAGATCTCTTCTTTGTCTTTTGGTCTGTCATCTGTGCCACCATCTTCATATATGTACAAATAAGCAACATTGAATATTGGAGATATTCCAATATCAGATGGTAATTAAATTTCATAAGCATTTGCAGAAAAATTTCTCAATATCCTGCATGGTCCTATATTTTTGAATTTTAACTTGTTATACTCCCTCTTTGGAAATCTTTCTTTTCTTAAGTGTGCCAAAACCAAATCACCAACTTCAAAATTAACTTCTCTTTTTCTCAAATTTTCTCTGTTTTTGTACTTGATGCTACTATCCTGTATTTGTTGCTTTACCTATTCATGTATTATTTGAATTTTTTAAGCGAACCCCTCTCCTTCAGCACTTCTCATTTTTTCTTTTCCTAAGTTCCTCAATTCAGATACTCCTCTTGGGTGCATTCCATAAACTATATGGAATGGACTTTGCCCTGTACTTTTGTTAGGTGAATCATTATATGCATACTCTACCTATGGTAAAATATGATCCCACTGTTTAGGATGTTCTCCTGCAAGACTTCTCAAAAGATTACCCAAACTCCTATTCACTACTTCAGTCTACCCATCAATCTGAGGGTGATAAGCTGAGCTGAAACTTAGCTTGGTACCAAGCTTCTTCCACAATGTCCTCCAAAAATGACCAACAAATCTGGTGTCTCTATCAGAAACAATACTTTTAGGTAACCCATGTAATTTGACAATATCCTTGAAAAACGAAATGGCAACATGAGTAGCATCACTGGTTTTATAACATGGAATAAAATGTGCCATTTTTGAAAATTAGTCAACTAAAACATAAATTGCATCATTTCCTCTCTATGTCTTAGGAAATCCTAAAACAAAATCCATACTTACCATATCCCAAGTTTTGTCTGGAATAGGTAATGGAATGTAAAAACCTGCATTTTGACTTTTCCCTTTTGCATATTGACAAATTTTACAATTATTCACATACTTTTCCACTTCATATCTCATCTTTGGCCAAAAATAAAAATGATTTAGTTTCTCATAAGTCTTATCAACACCAAAATGTCTAGCAAGTCCACCACTATGTTGTTTCTCCCTAATTAAATTTTCTCTCATAAAATAATTTGGTATGCACAACTGATTTCTTTTGAACAATAAACCCTCTTGCAAGAAATAATCTAACCACTGACTTATGTCTATCAAAACAGGATTACAACATGCTTCAAATGCTTCTTTGAAATCCAAATCTATCTTGCAGAGTTCTTTAATAAAATCAAAACCTAATACTTCAATTTGACTTTCTTGAACAAGAATGCTTTTCCTACTCAAGGCATCAGCTACCTTGTTTTCTTGACCACTTATATGCTTCAATACAAAGTTAAAAATTTGAATATTTTCAACCCATTTTGCATGTTTTTGATTCAATTTAGGTTGTTGCATAATATACTGTAAAGCATGATTATCTGAATATAGCACAAATTCTTTAGACATTAAATAATGTCTCCACTTCTTCAATGACTGTACAATTGCATAAAATTCCTTGTCATAAGAAGAGTAATTGCTCCTTGTCTCATTCAGCTTCTCACTTAAATATGCTACAGGTCTATCTTCTTGACTTAATATAGCTCCAATAGCTTCCCCAGTGGCATCACATTTCACTTGAAAAGGTTTATTAAAATCGGGCAAAACTAAGACAGGTTTCTCAGGTATCTTTTTCTTCAAGAACTGAAAATTCCTTTCAGCTTCAGTAGTCCACTTGAATGGTTGTTTTTCTTTCTTTATGGTTTCAATGGTAGGTGCATTTATCTTACTAAAATTTCTTATGAATTTTCTATAAAAACTAGCAAGACCATGAAAACTTCTTACCTCAAAAACACTTTTAGGTGAAGGCCACTCCACAATTACCTTTATGTTCTCTGGATCCATTTTTAATCCTTCAGCAGAAACAAGAAAACCTAGATATACCAATTCTTCTTTCACGAATGAAAATTTCTTTAAATTTATCAGTAACTTCTCTTGATGTAACTTCCTTAAGACATAATTAAGATGTATCAGGTGTTCTTTTTCTGTTTTACTGTAAATTAATATATCATCCAGATATACTATTGCAAATTTACCAATAAATTCCTTCAATACTTCATTCATAAGTCTCATTAAGGTACTAGGTGCATTTGATAAACCAAAAGGCATTACCATCCATTCATACAATCCCTCATTTGTTTTAAAGGTTGTTTTCCATTCATCTCCTTCCCTTATCCTAACTTGATGATACCCACTTTTCAAATCTAATTTTGAAAAATATCTTGCTCCACTCAAACAATCCATCAAATCTTCAATTATAGGTAAAGGAAATCTATACCTGATTGTTATCTTGTTAATTTATCTTGAATGAGTGCACATTCTCCAACCTCCATCTTTCTTCGGACTTAATACTGTAGGTACTACACAAGGATTCAAACTTTCTCTGATCAAACCTTTTTCAACCAATTCCTGTACTTGATTTCTGATTTCTTCATTTTCTGTAGGAGTGATTATGTAAGCTGCTTTTTTTGGAAAATTTGATCCTGGAATCAAATCTATCTGATGGTTGATTCTTCTTACAGGTGGTAATTCATCAGGAAAATCATCCACAATAATATCACAATAGTTCTCCTACATTTATTGAATTTCAATTGGAAAATCAAAAATTTTATTAGAAGTAAATACTACCTTAGGTTTGCAAAATAAAGCAAAATTTACCTCATCATCTTCAATTTGCTGCAAGTATTCTTTTCCACTCAACAATAAAGCCTTTGGATCAGACTTTTTACTTGATGCATCTTTTTCTTCCATAGGTAACAATGTTTGGTTCATACAATCTTTGAAAAAATTGTAAGTGTTTCTCTCTCCATCATGTATTGCTGCTCTATCATACTGCTAAGGTCTACCCAGCAATATGTGACACACACCCATAGGCATCACATCACACATGATTTTATCTTTGTAACTTCCCATTTTCCATTCTATTTCAATTGTTCCTTTACTATAAGTTGATGTCCTTTCTGAAGCCATGACACCTTGTAGGGTGTTGGATGTTCCCTTGTCTTCAATTTCAACTTCTCTATCACTTCTATAGAGACCAAATTATATGTACTGCCACTATCAATTACCAATTGACAGCATTTCCCTTGAACTTTGCACACACTTCTGAACAAAGTCTTTCTCTGTGTTGGTTCAACAACTTCCTTTGTTTGTTTTAACAAAACCTTGTTAACCACCAAATATTCTCCTTTCTCTGCACAATTTATTTCTCTGTTATAGGAAACTTTACGGCTTCTTCTTCAGTCTGAGAAACAATTGCATTTTTCTGGTTTGTCCCCACATTCTCTGGACACTCATAGGATCTAGGTCCTAATTTGTTACATCTGTAACATCTGACTTCTCTTCCTCTATTTTTTCCTCCTCTTCCCCTATAAGGACTCCTTCTGCCACTTGTATCACCTTCTATGGGTGCATATTGAGGTGAGCTGCTACTAGCTCCATCTCTTGGTGTTGTAGATCTTCCTCTACCACCTTGACTTCCTCTTCCTCGGAAAGTACCTCTTTCTTTGGTAGATTTCTTTCTTATGAGTTTTTCTTCAGCTTTTAAGGCCATTTGGTAAGCCTCTTCTACTATTTTAGCAGACAATATACTTATCTCATCTTGAATCTCCATTCTGAGACCATTTATGTACCTAGAAATATTCTTTGTTATATCTTGAATTTTTCCTGCTCTTCTGCTCACTTTGTAAAATTATTCTATGTATTCTTTTACTGTCATTAATCTCTATCTAAGATTCTGCATTTGTCTAAATAATGAAAGTTGATAATCACTAGCCAAAAACTTACCTCTCAACTTTGCTACCACTCTATTCCAATTCTTGATTGGTTGCTTACCAACTCTCCTTCTTTCTGCTTGCACTCAATCCCACCAAAGTGTTGCATGTCCTTTCAAACTTGTGGCAACAAACTTAACTCTCTTTTCTTCACTCATCTCTTCATAATAAAAGCATTTATTCATTTCATTGATCCATTCTATCAACTCTTCTGGATTCAATCCTCCTGCAAAAGCTGATACTTCAAGTCTAGGCTTGGATGTAGATCCTAAAACTGATTTAAAGAATCTCATATCAGGAGTAAGCTCAACATTTTCTTCTTCTTCTTCTTCAGCTTCAGTTTCACTAACATCTTCAGGATCTCTCTGTTGTCTTGTTTCTATTTCTCCCAATCTAGCTTGAATCTGCTGCATAGTCTCTAATACTTCAGCATTTGCAACTGGTCTACCTCTTCTTCTACCAGAACCACCTCCTCTACCAATTATGACAGCCATATTGGATTTCTTTTTCTAACTTTTGGAAGCTTGTTCAGTGTCTGAAAAATTCTCTGAAGACTGCTTTGATACCACAAATGATGGCAGTGTGGGTGCAAGCGTTAAGGAGAGCTGCTCAAACTTAGTTAAAAATTTTTCTAATTCAGGAGGAATTAGTTCCTGGTCTTTCTTTCCATTCTTGTTCATCAAAATTTATTAAATATTCTTGAGAAAACTAAATAAAAATACATGTGGAAGCAAAAGTCCCCTTATCCTTTTGAAAACATAATAACTCACTTTAAACAATGTTAAACCTTTGGAAACAATGTTTAAAAACCTTCAGCAATGTAATAATTTTCTTTTAAACAATGTTTAAAACCTTCAGAAATGGTTCCGGACTTCAAACTTTAATAAAACTCCATTGTATAAACCGTTGGGTCCATACCTTTTTAAAACTCCACGCAACTTCCCACGCGACCAGTGTTGGATCTCCAACGTTTACAATCAAACGGTCATCGCATTCAATTAGCCTTGGTGACTTATCGCTCCAAATTCACGCGAAACTAGCAGTTTCATTACCGTGACATGCCACAATCTTATTCGATCGCATTCGATTGAAATAAAACCACTCACACGCCAAAAACTGATACTTCAAGTCTATGCTTGGATGTAGATCCTAAAACTGATTTAAAGAATCTCATATCAGGAGTAAGCTCAACATTTTCTTCTTCTTCTTCTTCAGCTTCAGGTTCACTGACATCTTCAGGATCTCTCTGTTGTCCTACTTCTATTGCTCCCAATCTAGCTTGAATCTATTGCATAGTCTCTAATACTTCAACATTTGCAACTGGTCTACCTCTTCTTCTACCAACACCACCTCCTCTACCAATTCTGACAGCCATATTGGATTTATTTTTCTGACTTTTGGAAGCTTTTTCAGTGTCTGAAAAATGCTCTAAAGACTACTACGATACCACAAATGATGGTAGTGTGGGTGCAAGCGTTAAGGAGAGCTGTTGAAACTTAGTTAAAATGTTTTCTAATTCAGGAGGAATTAGTTCCTGGTATTTCTTTCCATTCTCGTTCATCAAAATTTATTAAATCTTCTTGAGAAAACTAAATAAAAAGACATGCAGAAGCAAAAGTCCCCTTATCCTTTTGAAAACATAATAACTCACTTTAAACAATGTTAAACCTTTGGAAACAATGTTTAAAAACCTTCGGCAATGTAATAATTTTCTTTTAAAAAATGTTTAAAACCTTCGGAAATGTTTAAACTTTCGGAAATGGTTCTGGACTTCAACCTTTAATAAAACTCCATTGTATAAACTGTCGGGTCCATACCCTTTTAAAACTTCGTGCAACTTCCCACGCAACCACCATTGGATCTCCGACGTTTACAATCGAATGGTCATCGCATTCAATTAACCTCGGTGACTTATAACTCCAAAGTCACACGAAACTGGCGGTTTCATTACCATGAAATGTCACAATATTATTCGATTGTGTTCGATTGAAATAAAACCACTCGCACACCAAAAGTTGTGCGACAACAGTGACCAGTTTTCTCCAAAACCACTTGTCTACAAACTTGATTTTCAATCGCGTTTGACTTGGATTTTAGTTGGTTTATCTTCTAACTTTGCTCCTCTGGAAACCTCCTTTTCTGCTTTGTGACTCAATGAATATAAATCGATCTCGAGCAAAGAAAACCAAAAGTTCTTCATATTTTTCCACTCCTTTACACAAAATTTAATTACATGTAATTTCTACACAGAATGTATAAATTAAATGGATTTTCGAAGAGATGAAACCCTCCAGGAATTTTCCAAGCAACAACAGATAAACAAATTCTGCAAATTTTATTAACTTAGAGGTGAAACCCTCTCAATTAAATCTTCTGTCATCCAAATTCGATTTTCTCCTTCTTAGAGGTTACATTTATAGTGTTTTACATAACACTCGACCTCCTCTTGAAAATCGAATTCTTCTAATTTTAGATAAAATCCTAATTACATAATATCTTCCCTAAATCTATCAACTGAAGGCTAAATATGTTGAATATAATCTAAAACTGTTCAATCCTCGAAGATACTAGTTCAACCCTATCTAGTACAACTATAAATTGACAGCTAAAGGTACCAACACCTTTGCTTGTAAATTTTTTTTGGATTTTTGGAATAATTAATGAAGCCTTTTGTTTCTAAGCCTCATGCTCCTACATCAATGGAAAACTAACGAAGCTGTGGGGAAGTTCAAATTTGTGTTGACCTGATACGCTCAAATCCTCATGTGTTCTAGCAGTCCAATAAACTTTGGAGACGCCCTTGAGTTTGAACCCTTTATCTTTGAAACTCGGAATGAATAAGTCAAGTAATTACCCCGATCGGTTCATCCTGCTTCGAGCTTCAACTTCAACTATGTGATCAAAAAGGAAAAAAATATCATGTGCAAAGCGTATTGAAATGGTGAAGGAAAACTGTACTTTTGGTTTGGAAGGGAATTGTCAATGGATGTGATGGCGAATGGTGTGGAACCAATTCACTACAAAGATGCAAACAGAACCGAAGAAGAGTTGCCACACTCTCCTAAAATTTAGAAATGGAAAACTATGACCATTCCATTATGAAATATCTTAATTTAGTCCATTGGATATTCGAATTTTATCAAATTGTGACCATCCAAATATTTTTTTCAATTTAAAAAAAAATCAAAATTCATGGAACTCAATTGGAAAAATTAAAAAGAATTACATAACAAAAATTGATATCCTTATTTTAAATATACATATTCATATCATTCTTTACAAATTATTTTCGGTTTAACCAAATATATAAACATTTTTTATTAGTAGGCCATTTTTAAAAATGGAAAGATAAAACTCCAATGAAACTTACACACTGAAAACTAGCAACTCACAGGTGAGAAAGCTACACCTGGAGACTTCCCAAGCAGTACGTTCTGCATTATTAATCATTAAATTGGAATATATAAGTTTACATTCAATTTAGGGAGATTAAAACCATCTCCTAGAAAATAAGAACTAACTCTAATCTAGGACACACACACAACCGTGAAACAAAATTTCTCCATTATTTTCAACTCTCCCCCTTAATGGACAAAGGATTCACTTGCACACTTAACATCTCCCTAAACAATTCAAATTTAGTTTCCCCAAGAGGCTTGGTGAAGATATCAGCTGCATTTTCACAGGTGTTACAATATTCAATAAGAATCTCTTTGGACTGAACCTTTTCTCTAACAAAATGAAATTGAATATCTATATGTTTTGTGCTTTTATGAAAAAAGAGATTATTTTCCAGCTTCATTGAAATTTGGTTGTCACATTTAATCATCGTAGCTTCCTTTTGTTCTTCTCCTGCATCATGAAAAATTCTTCTAAACCAAATTGCTTCACAAATGGATGCACATATAACTTGATATTATGCTTTTGCCAATGAGAAAGATACAATATTCTGATTTTTATTGCTCCAAAAAATGACCCTGGACCCAATATTGAAAGCATACCCTATTATAGAACCTTTATCATTCATATCTCCAACCCAATCTGAATCTGAATAACCTATCAGTTTAACATCAAAAGAAACAGTATGTTTAATGCCAAAATTTATAGTTCCTCGAAGATACCATAAGACACCTTTTGCTGCAACCCAATGATTTTCAAGAGTTTTTTTCATGAAATGACTCAACACACTCACTAAATATACTAAGTCAAGTATGGTTGTAGTCAAATAAATCAAAATTGCAACTAGTTGTTTGTACAATGTAGCATCCACCTCTTTAGAACCATCATCATTATGAAATTTAGCATTCTGTTGTATAGGTACAGAAGCAACTTTACATTGATCTATCTAAATTTCTTCAATAATTCCCTAACATACTTCCCTTGTGTAACAAAATTCTGGCCAAAGTCCCTCCAAAGTTCAAGACCCAAACAGTAATTCAGTTATCCAAGGTCTTTCATTTTGAATACCTGTGAAATATACATTTTAATTTCCTAAACCAATTCATTTGAATTGATAGTAATAATAAAATCATCAACATATAAGGAAATTAACACAATCTTCCTCTTTGAATCAAATATTGTATACAAATTTGGCTCATTTTTACTTCTCTTATAACCATGTTGTAAGAAGAAAGAGTCTATATTTTCATATCAATATTTGGGAGCCTATTTCAATCCATACAATGCCTTCTTAAATTTACAAACCAATTTTTCTTGCCATTTTTTAATAAACCCTTCTGGTTGTGTTAAATATACCTCTTCCTTCAATTCTCCATTTAAAAAAGAAGATTTCACATCTAGCCAGTGTAAAATCCAATGGTACTTAGTAGCTATAGATGTTAAAATTCTAATGGTATTTAACTTAGCTACAGGAGAAAAAGTATCTTCATAATCAATTCCTTCTTTCTATGAGTACCCTTTGGTCACCAACCTAGATGTATACTTATCTACACTACCATCTACTTTGAACTTGGGTTTAAATAACCATTTACAACCTATGGGTTCTTTTCCTTTTGGTAGTTCAACTAACTCCCAAGTTTCATTTTTTATTATGGACTCATAATCTTCTTTCACAGCTGACCTCCATTCATCATATTGATTTTCTTCATTATAATTCATGGGCTCAACAACATTTAAAATACTAGTAATAAGAGCATAATATTTGTACCTTACAGGTAAGTGAGTCTGCCTACCTGATCTTCCTAGTAGCAGAGTTGCCTCATTTTTTTCCTATGTGATTTCTTTCTCTCCTCTGAATGTACTTCCATTGTTGAACGTATCCATATCATTGTATTCTTCTTTTTGTTTCTAATGTTGTTGTAAATGACTATATTTGGCTTCATCATTGCTGCCATCAAGCAATAAATGAATATACCACTCCCCATAAATTTTTTCCTTATTCTCTTCACCAACCTATTCATGGAAGATAACATCTCTACTCGCAAATACCTTGTGATTAGATGGATTGAACATCTTATATGCTTTAAAATTAGAACAATACCCTACAAATATGCACTTAATAGCTTGAGCATCCAATTTCTTCCTATCTTCCTTAGGATTGCGTGAAAAAGATTTAGAGCCAAATACTATCAAGTGATGGACTACAAGCTTGAAGTCATACAAAGCCTCAAATGGAGTATTGAGATCAAGACACCTAGTTGGACATTTTTTATTTAAGTAAATTATAGTACTAATTGCTTCTACCCAAAAACCATTGGATAGATTCTTACCTTTTATCATGCTACGTGCACACTTCACTAGATTTTTGTTTTTCCTTTCTGCAATTGTTGAGAATGCAACAAGATGATGGAGCTTAGTGAAAAGAAGTCACCTTCACTAAGTGGGCCCATGGGCTATTTTTGGCGCAAAGTCTATTTTTAGACTATGTCTATTTTTAGACATATGGATCACGGTCTATGAGTTGCAGGATGCTATTTATGGATGGTTGGTCAAGTTGGTAAAAATAGATGGACCTCTATTTTTAGACATACTGGGCAGAATCTATTTTTAGACTGCCAGTCTAAAAATATATCAGTCGAATATTATTAGCTCTTAATAATATTTGGACTATAAACATTATATTATCCTCTTGCAGCACTTCAGTTCGAGCTACGGATGTGGCACATGCAACTGACAGAAGGAATTACGCTATTCCTAGGGTTTAGTTGAGCTATTGCATGGTTGACTTCAGTTAGAACTCATGTGGCAGAGTTTGGTGGAGCTGATGAGACAATGGATGGAGTCGTGTCTTGGCGAACTTAGTTGAACTAGTTGTATTTAGTCTAACCGATAAATATCAAAAGATGAGTGGTGTGAATTAATTATTAATTAATTCACTAATTATTAACTCATAAATCAACCAAAGAATACACGTTTAATCGTGTTGCATGGACACTGGAGACTAGTGTTAGAGGTGGGTGAAAGGGTGAGTTCACTACAGTTTTGACTATACCGTGCATGAGATTTGCACACACATTGATTTAGATTGCCAATGAGGATTGCGTAGTACAAGCCAAGGGGATTCAAACTTGGATCTCACAATTAACCATCTTGGATTGCACAAGAGAGGCAGTTATCAGGTGGAGGAGATTTGAACCGCACCTGCCCATATCCGAGTCAGGAAGCAGGGTAACAATTGGAGATAGTGCTGAGAGATTTTGAGGAGTTTGTACTATGATTGTTACATGTTCTCTATCATTATAATATACAGATAGTTGGGGGTTTTCAGCTGTAAGCTTTCCCCATTACATATTGTGTTGATATGTGTGATTGATTAATGTTTCAATGTGCGCATGCGATTGTTTTTAATTCTGCAAATTGATGATCAATGGTAGAAGAGGTTATGTATTATGCATGAAGCTCAAATAGTGTGTAATCAGGATAATATCGGTGAATAAATCATCTATTATTCAAATTTCCACATGGTATCAGAGCGAAGTTGATCATCGGATCTATTACAGTGATTACATTTTATTTCTTTAGATAGATTCTGTAAGAGGGCCAGGTAGCCTCTGGATTCATCCTTTCTTTGAGAGGTGAAAAAATCCAGTAAATTCCCCTTCAGACTATCTCTGTACTAGAAATACCTTGTTCTCACAATTTCAGATCAGAAGCAGTTGAGTTTTGAGCTGGTGGAATTAGAATTTGCAGTAGTGTTTTCTTGGTGTCGAAGTCAAAATGTCTTATCAAGGATTGCGATTGGAGTATGCTCTTGAAGGAAGCTCGAATTATATTGCATGGAAGGATAGGATGGAGGCGGTGCTCGATGACAATGGGCTGAAGGAGTTTATAGATGTTGAAGTTCCAAAGCCTAGCGATGCAGCCTTGGTTGAGGCTTGGCAAAAGAAGACATCAAAGTGTTGAAGGATTCTGTTGGAGGGCGTGACGGATCACATAGTGTCCAGCCTGCATGGTAAGGCTTCTCCATTTTTGATGTGGAAAGCCTTGAAAGATTTATTCCAAAGCAATAGTGACCAGAGGAAGTTCGTGCTCAAGGATAAACTCAAGAACATTAAGATGGAGAAAGGAGACAGTATGCCCAAGTACCTCACGAAGTTCTCCCAATGCAGGGATGAGCTGGGAAGTGTGGGGGTGACTGTAGATGATGAGGACTTGGTGAGCTTGGCTCTCCTTGGTCTTCCGAAGAGTTGGAATTCCTATCAGGACTCTGTCAATGGTTGGGAGAAATTGCCAGGATGGGAGCGACTTTGGTCGGATCTTGTGCAAGAGGAGATAAGGCGGAGTACCAGGGATGGATCTTCATCAAAGGCATCTGATGAAGAAAATTGCACTTTGGCTGCAAAAGAAAAGAAGGGGAAGAGCAAAAAAATTTCTCAATCCGGTGCGAAAGGCAAGAAGCAGGACATGTCCAAGGTGAAGTGCTTTCACTGTCACCAGCATGGACATTATGCCACAAATTGTCCGCAGAAGAAGAAAAATAAGCAGGCTGCTTGATCTGTAGCGGGAGAGGCATTAGCCTCGTAGTTTGAGCTGGATTTTTCACTGATCGCATGCTTGGTATCAAGTGTGATGGGTTTAGTTTGGTTCTTGGACAGTGGTGCGTCTTTTCACATGATAGGAGATCGAGATTTTTTTTCTAATCTAGATGAGAAATATCTTGGAGTGCACATCAAGATGGGCGATGATGGTAGATACAGTGCGACCGGTATCGATACCATTTCCTTTGAGAGGGAGTCTGGTAAACCCTTCATATTGAAGGAAGTGATGCATGTTCCAGGATTGAAGAAGAATCTTATCTCTGTGGCGATGTTAGAAGACAAGGGATATGATGTTGTCTTCAGCAAGGGAAAGGATTTCCTGCGCAGTAAGACAACTGGAGAAACCTAGAAGATAGGGGTTCAAGTCAAGAACCTTTATCAATTGCAAGTAGATGGCTGCGTAGCAATGGCATGCAAGGCAGAAGGAGTGGTGAGCCGGGATGATGGCAAGCTATGGCACCGGAGATCGGGCCACCTTCACCATGGAGCTTTAAAGATACTGCAGCAGATTTCTACTGGGCTTCCTAAGGGTACTCTTTCACAGTCAGATCAGTGCAAGGGATGTACCTTGGGAAAATTTGTGAAATCCACCTTTCACGAGAAGGATAGTCGCGCCACGACGATCCTTGAGATAATTCACACAGACGTGTGTGGACCTTTCTCAGTAGCTTCGACAGCAAAGCACAGGTACTATGTGATATTTGTTGATGATTATTCTCGGAAGTGTTGGATCTTCTTCATGCAGAAGAAGAGTGAGACATACTCAAAGTTCTGTGAGTTCAAGTCGCTGGTTGAGAAGGAATCAGGGAAGCAGGTGAAGGCTCTTAGGAGCGACAATGGTGGTGAATTCATCTCTGGTGAATTCAAGGACTTTTGCAACGCAGAAGGAATTCGAAAAGAGCTCATAGCACCTCATAACCCACAGCAGAACGGGGTTGTTGAGCGAAAGAACAGAACGATTGTGGGTGCTGCATGGGTGATGTTGCATGATCAGGGCCTACCCATTCAGTTGTGGGTGGAGGCATGCAATACTGCATTATATGTGCAGAACCGTTGTCCTCACAAGATACTTGGCATGAGTACACCCGAGGAGGTGTTTTCTGGTAAGAGGCCTGATATTTCCCATTTGAGAATTTTTGGTTCACCTATTTACATTCATGTGACGAAGGATGCCTGGAATAAGCTGGAGCTGACCGCAGAGGTTGGGATATTTGTGGGATACACTGATATGCCCCACAACTATCATGTGTATTTTCCAGACAGTCGCAAGACTTTTGTGCGATGGGATATCAAATTTCAGGAGGAGAAAGCCATGAAGTGTTCGCTTGAGAGGGAGCCACACTTGCATGCAGAGGAGGAGCTATTAGTTCCTAAGGATGAGCTTCAGGATGTGGATCAGCCACAAGAGGAGGTTCATGGAGTGGAAGAGACCACCATGCAGTACCAACCATTCGCAGGGCGGAAGCGCAATGCTACTGCCGAGCGACTGGCTCAAGATGCGTAGAAGGTTGTAGGACCACCCACAAGATAGCGCGTACAAGAGACAAATACCGAACCGGTACACTGGATACATGGCTCTTGTGCACAAATGTGTTGTGACAGAGCCATCCTATTTCAAGGAAGCTGTGGAGGACCCCACATGGGTAGATGCCATGGTGGAAGATTATGATTCGATTTTCAGAAACAGTGCATGGGAGATTGTCCCAAGGCCGGAGGGGAAATCAGTGGTGGGTTCGAGATGGATCTACAAAGTGAAGTAGGCAGCTGACGGGAGTGTGGAGAAGTACAAGGCAAGATTTTTTTCCCGAGGCTTCTCATAGATAGAGGGGATCGATTATGAGGAGACCTTTGCACCTGTAGCAAGGTATTCTTCGATACATAAGATTCTTACTCTCTCAGCGCAGATGGGGTGGCACATTCATCAGATGGATGTGAAGACTGCGTTCCTCAACGGATTCATTGAGGAAGAGGTGTACATAGAGCAGCCCGAAGGTTTCGAGATCTTCAGCAGCGAGTCACATGTGTGCAGGCTCAAGAGAGTGTTGTATGGGTTGAAACAAGCACCTCGTGCTTGGTACACACGGATAGACAGTTATTTCACCGGACTTGGATTCTCCAAGAGTGAGGCGGATCCTAACCTATACCAGATTGTGGTGGAGGGTAAGTTGCTGATCATTGTACTTTATGTAGATGATTTGATTCTGACAGGTGATGAGCTGTTGATACTTTCATGCAAGGAGGATATTGCTAGAGAGTTTGAGATGAAGGACTTGGGCCTCCTTCATTATTTCCTGGGATTGGAAATCTGGCAGCGCAATGATGGACTATTTGTTTCTCAGGGTAAGTATGCCCGGAAGATACTGGAGAAGTTCAATACGCATGGCTGCAAGCCTGTTGATACTCCTCTTCCTGGAGGTTGGAGGAAGGAGGATGCTACTTCGGCGGAGGTAGTGGATGCCACTGTTTATCGATAGTTGGTGGGGTCGCTTATGTATCTGTTCAATACACGACCCGATATATGCTATGCTGTTAACCAGCTTTCACAAGTTATGATTAAGCCAACCAAGATCTTCTGGAAGGCAGGCAAGAATGCATTGTGTTATCTTAGAGGCACATCGAGATATGGATTGTGGTACAGACATGAGGATTAGGTGAAGCTATGTGGCTTCATAGATGTAGATTGGGCAGGAAGCCCAACGGATAGAAAGAGCACATCTGGAGGGATCTTCAATATCGGGTCGACAGCAGTTTCTTGGTACAGCAGGAAGCAGAGATCCGTGGCACTCAGTTCAGCAGAGGCCAAGTATATGGCAGCAAGCTTGGCTACATGCGAGGCTATATGGATGAGGAAGATACTAGTCGGGTTGTTCGGGTCACACTTGGAGCATACTGTGATTTATTGTGATAATCAGAGTTGCATTAAACTCTCGGCTAATCCAATATTTCATGATAGATCCAAACACGTTGACATCAGGTACCATCATATCAGATATTGTGTGCAGCGGAGGATCATGTTACTTTCATACATTCCCACGGAGGATCAGGATGTTGATATCTTGACGAAGGCGCTCACCAGGAGCAAATTTGAATATCACAGAGGCAGGATCGGGGTTGTAGATAATCCATATCTTGTTGAGAGGGAGTGTTGAGAATGCAACAATATGATGGAGCTTAGTAAGTGTCGCCTTCACTTATGGGCCCGCAGCTATTTTTGGCGCAAAGTCTATTTTTAGACGTTCGTCTTTTAGACATATGGATCATGGTCTATGAGTCGTTAGATGCTATTTATGGATGGTTGGTAAAGCAAAAATAGATGGACCTCTATTTGCATACTTGGAGGAGTCTATTTTTAATCGCCAACAACATCGGGCCGAATATTATTAGCTCTTAATAATATTTGGACTATAAACATTATCTTATCCTCGTTAAAGACTTTAGTTCGAGCTACCGATGTGCACATGCAGCCATATGAGGACTTTACGTTATTCCTGAGGTTTATTTGAGCTATCACATGGTTGACTTCAGTTAGAACTCATGTGGCAGAGTTTGGTGGAGTTGATGAGACAGTTGGTGGAGTTGTGTTTGGTTTAACTTAGTTGAACTAGTTGTATTTAGTCTAACTGAAAAATACACTAGTGATGAGTGGTGTGAAGTAATTATTAATTAATTTAATAATTATTAACTCATAAATCAACTAAAGAATACATCAGTTAACTGCAATTCATGGACAGTTCAGTGGAGACCAGTGTTAGAGGTGGGTGAAAGGGTGAGTCTACTATCAGTTGTGACTATAGCTGTGCATGAGATTTGCACACACATTGATTGAGATTTCCAATGAGGATTGCACAGTACAAGCCAAGGGGATTCAAACTTGGATCTCATTCATTCTCATCTTGGATTGCGCAGTAGAGGCAGGCAAACAGTGGAGGAGATTTGAACCTGTGACTTGTTCAGATCTGAGCTAGTTTGTGTGTAACAATTGGAGATAGTGTTGAGAGCTTGTGAGGAGTTTGTGCTATGTATTGTTACATGTTCTCTATCATTATAATATACAGATAGTTGGGGGTTTTCAGCTGTAAGCTTTCCCCATTACATACTATGTTGATATGTGTGATTGATTAATGTTTCAATGTGCGCATGCGATTGTTTTTAATTCCGTGAATTGATGATCAATGGTAGAAGAGGTTATGTATTATGCATGAAGCTCAAATAGTGTGTAATCAGGATAATCTCGGTGAATAACTCATCTATTATTCAAATTTCTACAAAAATCTCATTTTGTTGGGGAGTGTGGGGTATTGTTAAATTTTGTGTTATCCCATGGTCTCTTCAATATTTGATGAAGTTTCCAAGCTTGTATTCTCCCCCTTCATCTGAGCAGAGATTTTTTATGACTTTTCCTGTCTTATTTTCAAACATTTTTATAAACTCTTTAAAGTATTTGAAAGCATTAATTTTCCTTCTAATAAATTATACCCAAGAATATCTTGTGGAATAATCAAAAAATCACAAGAAATAATAATATCCACCTAAGCACCTTGTCTTCATGGGTCCACATATATCAGTATGCACAAGTTCGCGTATATATTTCTTTCTCTTATTTAAGTTAGAGGGATATTCATCCTTGTGAATTTTTCGAAGTGCACATCCTTCACAATCAATATGTTCATTTCTTAAAACAGGAAGTCCATCGACCATACCTTGCTTTTGTAGAATCAATAAGTCATGAAGGTTGATGTGACCAAACCTTTGATGCCAAAGATTCTCTGTTGTTGTAGTCGTTGAAGTTAAATCTTGATGTGGCATACTTGTAACATTCAACTTATAAAGGCCTCCAACTCGTACTCTTGATACGACCAACTTTTGATGATCCAACAAATCCTTTATAACACAGCAAGTTTTGAAAAATTCTACCTTTAAGTTTTGATATCCAATCATGGAGACAAAGATCAAATTATTTTTAATACCATGTACATACATTACATTCTGGATGCGCTTGATATTACCATTAGGAAATATCACAGGAATATCTCCATACCCTCTAATTTTTTATACTTTGTCATCTCCCATGGTAGATGTCCACACCATTGCTGGTCTCCTTGAAATTTTCATACAATTTTTTATTACCTATCATATGAGTGGATGCTCCAGAATCCACAAGCCAAGTTTCAGCCTCATTGGCCTCAGCAGAAAGAGCAACATGAAACACAAATAATTTAAGATCATGATTCTCATCTTCGCCTGCAAAATTCCCTATATGCCTCTTGTGTCTATGTCTGGTTTCATCCATTTTCTTTTTCTAACAATCTCTAGTAATATGACTAGTTCTTCCACAGTAAAAACACTTAATTTCTGAATCATTTCTAGCAGATGACATACCTTGAAATGCATTTTTCTGGGATAGAACATTATTTTTCTATCCTCCTCATAGTTTCCATTTGAATATTTTTTTCTTCACCACCAATACCAGATCTACATTTTGAGGCTTTAGATTCATACGCCTCTCTTCTTCCTTCATCAAAAGCCCTGTCAAATTTTTAAAGGTGGGAGATTTTTCCCTAGCCGCAAGCCCTGTAATGAACATTTGATAATCCTTTGTCATACCATTTGGTGAGCCCCGGTATTGCACCAAGAGTGCTGCAACTCCCAGGGGCTGCCCTACTTTACTTTAACAACCCGGGGTTCATACAAACTTGGAGGTGACAGTGCTATATACATAGCAGATGCATTCTAATCATGTCATCTTATTTCTCTCTATGAAAGGGTGCTACTTCTAGGGATTCTCAGTGAAGTCTGTCATACATCAATAAAACTAAAATAAATTGCAGAGAGGAAATGACAGAAAGGAAACTAAACTAATTTGCTGAAAAGAAATGACAGGAAAGGAAACTAATTTAACTTGCTGAAAAAAATGGCAGAAAAGAAACTAATTTGAATTGCAGAAAGGAAATGACAGGAAGGAAACTAATTTATCTTGTTGGAAATAAATGGCAGAAAAGAAACTAATTTGAACCACACTTAACTTGGCCAATCGGCTAAACACACCCTAATTATCTTATGCTCTATCTACCATGATTCTTTCCATGTAACTAATTTATCCATGACTTAATTCTAATTGAAAAAGTGTTGATTACAGTCTGGACGGAAAGGGCTAAAGATGCTAATGGAAGGCTTAACACATGAAACAAGGCTCAAAGGAGTGAAAAGGGTGTTTGGACTTTATTAAAGCTTATAATATCACAAAAATACTTTGGAGTGGGAGGATTTTAAAAGTTTGATGGTGGACTTGCGATGGAAGGACAGAAGTGCGATATGGAATATGCAATATCGCAATCACAATATCGAAAAGTTGGAGGAGTAGTGGAATTGATGTTTGAAAGCAGGAGAGAAATGCGAAATGTGTTGGGATAGAACTTGTGAAATGCAATATGCGACGGGGATAAAAAATACGAAATGCACAATGTGACGAGATGATGTGGCGGTAGGGCCGGTGGCAGAGTATGACAATGTCATTGCAATCGGCGTTGGGAGCGGGACGTGTTACAGGAACCAAATAAAAAATGTGATTTGCGATCTACGATGTGGTGGAGTACGAAGAATTATCGCAATCGGAATTTGGAGCAGTAAATGTTAACAGGAACCAAATATAAAATGTGATTTGTGATTTGCGATGTGGCAGAGTACATAGAATTATCACAATCATCGTTTGGAGTAGTAAATGTTAACGAGAACCAAATAAAAAATGTGATTTGCGATTTGAGATGGGGCAGAGTATGGAGAATTATCGCAATCGGCATTTGGAGTGGTAAGTGTTAACGGGAACCAAATAAAAAATGCGATTTTCGATTTGTGATGGGATAAAAACTGTGAAATCTGAAATTTTCAACTTGCGATGGGATAAAAACTACGAAATGCGAAATGCAATATCGCAATTCGCAATATTGCAAAGCTGGAGGGGTAGCGGAAGTGTTGTTCAAGAAAAGGTTGCGAAGTGTGAAATGCGCCATGAATGGAATTGCAGTAAGTATTTTAAAGGAAAAATGGAAAAGGTTGCAAAGTGCAATACAGAAAGGTGCAAGGATGTGATTTTGATAAGGCCGAAATTTGTGAATTGCGAAATGCGATGGTTGACATGGCAGAATGCTACAGTAATATTGAAATCGGGGTTCGGAGAAGTAAGTTTTAACGGAAGCCAATAGAAAATGCAATTTGCGATGAGCGAAGTACAGTAGTGGGAGATTCAAGGAGCAAAGGCAGAGGTCCAAATTTGATGGTTTTTCAAGAATTTTGTGAAAAAAAGGAAACATCTGCAATAAAAGAAATAGGAGGGAAATGGAGGCGCAACAACAATGATGGATGCATAAAAACAAAGATGGAGAATGAAGCGGGGAGGTGCAAATGGACTTCCTTGGTACTTTTATTCTTATTCCTACAAACAACTCTGTTGATCTATGCACAAAGAAAAGACAAATGCGTGAAAATACAGTAGAAAAGGAAGACTGAAAATGGTAATGCAACTCTACTCTATTCTTAGAGACAGTGAATAGAAATCAATTTTTGGGTCTATGGGAAGTTTCACCCTCCTTGAGCTCTATTGATAGAGATGAGAATGGAGGTCTTGATCCACAACTTTTATAGTTTTCTTCTATGTTCTATTACTCATAAGAAAATGAAACCTACAGCAGCACACTGAAAGAAAAAATGAACAACAATGAAACTATCAGAAGCATATCTACTGACAACAAGCAAAGAACAGGTACAACAGAGAGGTTGAGGCACATGGATTGGGCCCTAACCCACACACCTAGTTCTCTAAAACTTAAATCATTAAAATGAAATAAGTCTGCTCATTACATGAAAGAATAGTCTCATACATTTCTCAAAGTTTAATTAATGAGTACAATAATCAAAATCTCAATAGCTTGCAGCAAAGTTCCCAATAGAATAAAATCCTTCCTAGCTCTAGCTCTGCTCTATTTATTCTACAAGGCATCTACCAACAACTCTCTTGAAAATGGTGATTGATTCCACTTGACTCCAAGTAAACATATATTGAGTGCACTTTGGTCTTTGAGTTGCTTGGCTGCCTCTGGAATTCAAATTGTTGGAGAGCATCCTTGGGCATCCTTTGGCTGCCTTCGAGAGTTAAGGAGGGTGGAAAATCCTCCTATAATTTCTCCTTCTTGTATTCTTCAATTCTTTATGATAAAATCTTCAAAAATAGTGCCAATTGCTCAAGATTTTTTTGCACTTAACTTCATATTCAGCATTTAGAGTATGTTAGCCTTAATCACCACCTATAATAGCATCATAAAACCAAATAAAAATAAAAATGCAAGAAAAAGAGATTTAAGAAGGAAAAAAGGTGACCATTAACCCCTCCAAATATGTCTAATGATGGAGTTCATCATCACCCCCCTACTGAATGGTTTCTCATCCTCTGAGCAACTAGAATCCTCCTCCTGCAGCTTTGACAACCCCCTTGACTTCCTGAGGAAGAAGTCTGGGATCCCCCTCAGGGGGGTAAAACCCATTATTCTTTTTTGCATTCTCCCATTCTCTATATTGTGCATCTGTGCCCCTTTCATCATTCAGCCCCAGCACCAAAGGTTGATTGAGCTTGAGACCAAGCCATTAGATCTTCTTGGCCTGCATGGCCCTCTTGTATAAGGTTACTCTTTCCAAGGCACCCCTAGGTCTTTCTGGAGTATTGTACTCCATGTTATTGAGGCTATGAGGGAGGTTGTTCCATCTCTTCTAGCTGGCCATAATGAACTCATCTTCTATCTCCCTAGAAACATCATCAAAGTAGCCTATTACGTGTGTTTGGGTCTGGAGGTAGCTTTCAACTAGTGCAGGGTCCTTTTCAATCTCTCGACGATTAAGGATGACTTATCTTGGGCTGAAAAATTATGGCCTGATATGTAAGGGTTCTCTATTTCTTCTTCTCATGACCCTCCATATCTCTTTTTCTCTAGTGTCCTCATTCATCATCCAAGATACTAGAGCCATCAACTGCATATCCCCCATTGTAGGATTGGGGTCCCAAGTATCTCGATTTGTCATCACAAGGTTATGCACATAAAACTCTGCCATATTTTCCTGATCAGCCATGTTAGCTTGCTTGTAGAAATCCATGAATTGCCTACAATATTGGAAATGTAGGGATCCACGAGAGGCTAGAATTTTTATTTGAAATAGGAGACATTGCTCCTTGAGGTACACAACATATGAGTCCGTAGGGAATCTGTGTTTTAGGGTTTCTATGCACAAGTCTACCATGGTGGCTATGTGTTGCCCTTTTTGCTGCAATTTCTCCTCTAGTGCTATATTCTTTGCATGTGCCATCTGCAATTTCTCCTTCAAAATTGTCTCTACGATTCTTTCCTCCTCCCTTGGTTATTCTTCAATGATGATGGGGCCCTTGGGAGGAGTTGATGCCTCTTTCTAACTTACCCTCTGACTCTTTTTAGTTCTAAAATACATAGAGGTATTCCTTTTTCTCTTTGTGCTCAAAGAAGCTAAGGTGGAAAATTCCTCTTAGTTTTGAGGGGATGTTGGGCGGCGCTGCGAGTCTTCTTCTTGCTCACTTTCTACTACCTTTATGAATTCTGTCTCCATTTCCATTTATTCCGTTTCTCCTTGGCCCTATGTCTCTTCCTCTTCTGGTTCTTCTTCTGTCTCTTCTCCTCCTTCTTCTCTAAGGCTAGGAGTATAATTATACCTTGTTTGGGTTGCTATAAAAGCTTCCCTTGGTCCCTTGCTACTGTGTCTGATATGTAGTATACTTCGGAAGCTACTCGACTGCTTGTGATGTTTTTCTACTACGGCTGCTACAGACTATTCAAATACGCAGCCCCAAGTCGATCCTATTGTGATGCGAGCTCCCTTTGGTCTCTAACCCTAAAAAATTATCAATTCGTTGTTTTGGATGAAAAATGATCTCTTTTTATTTGATTGCACAACTAATTTTGGAGTGCTTATGTAACTTGACCTCGGCTCCAGTTTCCATTAGAGACTATTATTTCCTTCTCTCAGTTAATTCATGATGGACTGTCTGTTTCCTCCCCTTATTCTCCTCTACTCCACTTGATTTAAAATTTTTTATTTTGCGTCCCCAGATGGTGTGACTTTGCTGTTCTCCCTAGTCATACTTCATGATGGTGGCCAAGCTAACTAGCCACCTTTCTGCCCCTTAAAATTTAAGTTTGAAAATTTAATTATTTTTGTCTATTATGGATGCATAGAGAGGGGTGAGAAGCTATACCTGAGTTTACCTATTGTTTTCAAGGCATTTGCAAGAGCTGGATTGAGGAGACAAGATTTTTAGATGTTGTGTTCTTCACTATATTCCTGTTCTCTGAGTGAGCAACTTGTTGAATGAGCAGCTTCCTGAGTGAGCTCCTAATATTTTCTTGTTGCTTCTTTCTGCTATAGATGTTGCGTGGGGTGCTCGAAATGCCATGGGTGGCATCCTTGTTCTCTTGGAGTCTGTTATGCAGCTTTCCTTCTTGGTTTTCTTTGTAGTCCATGAACAAATTTGTTTTTGAAGGAACTTCCTGATGTTTGTAGCAGTTTGTGGCTTGCCTTCTTTTGCTACATTTTGCTTAGGAATGAAGGAATATGGTGTATGGAGGTGATGTAAGGAGTTGTGAAAATGAATGGAGTGAATGATGGTATGGATGGTAAAATGGAAGGGGAGAGAAGAAGATGATTGCTTCCCTGTGTTTCCAGAAAAAATTAATAACCTGCAAAACAACAAACACAGAGATGCAAATGTTTGTTTGTTTGTTTGTTTGTTTATTTTTTTTTGAAAGAAAATGGGCTGCCTCCATCGAGGTTTTCAACCCACAAGGTTTCCTAGAGCGCCTCAAATAGGTTTTCACCCATGGACCTTTATTCTTTTTTCTTTTTTTTTTAGGAGGTTCTGAAAGCTATGGAGCTTCCCATTACATACACCTCTCTACTTATTTAATTTATGAACTCTGCCCTAGATAAGGGCTTCTTGTAAATATTAATTCGGTGACCATTGACAAGCAAATGGATTCCTTCATCATCTATGGTCTTGATTTGAACTGCGCCATTATCAAGACATTTTTCCACCGTGTAAGGTCTGAGCCATCTTATCATCAATTTTCCCTTAAAAATGATTTAAACCTTGAATCATACAGCAACGTCCAATATCCTTCTTGGAATACCTTCTCCTTAATGTTCTTGTCATGATGTAACTTCCTTTGCAATTGAAATACCTCTGTGTGAAGAAGTGCTTTCATTATGAACTCATCCAATCCATTTAGTTGCAACAATCTCTCTTTTTGGGCATTTGATAGATCTATATCTAATTCAAGTGCCATCCTTAAAGTATTGAATTCAAACTCAAATGAAAGTAGAGCTTCCTTACCATAGACTAGTTCACAAGGAGTGTATCTTTTTGTTGTCTTCCAAGTAGTGTTGTAGGACCAAGTAGCTTCTACCAATTTGTATGCCCAATATTTTCTTCTGCTGCTCACAACCTTGGTGAGGATTCTCCCTAAATCTTTGTTAGTTACTTCTACTTGGCCATTTTCCCAAGGGTGATAGGCAGTAGAAGTTCTATGTTTAATCTTGTGCTTCCTCAAAATATTTTCAATGAGGTGAGAAGTTATTTGTTCTCCCTGAACAGTGACTATTTCTTTGGGGTATCCAAACTTGTAAAGAACTTTATCCTTTATAAATTCTGCTACTTTCTCCTCGGTTGCTACCTTCACCATTTTTGTTTCAACCCACTTTGTCAGGTAATCAGTGCAGACTATGATATACTTCTTTTGTCTGGATGGTGGATCGATAGGTTCAAAAAAGCCCATGCCCCACTTGTCAAATGGCTCAATAGCCACCCGAGGGTGCAAAGGAATCACATCCAGCTATGTGGGTATCCCCATCCTTTGGTACTGGTCACACCTGATGGTGTATCTTCTGGAATCTTGGTGAAGGGTAGTGTATCTTCTGGAATCTTGGTGAAGGGTAGGCCAATAGTATCCTTCCTGCAAAAATTTTTAAGTAGTTCTCTTTGCAGCAAAGTGGCCTCCACGTGGGCTGTCATGACATGTAGAGAGGATATAAAAAAATTATTCCTCCCTCACACATCTCCTTAGGATTTGATCAGGGCCTAGCTCAAAAAGGTTTCCCCCAATCCATGCGAAAGGGGCACTTTTTCTGATTATTCTTCTCCTCTCCCTGAATGAAATATTAGGAGGGAGTCTCCCAGCAACCAAGTAGTTGGATATATCAGCAATCTATGGTGAGAGAGCTGATATAGGAAATAGATGCTCATCTAGCAGCTGTTCATCCACCATTCCTTCTTCACCTACAAGGAGAGCTAATCTGAACCAAAAAATCTACAACAACATTCTCCTTTCCAGGTTTATCAACAATAGTCAAATCAAATTGTTGCAAAAATAACAATGATCTAATTATCCTAGCATTAACATCTGGTTTTTCCATTAAATAGTTGATGGATACATGGTCAGTGTGAAGAAAGGTCTGATATCCAGTTACATAATGCCTGAATTTGTTCAAAGCATGGAGAATGGCTAAAATCTCCTTCTCAGTAATAATATATTTCAGCTCGACCTTGGACAATTTCTTGATGATGAAATAAATGGCATAAGGGATTTTGTCCTCTAATTTTCCTAATGCTGCCCCTATAGCTTTTTTGGATGCATCCGTATGAATGTGGAAAGGCAGAGTCCAATTTGGACCTCGAAGGATGGGGGTAGTAGTCAAATTTTCCTTAATGATCTCGAAAGCCTTTTGACAAGGACCAGACCAAATAAACTCAGAATATTTGGCCAATAACCCAAATAATGGCGAAGCCATCTTGCTGAAATCTTTGATGAACCTTTTATAGTAACAAGCTAAGCTTAAGAAACTCCTGACATATTTCTACTTTTGAGGAGAAGGTACCCTTTTGATGATAGTGATTTTGTTCAGGTCTACCTATATTCCTGCTTGGGATATGTAGTGTCCTAATACAACCCTTCCTTTCTTCAGTAATTCACACTTTTTATGGGCTCAAGGAGAGATGTATCTCAATGTACCTTCTTATGAATTTAACCAAATTAGAGAGAGCTTCCTGGAAGTCATCCCCATATGGTGTGAAATCATCCATGTATATTTCGACAGAGTCATGGAATAACTCAGAAAATATGCTTAGGACAGCTCTTTGGAAGGTAGCTAGGGAATTTCACAACTCAAAGGGTAGGACTCTATAAGCAAAGGCACCCCAAGGGCAGGTGAAAGTAGTCTTATCCTGGTCTTCAGGGCTGATTTGAATCTGATTGTACCCACTAAACCCATCTAAGAAGGAAAATAACTTCTTCCCCACAAGGCTATCCAAGACTTGGTCTATAAAGGGAAAATGGAAATGGTCTTTCTTGATGGCTTTGTTAATTTTCAATAGTAAACACAAATTCACCACTTCCCATTCTTCTTTGGGACTAGGACAAGAGGGGATACCCACTCACTATCGCATATAGGATATATGAACCCTGCATCCAATAGTTTTTGCAACTCTTCTTTGACTATTTCCTTGAGAGTCAGTTTCATCCTTATTTGGGGTTGTCTCATAGGCTTGCATCCTTCTTTGATGCAAATGTGATGTTTGCATAGTGAAGTATGCAACCCTTTCATTTCCTTGTAATCCCAAGAAAATTCTCCAGTATTTTTTTCAAAAGCTGGCATAGCTGCTTCTCTTCTTCATTCGAGAGGTTTGGGTTGATTTTCAGAGATCTGGATGGGCCAAACTCTATATCCTTGGTGGTTTTAGAGGTTGACTCAACTAAGTGCAATTCCATCCAAGGTTGGCTCTTAGACCCTTTGACTAAGGTTTCGAGAGGAATTTTAGTGGAGGATTGGTTTTGAATGGCATGATCAATGAGTTTATTTTCATCAAGATGCCCCCCTCTAAGAGTAACATCTATGGTACATATAGGGGCAGTGTTATATAACTCATGTTCTTTATCCTCCAACCATATAAGGATATCATGATCAATGGAAGGCTGGGCTAGAGGATATAACACTAGCTGTTTAGACAAAGGTCCATTTTTTATAGTCATGTTTCTCGCTCGACAACTAATATAAGCATTTGTAGTGGCTAACCAAGGTCTCCCTAAGATGAGAGGATAACCATTAAACTTGGTTTTTGGTTGCAAGACCAAGAAATTTGTAGTATACTCCCAAGATTCAATGGTAACCATAACATCCTCAACAATTACTTCCACAGTTATTATGGGCCGATCTGCAAGTTGCAGAACTGTTGTGGTTTTCCTCAAAGTCCCTTGGAGATTAAGTTTCAACATAGTTTCCTTAGTCATGAAATTGATGGCAGCCCCTAGATCAATCAAAGTTTTAGGGACTTTGACACCATCTATATGCACATCAACAATTGGACTTCCAGGGTCTAGGTACTTTGGAAATATCACCCTTCCCAACATTAGGTCAGAAATTTGTCCTACCACATTGATGGTAGGGGTATCTCTCTTCCTTCTCCCAAGTTTCTTGAAGCACTTTTCTTTGATGAGTCTATCATGGAGTTCAATCTTCTTTGGGGTGTGCTGACTAGGGTGGATCAAATGCTCAGGAAAATGAGGTTTTTGGATCTAAGTGTTACCTTCTTTATTTTCCTCCTCAACCTCTACAGGTGGATATGGAGGATGGTTGTCTGGGAGAACTCTTCCCAACCTAAGATTAACCACCTGTATCTCCATAGCATAAGCTGGATAGGATGTTTCTCCACTGGGAGATTGTTGTGCATGTCTGTTGTTCGGGTTCGGATTGGGTTGTACAGGTATTTGAGGTAGCCTAAGTGGAGCAACATGAGTAAGTTGAGGTTGAGGTTGGGGTGGAAGCATTAGAGAAGGTGGTTGATTGCGTTAAGGCCTCTAGCCTTGGAATGGATTGTTCCACTGAGGTTTTTGTGGAACATACTACTGAAATGGTTGATTCCCTGGCTGAGGATGATATGGAGGGTTGTAAGGCCAAGTAGGAGGTGTAGAACAGGATGGAGTAGTGGGGGTGTACTAAGGTTGCATGGGTGCACTTTGATTTTTGTGATAATAAGAGTAAGGTGCACCTTGCATACCTTGTTGATATGATCAAGGGCCTTGGGGCCTTCTCTGGTTGATGAAACAGAGTTTCTATAGCATTTATTCCCCACCTTGATATATATCCTTAAGTCCAGGTAAGGAGGGACACTTTTCTGTGGCATGATTCTCCTCACAGACTAAGCAAACATCTATGAAATTTAGTGGACATTCATTTCTTGGGTGCTTCTGAGTACATCTAGGAAAAAATATGGCCAGGGCTCTCTCTGCTTCCTCTTGCTTCCTTTTGACCTACATTGTGTCCATTTGCAAAGAAAGGGTGTGCAACATGTCACTCTTGAAGTCCTCTAGCATGTTTCCAATCTCATGTTTTATAGAGGTGGAAGAGGAAAGGGCATTGGATGTGTTTTGGCCAGCTCTGTCTGTCTTCCTAAATGCCCTAAAATGGTTCCAGAAGACAGTTTTGATTTTTTCATAAGGCAGTTGGTAGATATCTTCTCCTGATAGAAAATTCAAGGTTTCTATCATCTCTTCTCTGATCCCTTGAAGAAGAACAATTTTATGTGATGTAGGATTAAGAGTACAATTGGCTCTTTTATAGTTTAATTGAAACCTCTCTTCATAGTCCTCTAGGGATTCATGAGGCCCTAGAGTCATCCTAAATATCTCATCCTTAGTTTCCTTGGACATACAATAGTATTTGTACTTGTCTTTGTAGGTCTCTTGCATCTGTGTCTAGGTGGTGATGTTCTCCCCAGGAAGACCCATAAAACAATGCAAGATTGCATCCTTAAGGGTGGATGGGAATAGCTTCAACTTATCATCATTAGAAGTGTAGTCATAAGTCCTACAAACAATGAAAAATTAAAACATGAATGTGTCAGGATCCTCAGAGGTAAGTCCATGGATGTGTGGAAGAGCTGAGGGGCTAATGTTTTTCATCTTAGTTTTCCCATCTGCCTCTCTATGGGAAAGACTCTCTAGGTCCCAACCATGGTTAAGATAGGTGAAGCATGTCCCTCAGTTGGACCAAGGTCTTATTCTTCTTCCCCAATAGGTTCCTTAGAGTATTCAGAAGGCTCTCCTATAGGAAGTTCAATCTCACTACCACCAAAGAAGAGTGAAGGATGGCTAGGAGGTGATGTGGGGGTTTTAGGTAAGATTTGTCTTTGAGTATTCATGTTCCTACGAGGCATGAAAATTAGATATTTTTTCAATATTTCTGAAATAACATGAAAATAAAGGAAAGAAAAAAAGAATGCTAAAGTAAAATCAAAGCATCTACTAGACACCTCCCCGGCAACGTTGCCAAAAAGTGGTGAGCACTGGTATTACACCAAGAGTGCTGCAACTCCCAGGGGTTTTCCTACTTTACCTTATCAACCCAGGGTTCGTAAAAACTTGGTGACAACGCTATATACAAAGTAGATGCATTCTACTCATGTAATCCTCTTCTGCTCTACGAAAGGGTGCTACTTCTAGGGGTTCTCAGTGAATTCTGTCACACTTCAATGAAACTAAAATAAATTGCAAAAAGGAAATGATGGAAAGGAAACTAATTTAACTTACTGGAAATAAATGGCAAAAAAGAAACTAATTTAAATTGTAGAAAGGAAATGATGGGAAGGAAACTAATTTATCTTGCTAAAAAGAGATGGAAGAAAATAAACTAATTTAAACCACGCTTAACTTGGCCAATTGGCTAAACACACCCTACTTATCTTATGTTCTATCTACCATGCTTCTATCCATGCAGCTAAGTCATCCATGACTTAATTCTAATTGAAAAAAGTTTTGATTGCAGTTTGGAGGGAAAGGGCTAAAGATGCTAATGGAAGGCTTAACACACGAAACAAGGCTCAAAGGAGTGAAAAAGCTTTGTGGACATTATTAAAGCTTATAATATCGCAAACATCCTTTGGAGTGGGAGGCTTTTAAAAGTGTGATGGCGGACTTGCGATGGGAGGATGGAAGTGCGATATGAAATCTGTGATATCGCAATCGCAATATCGAAAAGTTGGAGAAGTAGCGGAAGTGATGTTCGGGAGCGAGAGTGAAATGCGAAATACGATGGGATAGAAGTTGCGAAATGCGATATGCGATGGGGATAAAAGCTGCGAAACACGCAATGTAACAGGATGACGTGGCGGTAGGGCCGGTGGAAGAGTATGATAGTGATATCGCAATTGGCGTTGGGAGTGGGACATGTTACGAGAACCAAATAAAAAATGCAATTTGCGATTTGTGATTTGGCAGAGTACGAAAAATTATTGCAATCGGTGTTTGGAGTGATAAATGTTAACGGGAACCAAATAAAAAATATGATTTGTGATTTGCAATGTGGCGGAGTACGGAGAATTATCACAATCAGCGTTTGGAGCAGTAGGTGTTAACGGGAACCAAATAAAAAATGTGATTTGCGATTTGCGATGGGGCAGGGTACGGAGAATTATCGCAATCAGCGTTTGGAGTGGTAAGTTTTAACGGGAACCAAATAAAAAATGTGATTTGTGATTTGTGATGGGATAAGATCTGTGAAATTCGAAATGCAATATCGCAATTCGCAATATCGCAAACTTGGAGGGCTAGCGGAAGTGTTGTTGAGGAAAAGGTTGTGAAGTGCACAATGCGCTATGAATGGAATTGCGGTAAGTCTTTTAAAGAAAAAAAGGAAAATTTTGCAAAGTGCGATACAGGAAGGTGCAGCGATGCGATTGTGATAAGGCCAAAATTTGTGAAGTGCAAAATGCGATGGGTGACATGTCAAAGTGCTACAGTAATATCACAATCGGGGTTCGAAGTGGTAAGTGTTAACAGAAGCCAATAGAAAATGTGATTTGCGATGAACAAAGTACGGTAGTGGGAGATTCGAGGAGCAAAGGCAGAAGTCCAACTTTGATGGCTTTTCAAGCGTTTTGTGAAAAAAAAAAAGGCGACATCTAAAATAAAAGAAATAGGAGGGAAATGGAGGCGCAACAACATCGATGGAGGCATAAAAACAAAGATGGAGAATGAAGCGGGGAGGTGCAAATGGACTTCCCTGGTACTTTGATTCTTATTCATGCAAACAACTCTGATGATCCATGCACGAAGAACAAACAAATGCATGAAAATATAGTACAAAAGGAAGGCTGACAATGGTAATGCAACTCTACTATATTATCAGAGACAGTGAACATAAATCAATTTTTGGGTCTGCGGGAAGGTTCACCCTCCTTGAGCTCTATTGACAGAGATGAGAAGGGAGGTCTTGATCCACAACTTTTAGAGTTTTCTCCTTTATTCTATTACTCATAAGAAAATGAAACCTACAGCGGCACACTGAAAGAAAAACTAAATAACAATGAAACTATCAGAAGCATATCTATTGACAACAAGCAAAGAACAAGTACAACAGAGAGTCTGAGGCTCATGGATTGGGCCCTAACCCACAAGCCTAGTTCTCTAAAACTTAAATTAGTAAAATGAAATGAGTTTGCTCATTTCATGAAAGAATAGTCTCGTACATTTCTCAAAGTTTAATCGCTGAGTACAATAATCAAAAACTCAATATCTTGCAACAAAGTTCCAAATAGAATCGAATCCTTCCTAGCTTTAGCTCTGCTATATTTATTATATAGGGAAGCTACCAATTGCTCCCTTGAAAATAGTGATTGAGTCCACTTGACTCCAAGTAAACATAGATTGAGTGCACTTTTTTCTTTGAGTTGCTTGGTTGCCTTTGGAATTCGAACTGTTGGAGAGAATCCTTGGGGATCCTTTGGCTGCCTTCGAGAGTTAAGGAGGGTGGAAAATCCTCCTATAATTTCTCCTTGTTGTATCCTTCAATTCTTTATGATAAAATCCTAAAAAATAATGCTAATTACTCATGAATTTCTGCACTCAACCTCATATTAGGCACTTAGAGTATGTTTTCCTTAATCACCACCTATACTAGCATCGTAAAACCAAATAACAATAAAAATGCAAGAAAAAGAGATTTAAGAAGGCAAAAAGGTGACCATTAACCCCTCCAAATATGTCTAATGATGGAGCTCATCACCATTTAAGGTAATTGTGATGAGATCTATATTTGACACTTTCTCCCCTATGTCGATCAACTTGTCTCTTAGTTCACCGACGCTGAATGTATCCTGAGGGATTACACTGTCTTTTATCGACATCTTCAACAACACATTCACTTTATTTTCGCTCTTCTCCCAATCCTGAATTGATGTGGCTCTGAAAACACCAGTTGCAGTCGACTTTGCTTCATCCCCATTTGCAATTGTCAACACACTGGAACTCTCAAGAAATGTTTGCAACTTGAACTTCCAGTTGGCGTAATTTGACCCATTGAGCTTATTTCTCTCATTAAGGTATGACTCAATGTGATTATTCATTGTGACAAAACTAGTCGATCTATGGATCTAACTCAATATCCAGTAATAGTCGATCGAGCTCCAGATCCTTCAACAATTCTAGATCCAAGTCCTATGGATCCAACTCCAAATAGATGAACTTCTAAAAAATTCTGGACAAAACCATTCGCAGAGATACTTCCAATCTCTACCACTACTTTTTTTTTTTAAATAACAAAAGTACACCAACGCGGGTATTCCTTGTCAGATCCATGCTTATGGGACGGGATGGTGAAAGACGGTGCAAGTTTTTGTGGATCAGAGTGGGTTTTACCCCTAAAACCAACGTTGATTAGCACATGTTTGACCCATAAAACTAGCATTGAATGTATCCACATTACTAGGTTCCTCTTTTTAATACCAAGCACATACATTACATTCTGGATGTGTCTAATATTACCATTAAGAAATATCACAGGAATATCTCCATACCCTCTAATTTGATATTCTTTGTCATAGGCCCAGGTAGATGTTCGCACCATTGCTGGTCTCCTTGAAATTTTCATACTAGTGTTTATTACCTGTCATATGAGTGGATGCTCCAGAATCCACAAAATAAGTTTCAACCTCATCGGTCTCAGCAGAAAGGGCAGCATCAAACACAAACAATTTAAGATCATGATTCTGATCATCTTCGCCAACAAAACGCCCTCTATGCCTCTTGTGTCTATGTTTGATTTCAGAAATCTTATTTTTATAACAATCTCTGATACCATGTTAAAAATGGAAAGACAAAACTCGAATGAAACTTACACGCTGAAAACTAGAAGCTACACCTAGAAACTACCCAAAGAATAAGCTCTGAACCATTATATCAGAAATATAAAAGTTTATAAAACTCGAATGAAACTTACACACTGAAAACTAGAAACTACACCTAGAGACTGCCCAAAGAATAAGCTCTGACTCATTAATCATTATATCAGAAATATAAAAAATTACAAAACTAGAATGAAACTCACACTGAATACTAGAAGCTACACCCAAAAACTACCCAAACAGTAAGCTCTGAATCATTAATCGTTATATCAGAAATATCAGAATTTAAGAAGATTAAAACCATGTCCTAGAAAATAATAACTAGGACACTTTCTCCATTATTTTCTAACTGCCATTGCGATGGACTGTGGAGAGACATTACATTATAGGATATAGGATTCAATTGTATATGGACTCTAATACGTTAATAAAACACCTTCGGCTCCGTGGAGAGGGTCGTATGGGCGGGCATCAATTAAGGACGACGGGCCGTCATCATGGCCTTGAAGTCTTCAAAGGAAACAGAGTCACGATTATTGGAGTCGACGCCTTTTATCATTTGGTGGCACTCCTGGAAGGTGCTCACTTCTCCCAGGTTCTTGAGAACACGATACAGTTCCTCCACAGAGATCCTACCGTCGTTGTTCAGGTCGTACATGTTGAAGGCGCTCTCCAAGTCGCGCATCACACGGGCGGCGTCGACGCCCTTCGTGTTGGCGGTCACGAACTCGTCGAAACTGATGAAGCCGTCGTTGTTGGAGTCGGTCTCCTTCATCATGCGATCGATCTCCTCCTCCGTAGCCCTGCTCTCCAGGGCACTCATCACGGAGCTCACCTCCGATCTCGATATTTTCCCGTCGCCGTTGCTGTCGAACTTGCGGAACACTTCCTCCAACTCCCGGCTGCTGGGCAGGGCAGCGTTCGTCGATCGCGAGTCGGAGGAGGAAGCAGCGGGTAGAGCAGCAGATTTCACAATGGAAGGTTTGGCGGCGGCAGCGGGTGGAGGAGGAGGTTGCACAGAGGGGGTCTTTCGACGGAGCGAAAATCTGCCCGTGCTCACACCTTTGAAACGCATTCTCACAGAAAAAAAAGGGGTCAGAAATCCAATACAAAATGGAGTTGCTATTCAATAATGGAAACCAAACAAATGATATGTTGCTATGAAAGAATGGAAACGAAGTGTCTTCTATTTATACCATGCCTTCAGCCAGGGGAAAATATAAATTTTGTTGGCAGTCCCTACGAGGGGAAAATATAAATTTTGTTGGCACTACTTTTGCGTACAACAAAATATTCTTTTTGCCACATGTCCCTTGAGGAAGTTAATATATGGCATTGTAAGAGCTTCGTGGATGCTTCCCACAGTTTTGCTTGTTGCGTACATGATACAAAAATGACGTGGCATGCCGACAGTTTTCAAAGGCAAAATGAAAACCATGGACGGCCAAATATGATGCAAAGAAAAAAGTTCGGTTCTATGTTTTAATAAAAATATGTTCTTTGGAATTTCTTTTTTTGCAAATGGAATATGTGAGTAGTGGGAATAATTATCTTCGCCTTTTTTATTTCATTTCAAAAAGTCATAAAACATATATTATTTAGAATATAAATTTTGTGGGATTTGATAATTATAAAAAATTAGTTTTTATTGAAAATAACTAAGAGTTGGTTGGATATGAAGCAGGTGAATGAGATCAATATTTCAAATTACCAACTTCAAATTATGTTAAATTAAAAGAAAACATTGAGGATGACTTGTGTGGGTGGAAGATTTTAACAATTTTTAAACTCGATTATTCTGGTCGTGTGGAATTCTAATTCTTTCGAAAGATAAAATGATGCGAAAGTTCTTTTGTTTTTTTAATGAAAACTTAAATCAAATTGAAAAAAAATTAAGATTACAAAGTTCTTTGCACTAAGTGGCTTGCACTAAATAACAAGGTATTACCCTCGGATGACACGTTGGAGAGAGGTTAGATACGTCCAAACCATTGTACTCTATTTAAATGCATGAAAAATGTATACTTAATCTTTTTTTCTCTCGTTTATATTTGATCTAGCTTTTTAGAGGACATTATGACTGCTTGACTAAGTGATAAGTCAATGTTAAAGTAATTTGAAGTTTTTCCTTAGATTTTGTAGACCAACATTTTCAAAATTTTGAATATTTTTCGAGGGATAGCTATGATATTAAGATTATGTAAAAAATACATAATTTTCCAAAGCAAAAGAAAATGAGAAACTCTATAATGTTACTATCCATTTTTAGATGGTGCTTCATATAACGTCTCAAAGTAAGAGTTGTATGTTTATTTTATTCATTTTTATTTTGTTAAATATAAAAAGAAATAGAAGCAATAGTACATATAAGAATATCAAAAATTTATACTTTGGTAAAATCTTAACTTAATCTTTGGTTTTTTACACTGCTGTCTCTTACATTGATGGGGAGACTTGCTTAATCCTTGGTCTCTCACATTGGTAAATTCCTAACTCAATCCGTGGTCTTTTACACTGACACACTGATGTCTCTTACATTGATGGGGAGACTTGCGTAATCCTTGGCCCCTCACACTGGTAAAATCCTAACTCAATCCGTGGTCTTTTACACTGACGTCTCTTACATTGATGGCCCCTCACACTGGTAAAATCCTAACTCAATCCATGGTTTTTTACACTCACGTCTCTTACACTAATGGGGAGACCTACTCAACCCTTGCTCCCTCACATTGGCCAAGGAAACCCTGCTCAACCCTTGGCACTTGGAATACATACAATGGAAGCAATTAAGTATATTAACATGATTCTTTCCAACCAAATACAACTGGAATAATACTATGAGCCACAAAACCATGTGCCCAAAACCACTAGTTGTAGAGTATCATTAGTCAAGGTTAATCCTAACAACCCAAGGGAATTTCTATGGATCTAATCCCCTATAGATCTAGAGACTCCGACATGCCTCCTTCTAGATTTGGGGTACACCTATCTATCAAGTCTTATAGTTCTATTCTCAATTACATTATCTCCATTATAATCAATATATTTCTTGGTTCATTACTTCTTACACCTTTACCTTGTCTTTCTCGATAAGCTACACATAATAACCCATGTATCGAATTAAATAAATCACTAACTGCAAGTTTTCTTAGAAAAAAATAAAAAATATTTTCACCAATTCTATAGAAATTCTTTTCATATAAAAAAAAAACCATCTACCAGATTAGTTTGGATATGGAAATTCTTTTCGTATACGTGGTTCATCAATTTAATTAATTGATAGAGATAGTCTTTCATAACTAAAACGTCAAACTATCACGCCATACGCATCTGGATGATCTCCTTAGCCATTCACACTCTTCATTCGCTGAATCTTCAAATAAAAATCCACCCGAAGGAATACCCTGAAAATGAGTTAGGTTGAAGACGGGTCATAACTTGCTAAAATAAGTTTCTTTATTTTCAAAGTATCGCTCTAAGTTCCATGGGACACTAATAAAGAAAAGAGTAGGTTACATGATGCTGAACGACACAACTCTGTCATTGGGTCCCGTGGAGTGATGGCCCCGGCAACTCAACTTCTCTAATATATCCTTAATCTGCGGTTTTCCCATTATTTTTAAGTAGCAAGCTATTCGGGCAGCCTCTGCCCAAAAGTATTTCGGCAAACCAGAATGTGAAACCATACTTTTCACCTTCTGCATTATTGTTCCACTCATTCTCTCACTTGTTCCATTTTGTTGTGAAACGTAGGTAATTATTTTTACACGTTGTTCTAACAGCTCATCCTTATCCCGCAGATTCTCAAATCTTACGTGGCTACTCGGGCCCACTTCTCTATCTCTATTTAAATAGACGGACGTTAGGCTTTTAGTACTTAAACCATTTATCCGCGGGGAATTTTTCTAGGCACAACTGCTTCTTGTACTTTGCACTGTGGTGTTGGTGTGTTATGGATTATATCATCTCTATTTCGTTCACAGTGTTATGTGTTAGGCTTATATCTTTGCTTTAGTTTAGTTAGTATGTTTTTTTTTTTTTTTAATTATAGAAATTTTGATGAGATTTTAATAAAATTTTGCAGAGACTTTTGTAAATTTAAGTTATAGTTAAGTTCAAGATTTTGGGTGTTTTAGAAGTTTTTGCATGCTGAATTTATTTTGGCCATAAAAAACATGATTCAAACACTTCTACTATAAGATTTCTTTAAAAAAAATTGCTAAGATTCCAACCACTTTTGACCATACCGGCAATTCCTCCACCTCCTTAAACAACTCATCTACATGCATAGAATATTGTGCCACCAATGTTCAATGCCAACTCCTACTTTTAATAGTTTTAATTCATCATAATTATTTTCCTACTTTGATTGATATTCAAAAGTATTGTAGATTGTTTCAAATTGTTAAGTGGATATGGAAGTTTCTACTCAATTATTTCAAATTCATTTTTATAAAATGGTTATTTTTATAAATATTCATCATTTAATTGAGCACCATCTATCTAGAGCTCATAACTGCTTAACTACCTTGTTACAAAGATCATTAACCTAAATTTTAAGAAATTTAAATTTCATTAAGAAGCTAGGTGATTTAATGAGATATTTTGAGACTAAGCCAATCATGTATCTAAAAAAATTAATATCATAATCTAATTATGTTGCAGCATGATCATAGTTTATTATCATATCAGATTTTGAATTCACAAAACCTGTTATTCTTTGTTTTTTTTTTTCAAATTTTCAAATTATTAGATTAAACTTTAAAATAAAGCTTATTTTGTACTAAATGTCAATCATAACTTTATTCAATTCCTGCAATTTTTTTTTTAAGTTTAATAATGATAAATCAACATATTCATAAATAAATAATTAATAGTAATTAATATCAATTATAGTTATTGCAAATTAATAAAAAATTATCCAACTATAATATTTTATAATTTTTCATTATAATAAATTATATTATTTAACCTCAAAAAAACAATATTTATTTTAATTAAAATTATATAATTTTCTTAAATCTTACCATATTTTGAAAATTAATTTTATATTTATTTTTTAATATAATATTTTTAATTGAAAAGTAAGTAAAATGTTTTAAAGTTGTTTTATTTTTTATTATTCTTAAAATTTAATATAATTTTACATTTAAATTTAAAAAATCATTTAATTATTTTCTATAAATTTTATGTTATTTTTTAATTAATAAATAAAATATTAATGATAACAAGTAAATGCTAATATTGATGATAATTCGTATTTGCAACGATCTTTGTGATATTTTGAATCGGGATTGTTGCGTGTCGGAATTACACTTAAGCAAACTCCTCAACACTTAATTTGTCAACCTGGGGGATCCGTAAACTTACAGACGAAGCACAGGCAATGACAGAGATGGTATGAATTTTCCTAATATAAATCCCTACGTTCTTTAAAGAAAAGATTGCAGAATCAAATTAAAAAGAGAAAAAGACAACTTGAACCATCAAAATAATCTAAGACTGGAACAAGGAAGAATACATTTGCAAGAGGGAATTAAAGATAAAAGGCAATCACTCTAGCTAATTATTGTTTAACTACTGAGTGTGTGTTTTTCTTTAGTAGAGACACTTAGCAGTCTCATCAGATGGGCCCTTAAACCTGCTCCTTTAGAGATTTCCTTCTTACCCTGATCTATCCTGCACTTTCGTAGTCTGCTTGCACTAGTGCAGGAACAGAGATTTATGCAGAAGGTATAAATGGTGTCTTTACTAAAGGCTTTTTACTTCATGCAAGGGCTTGAACTTTTCTAGGTTCAAAGCACTCAGATCCCGTGGAAAGAAACTACTTCTTGCATCGGATCAGAGCTTCCTGCACTTAGCATTTAATTCTTAAAATGAGTGCTTAATTATTACAAGTGCTATTATACTGTTAAATCAAATTGCACACATAAAAAGTGAATGTTTCTGATCTTAACAGAGTGTAGGAATAAAGAAACAATCAATATACATTTATCCTGTCATAAGCATTTAATGAAAGAAAGAAGATTGCGGGAAGTAGACTAAGAAGGCTTGCTACATCACACCAACATGCACTGGTGTGCGTTCATTTCTCCTGGTTGGACCAGGCGGGGAAAACCAATCAAAAAGAATTTTAGAAAAGGAGATATCACATCAACGTGCACTGGTGCAAGGTTATTTCTACTGCTTGGACCAGGCGGGGGAAAACCAATCTGAAATCAAGTGCAAGAAAGGAAATTATAAGAAAAGGGAATTTATCTACTTCACACAACAGATCCGCTTTCACTCAGACAGCAATGTATGTGCTTAAAATTAAATCACACTTGACAATGTAAATACAAATTACAGGAAAACGGGAAATGGGTAAACATGTTGGGTTGGCTGGGCCCTAGCCAACCAGTGAGTTTCCCTTTTAAATAAGAACGCTGCTCAGTACCTTAATCAATTCATCAACTCAAATACAGAAAATCAATTTGTGAAACATGAGGCAGAGCTCCCTTTTATTAATTCACTGAGGTAATTACATACATTAATACATCGTCCAACCCAGATTCGGGCGATAACAAAATATAACAACTAGTTACCGCCTCTTTGGTTGTGTCTCTGTTCTCTTTTGCCATAAAAAAAACTTCCCTTTAGTCCTATTTACATTCTACATTATATATATCTTTGGCCAAAGACCAAAATAGATCATTCAACCTGTTGTCGATCCTAGAGACAATCTTGAGCTGTGAAAGACCAGTGCCTAGGACATCTTATATAGCAGAGAGTAAAAGTAATATATTATGACAGGGGTGACTGGCAGAACAGAGCTCTCATGTTATTTCTTTGTAAATAGGAGATTTAACTTGAATGGGACCAAAACTAACATAAGCTACTAACAGAGAAAGAAATATTGTAGAGGCAAGATGTGAAACTCTAACACGAAATGTAGCAGACAATTCAAAAGCAGCTTAACTGCAAAGAGGGCTGGATTCTAAACACTTCACAGAGATTGGTAATCACAGAGTATCTATTGCATTCGTAGAATAAACAGGATACTAACTGCTGTTGAGACAACATCCAGAAACATATACCAGCATGTAGTGGGCTTAGTAAAATAAGAATCCACACATGAAGACAACATTTGTAAATAACATCTCATTAGTAGTCAATATAGTAGAAATGTGGATGAACTGGAAATGAAACAATATGTCACACCTGAGCCATATTTAAAGTGCTGAAAAGCTTATGACATAAGTATTGACAAGGATAAATTTATATCAGAAATAGTGGGCTACTCGCATTCCAGAATGTGACACAAGATAAATGGATATAAACGGAATTAATGGCTAAGCTACATCACATAAGAAAGAAGTACGCACTGTAAAGCACCAAGATCAGAATCCTCCTTAAAGATCAAAACTCTTTCTCATTGAAAATGCAACAGGCTCTTCACATTTGTATTAAAACTTTTACAAAAAGCATACAAGACATATTCATAACTGAGCGGAGGGATGAAACAATTGTTCATGATTTTTCTCACCTGTTCATGATTTTTCTCTGGCTTTCTCAGTGCAATGGTGACCCGCATCACCTCGTCCTTCAACATATCACCCACGACCTTAAACAGGTTACACATATCGGTTGCTGGCACCTTGGCCATGTCAATTGCATGTTAGAGCACCCGGTAACTAGTGGTACCTGTATTGGGATCCAAGATGGCCTCAGCCATAGATAATACCAGGTGTTCTGTGTCCACATTCATGGTGGCGGAAACCCTGGTGTGATATTTCTCCACATATCCTTCCAGCTCGGCTTTGTACTTATCCCTGATCGTTCTATTTTCCTGGTTCCTTGCAACTGCCCTTGGTGAGGTAAGATCTCTGATGGCGTGTGAGACTTCCGAAAAGTCGGAAGAGGTGGTACTATCTCTCAGCACTTTTATCCCGGCTTTACTATTGTCCAGTTGACCATACGGCGTGAACGGTTCTAGCAGTTTCTCTTCCCCTATGACTTCTGCCTCACTGGAGGTTGTTTTCTGCTTTTTGCGAAGGGGAGAACCTGCTCCTAAGGTACCTGCTTCTTCCCCGCCTTGCCCTTTATTGACGTCCTCTTCTTCCCCTGTGGCAGATGAATCTGTCTCCATCTGCGAAATCAAAAGCCAAGTTTCAAGGTTAGCCCTCCATTCCATGAAAGGCCTTGATTCATGTATATAAGGTGTGGACTTGTTCCTCTTCATTTTTTTTGAGATAATTTCTCGAGGATCATAGGCCCAACCCTTACCCAGCCTTAGATCCAGACCTTGCAACATTTTCTCGACAATGGGAAGGGCATGTCTCGAATTCACAACAAAAGGGTCGATTGTGATGGCAAGTCTCAGGATGAAACCCTTCTTTGCAGGGACAAAATGGAGTTGGTCAGCCTTGAGGGTCTGCGGATTGTACTCCAGCGCATATACTCGTCGAACAAGAAACACAGGCAACTGGTAAGGGGAAACCTTGGCTCCGTAGACTCGAATTTCAGTGTAGTTGTCAAATAGATACCAGTCCCCAGTGCTCTGGGATTTTCCGGCTTGTAGCCAGCTCTTCATCTTAGGAAAAACTCTAGGTGAGGATGAATCATGGATAATAGTATAGGCAATGGACATGAAATTATTTACAAAACTGGAATAACCCTCCCCCTTAGGTAATTGGCGTACAGAACAATTCCAGTCAAAAAGTGGTCGGGGTTGGGAATTCACGTCATATACCCTATCTAAACCCAAACCCTCAAACTTATTATCGTGCTGATGTAAGAAAAGATAGAAGACCATCGAACAGAAACAGAAGTGACTGGCTTCTGAAAGCTCCCGGAACTGGGTCCAAATGTTAGCCGCAAGGAAACCAAGGATATCTAACACTACCCCCCTTTGAGACATCAAGCACAAGAAATAAACACATACCCTGGTGATTTCCCCCAAAGTGCCTACACCTAAAAGACCAACGATGAGGGCAAGGATGGGCTGCACTTCCTCTTTGAACAGGCTCAGCGGGAAAGGGTCTACAGCGGGAAGTGAAGCAGCTTGGTTGATGGTGATGGAGGAAATGAAGTCGTTTTGGCGCTCCGATGGCAGTTTGGTGAACTGGGAGGTTAAAGCCACTTCATTGAAACTGATATATGTGTCGCTGGTGGGAAGGCGGAGGGCTTGCCTGATAATGTCATGGGAAAGAGAAAATATCTTATTCCCTTGAGGGGAGGTAAACGTGCCTCACTGCTCATCATAAGAATCTCTGAGCCAGCAAATAGAATCAACCACAGAATAAACTTGGGGAGTAATTTGATGGTATAAACCAGATACAACCACCCGGTACCGGTCTCTCTTCTCAACATGTCGTCTAAAAAGTTGGGGTTTAATGCTGTTGATGTGAAAAGGGTATTGGGGGTCATGGATTCCGGCTTGCAGGTTGATGAAAGGCTCAAACCCGGGAGGGTTTCTGGTTTCTCATACCTGAGGGGTTTCTGGTTCGAATTTCTTGGGCATGCCCCTTCCCATGATTGACGTATAAAACTTTTAAAAGATGAAAGGAAAGCAGAGAGAAAATGGGGGACGGAATACCTGTGCAACAGGGAAATATACTCAAGAAAATGACGCGGGGGTGTTGATAGCGACTGCGTAGACCTTGGCTCTGATTCCCACTTAGTTTATACCGTAGCTGGAAGACCTGCGAATTTTACTGGAGTAAACTATGGGAAGACTGTTATTTTACGACTGAGCGTTCTGAGGTAAAATGACGGATAGGTAAAATAAACGGGGGAAAGTGTCGTAAGGACACTGACAGTGGAGCACGCGGCGCGTAGGGGTTGGGCGTCAGCTGGGGACAGGTGAACACCATGTGCCGGGTTTAATACTGGTACAGGCCTCTGTACCAGTTAGCCTAGAGACATACCTTACCTTTCTGCTGGAATGAACCATACGATTCTTGAAACCTCTTATTCGTGAGCCAGGTTAAATATACTGCGTACCAGTCTTTAGGGCCCACGTTCCGATTTGCCACGTTACCAAAATCCCAATGCTTTGATCTGCCACGTAGCTCTTTACTTTGGGCCCACACCATGACGCTTCAATATAACTCCGCAGGGGTATGGTTCTGTCTCCCCTTTCGCCTTTCAACCCCCGCGGAAATTCCCGTATGGAGAATTCCCTCACGTGCCCATTTGAGAGGCGGCCAACGTTTAAATTATTTCTCTTTGCATCCTTTGCACCGTATCTTTGCGCTTTTTGAAGTATCGTTCCCCCTTTTGCCTTGTATTTTGACCTTTCTCGTACATATGTTTTGTTTTGAGCACAATACTTGTCTCATCATCGTTTCTCACCAATCAACTTTTTTATATGTTTCACCATCTGCCATATCATTCAATACATGTCCATCCCAAATTTAACTCAGAAGAATAACTATTGTTTAATCAATGATCAACATTGGCTCCACTGGGGGACGACACGTTCATCCTTGAACGTGTTGAGAACTTTGCAGACCACATGTTTATCTTCTGCGAACACCATTCCTCTTCATGATTCGTCACGACCCACACACACACATTACTAAAGAAAAGATAAAAATAGACACTAATATACAATATGATACAGCAGGCTTTCTCGGCCAAACTCAGAACTGGAAATAGGGCTTGAGAAACTGGCCATTTACAGGGGCGTCAAGCATATCTCCCTGTAAATTCTCCAACCTGAAAGTATTGTTTCCACCTTGTTCTACAATTTTAAATGGGCCGAACCAAAGGGGATCAAATTTACCATGTTTACCTTTATCAGCCTTTCTAATGTCCCATCTGAGCACTAAATCTCCAATCTGTAATTTTCTATCCTTGGCATGTTGGTCGAAGAGATTCTTCATTTTCTCCTGATATTCAAATAGTCTCTGATTTACCTGGTTCCGCGTTTCTTCTAGCTCCACCAGCTGGTTGATTCTCCTGGTTACGTCATCCAATTCTTCCTGACTTTCTTGCATGAATCGAGCCACTGGTAATGTTAGCTGCACAGGGAAAACTGCTGCCCTCCCATATACTAATTCGTATGGGGACTTCCCAGTTGCTCTCTTACTAGTGATCCTGTTAGCCCATAGAGAAAATTTTAACTGGGAATCCAAATTTTTCTGGTTTTCGTTTATAACCTTCTTTAGTGCCCTCACCAGTGTTTTATTTTATGACTCTGCTAGGCTGTTTCCCTGTGGGTAATAGGCTGTTGAGTGGCCTAGTGCGATGTTGTACTGTTCACAGAAGCTGACGAACTTTGCAGATTTAAATGCCTGTGCATTATCGGTCACAATCTTAGCAGGGCAACCAAATCTGGATATGATGTTGTCTTCTATGAATTTCATCACCATGGTTTCTGTTGCGTTTCTAGCGGGTATAACCTCTACCCAATTTTTGAAATAATCTATGGTGGTTAATATCCATTTATGCTGACCGCTGGATGGGGGGTGTATTTCTCCAATGAAGTCGATTTCCCACTACTGGAATGGCTCATATACATGGACAGGTATCATGGGAAGAGGTGCTAGCTTCTATCTCTTGGCAAAATTTTGGCACTTCTCACAGGCTCTCACTCGGGTAAACACATCCCAAAATAATTTAGGCCAAAAGAAACCAGCCTTCAGGATCTTGTGAGCGGTAGCCCTCCAGCTGTAATGGCCCCCACAGATTCCTTCGTGAAACTTAGCCATTATACCTTCTACCTCTTCCTCTGTCAGGAATAGGAGCAGGATGCCTGAGGGGTCCCTCCAATACAGCCGACCATTTGCCACCATGTACTTCTGTGACTTCAACCTCAGTGCTCTGTATTTAGCTTTTTCACAGCTGGGTGGGCAGCTTAGTGTTAGCAGGTATTCCACTATTTCCTTGTACCACTGGCTGGTGAGGTATTTTATATGTGTCTTCTAGGAAGCTATCTCTACTCCCTGTGGTTCTTCTTTCCCTTCAGATGCCTCGTTTTCCATCATGGACAGATTTATACCCAAAGCCTGGAAATTCGACTCAGATAAGATTTTGGCTAACCCCTGCCCCTTGATTAATTTAGTAGGGCGGATGTCCAGCTCATACTCCTGTATTTTGGCTATCCATCTCCCTCTTTTACCTTCACTATCTCCCTGAACAAGGATGTATTTGACAAATGTTGTGGGCACAAATGCAGTGATGTGGGACTGGATGACATACATACGAAAATCTTTGAGGGATTTCACCAGCGCATATGCCTGCTTTTCCAATATGTCATATTTCAGCTCAGCATCACGAAGCACCTGATTGAAAAAGGCAATAGGCTGCTCATACCCATCTTCATTTTTCTGCAAAAGAACTCCTGCAACTGTATGAGGTGATGCAAAGGAAAAGATCATAAAAGGTTTGGTATAGTCTGGCTCGACTAACACAGGGGCTTTAACAAACGCATTCTTAATCCTGGCAAAAGCTTCTCTTGATTCTTGTGACCACTTAAACTCATTGTTCTTCTGTAGCATGTTAGTAATATGCCTAACTATCTCAACATAGTTAGGAATGAATCTTCTCAGAAAATTTATATGACCTAGGAATACTTGAACTTCCTTCTTATTTCTGGGGAGGGAAATACCGTTTATGACTTCCACTCTCTTAGGATCTATCTTTACTCCGTTTCCGGTAACAATATGTCCCAATAGCTTGCCCTCCTCCAGTGCAAACAACGAATTTTGTGGATTGAGGGAGAGGCCATACTTTCTGCACTTCTCAAAAGTTCTGCGCAAGTGTTCAATGTGTTCAACATCATCTTTTGAAAACACAGTAATGTCATCCAGGTATACCACCACGAACTTATCTTTCTCCCTGATAAAAGAAATATCCATGGCCCTCTGGAAAGTGGCCCCTGTGTTGATCAACCCAAAAGGCATTCTGGCATACATAAACGTCCCCCATGGAGTGGTGAAGGCAGTCTTCTTTTGATCTTTTGGCAATACAGCCACGTGATTGTACCCAGAAAATCCATCCATCATCAACATTCGGGATGCTCCTACCACTTTTTGTAAGATGTGGTCCATCTTTGGCAGTGGATAATTATCCTTTAAGGATGCTCTATTCAGATTCCTAAAATCAACACATAACCTTATTTCTCCATTCTTCTTCCGTACAGGGACTAGATTTTCTACCCACTCAGAATATCTTAATGGTACAATGATTTTGGCCTTCAACAGTTTCTTAATTTCTTTCTCAATAGAGGGTAGCAACAGTGGGTTTATCTGCCTAAGCTTCTGCTTATGAGGCTTGGCATATCCCTTCAGTGGAATTTTATGCTGCATAATGCTGACATCAAAGGTTTTTAATTCTTGGTAAGACCAGGCAAACACATATTTATATGATTGAAATAGATTCTGGTAAAGCTGTTTATATTCTTCCGGGACCTTCTTGGACAACTTCACGATCTTGGGGTCAGCCTCAGTGCCAAGATTCAGATCTTCTACCTGATTCTCCTCCACTACTTTGTTCGGCTGTAGTGGAACATCATTCTTGTTAAAAAGCCTTTCTAAGGGCACTAGTCCTCGGGGAATGACATTCCCTTTCAACTGCAGAAATTTGTGGCCAGCTACCTTCTTTTCCCACTTATCTCCAGAAGCATCATCAGTCTTTTCCTCTTCACCACTATCAACTCCATGTTGGAAAATTCTCCAACTGTTTCCAAAAATCTCTTCACCTGCTCCTCATCTTCAAATACTTGCCAGTGTTTGATATTGTCTGGGATTGATGGCCGGTAACGTACCTCAATTTCATATCTCAAGAGAGGATTCTGAGGTGGACGAAAAGTGCTGGCAGCTTCTGCAAGGGAGTCTGTCATTCTATTCTGCTCTCGGGGCATGAACTAGATATTAAATGCCAAGAAGAAATTCTCCACCAGATCCCAAACTTCATTCCCATAAGCCATTAGCCTAGGATGTTTGGCTTGGCACTGATTTCTCACCTGTCTGACCACCAGTTCTAAATCTCCCAGAACTTTTAGACTTCTTATGTTCATACTCCTGGCTGCCTGCAGCCCTAGTAGAAGTGCTTCATACTCAGCCACATTGTTTGTGGCTTCATACTCCAGCTTGAAAGACAAAGGGACCCATTGGCCTGCAGGAGAAATCAATAGCACTCCAGCCCCATTACCTTCCCTGGAGTTAGCCCCATCAAAATGAAGTGTCCATATTTCTGATTCAGGGCTTTCTATGGACTGTTTTGTCTTTATCTGGAAAAATGATGGTTCATGTGCATACTCCTGATCTTCCTCCAGCATTAAACATGAGAAATCCCCCTCCCTGCTATAAACCGGAGAATTAACTGAATCATCTGCCTTGGTAACTGTCTTGACAAATTTGGTTTCCCGGTACAGCCTCCTCTCTTGACCATCAAATACAGGGATAGTGGCATAGGTCAGATCCAGCTTGATCGATCCACCAATTTTGGTCCCCCAAGATCTTGAAAGTAGCATGCCAAAGCGAGCTGGAATGTCAGCCACCACTATATCCATCACTACACTTTTTGCTGGGATCTGAGCCAGGTTAACCACCAAATATTTTATCATGCCGAGGCACTTAACTCTTTTGGAGTCAAATGAATAAAGGTCTTTGTATGGGCGGGTGATCTGTAGTCCTAGTTGCTCCATGACCGAGAGGGGTAAAAGATTATGGGAGGCTCCCGAATCTAACATGTAGTTATGCAGTAGTAGGTCATGTATTACTAAAGACACATAAAAAGGGGGAGTGGCAGCATCCAATTCTTCGACATGTGGGCCAAAAACAACCATAGGTATTTCTTCCTGAAGATTCAGAATGTCGGGAATGTTTATTACTTTTGGAGGGAGCATAAAGGACGTGAGCTGGGACTGATATGTAGGTTGTTTTAACAACTCGGTCAAGGGGTCTGGGATTTTCACTTTCTCAAGCTCCTTTTGCAAGTTGAAGGCAGAGGAAGGCTTATCTACTGACACCTCTTTTGGTTCTTTATCTCTGGAGTCTTTTTCCTGAGGGGGAGGTTTGAATTATTTTAAGATTGGTTTGACACTGGGAGGTGCAGCCACTTGTGAAGATGAAGGAATTTGATTAGTAGACTGTAAATATTGGTTAAGGGGCCTCTTACCTTTTTCCGGGGTCTTTTAAGGAGTTGCTTCCTTCCAAGCAGGTGCTTCTTCTTGGGATGTGTCCTCTTCCTAGTCTTGAGTGCGAGTTCTCTTCCCAGAAGATCTGAGGTCATATCTCCTATTGAATTGGGCTTGCATGAAATCGACGAACTGCTTGCAGTAGTCATCAATCTCAGGGTCTTCAGTATATTCAATAGCTTTCCCTTTGGTGTGTGCTTGCACCTGTATTTCGCCACTCTCATGTAAGGGACATTCAACTTCATCACTATTTGAGAAAGTAAGGTATGCCTCTTCTTGTTCATAAGCAGTGTCTTCAGTAGAACCCTCTACTTTCCCTTCCAAGTATAGGGGGTGTGGTACCTGATCTTGCTGCTCCTTTTGTCCCCTTTTCAGTATCTGCAAGGGTGGCTTTCTGTATTGAGGGTTAAAGCCTCTGTTAGGAGCATTTTGGAAATTCTTGGAGGATGAATTCTTTGCCTCCATTTCAAGATTTACCAGCTTGCTTGAGAGATTCTTGATCATCTTGTTCATTTCCTCAATCCTATCATTTGCTGAATCTCTATCTTGGCTCGAGGTGGAGACCTCTTCCTTTCCCCTTCTTCTTGTATCTTGCTCAAATCTTCCCTTGGATTTACCAGTGGAGGCGAAGTTTGCCTCAAGCTCCAGCACCTCTGTCTGAGCATCATCCAGAGTGGCTGGCTTTCTTTCTCTCAAGGAGAAGCCGAATTCAGAGTCAAAGGCTGCCACAAACACCACCTTGGCAACAGTCTGGTGTGGTTTCATTTCGGTGGGAAGGCTCAGGTACAACTTGTTAAATCTCTTAATAAACTCGGCCACCCCTTCATTCTGTCTTTTTTTGAGTGTATTAAACTCAGTCAGACAATGCTCGTGGTCTTTCTTCTCTCCCCATTTCTTGAGAAAATTTTCTTCCATTGCTTCCCATGTGTTTATGGAACAGTCTCCCAACGTCTTGAACCACTTTCTGGCTTCACCATCAAGGGATTGGACAAATAGTCTTAGGACTACGTCGAGATTCTCTACGTTGAAATTTTCTGCGAAGGAGCAGAAGACCTCAAGGTGATTTTGAGCTTCAATCTCGTTCTCTCCATTGAAACGAGGCAGGATCTTTAGATAATCCTGTGGCAGGTCGTTCAGTACTTGGGGTAACGCCAGGGGGGCATATTTATTCAGCAGGAAGCCCGAAACATTTTCCATTGGAGGAGGAGGTGGAGGTAACAGAAGGGCTTGATGTGTAAGTGGAGGAGGTGGAGGAAGTGAGGTGTGGATGATGATGGGAATATAGTGAACAACATCTTGGGATGATGCAGACAAAGGCGGAGTATTAACAGCAGATACCTCAGTGACTTCTTTGATTTCCTTAGCCTCTGAAGTGGGGTGAAATGTATAACGGGTGCTGTCTATGGATTCTGCCTCGTCTTTAACTTGGATGTTTCCAGGAGGTAACCTGTCTGAGTAGTAACCGGTTTCTCCCACAGCAGAGTCAGAATATTTTACTTGGGCCACTTGAGAAGAGGAAGAAGGAAAGTCTTCTAGAGAGAATTGTGGAATCTCAGTATGGATAAATTCTCTCTCCCTCCAATTTCTTCTATGTAAAATTATTTATGGGTCAGACATAGAGGGAGTCTTTGGCCGGGACGTATCTGACCTAAGGTGTGGCTTCCACGGAGCCAGGACTGCAATTAGATTTATCTGAAAAACGAATGTGGAGTCACCAAGGTGAGGGATATACAACTCTCAACTCTCCATGCTCACCTAATTGAAGAGTGAATAAGGTTTTGTCGAGGCCCAGGGATTTCAGTTATTCTCAATTTCGTTCCCCGGCAACGACGCCAAAAGATGTTGTCGATCCTAGAGACAATCTTGAGTTGAGAAAGACCAGTGCCTAGGACATCTTATATAGCAGAGAGTAAAAGTAATATATTATGACAGGGGTGACTGGCAGAACGGAGCTCTCATGCTATTTCTTTGTAAATAGGAGATTTAACTTGAACGGGACCAAAACTTCCAGAAGCTACTAACAGAGAAAGCAATATTGTAGAGGCAAGATGTGAAACTATAACATGAAATGTAGCAGACAATTCAAAAGAAGCTTAACTGCAAAGAGGGCTAGATTCTAAACACTTCACAGAGATTGGTAATCACAGAGTATCTATTGAATTCGTAGAATAAAGACGATACTAACTGCTATTGAGACAACATCCAAAAACATATACCAACATGTAGTGGGCTTAGTAAAATAAGAATCCACACATGAAGACAACATTTGTAAATAACATCTCATTAGCAGTCAATATAGAAGAAATGCGGATGAACTGGAAATGAAACAGTATGTCACACTTGAGCCATATTTAAAGTGCCGAAAATATTATGACATAAGTATCGGCAAGGATAAATTTATATCAGAAACAATGGGCTATTCGCATTCCAGAATGTGACACAAGATAAATGGATATAAACGGAATCAATGGCTAAGCTACAACACATAAGAAAGAAGTACGCATTGTAAAGCACCAAGATCAGAAACCTCCTTAAAGATCAAAAATCTTTCTCATTGAAAACCCAATGGGCTCTTCACATTTGTATTAAAACTTTCACAAAAAGCATACAAGACATTATTTTATAGTCAATTCTTCAGAAAATTTGGAACCTCTTCTTCTCTTTGGATCTTTCTTATATAGACATATTCATAACTGAGTGAGAAGATATTTTTGGGAAAAATATCTTCTTCGCATGATAAAAAATTGTTAAAGGTCCTTATCAAAATAAAAAAATTTATGGTGAGGAATAAAGGCCTCTCATCATGGATAGTCAGGCACTCGGCCGTTTTTAAAAAAAAATATTAAACAACAGTCTGGTAAAAAGTAAAATGCTGAAGTGGAACATGAAGCCCACTTGAAACTTGAAAAGTAGCTAACTAAGTAAAAAGTAAAAAGGCCACTGAGGCCAAATCATGAGTTGACAGTGTTTCACAGATGCGAAGGGGTTGAGGCAGTTGCAGATGCTGGTGGTGGAACATTGGCGGATGAGCTGGAAATCTGACTGGCGAACTGAGTGCATATTTTCTGGCTGTCTGTTGATGGTTCGGGCGTCACTGTGAATTTTTCCACCCTGACATAGGCCTCTGTGAGGTCGTTGAAACTTGCCTCGGTGGGGAGCTTGTGCTTTATAAGATGAAGAAGGATGAACTCTTGGTGGAGGGATGAAACAATTGTTTCAGCCTTTAACCGAGCTGTTTTATCCGACAGGATGTCCGTCCGGTCTTTTTCTTCCTGTAGGCATGTCTTATAATCTGTCAATGGTCGTAGCACGGAAGGAGTGGTTGGGTCCCAACAAGACGGCAGTCCAGCTGTGGTAATCTCGCCCCATAATGCATCGAAACGACTCATGTTTGCTACCACTTGTTGCAGGTCTCTCGAAGCTGTAACTTGGGTCGCCTCCTTGTCAATTATTTTCTGACATTCAAAGACTTCCATGAATCGACTTGGTATGCCATGCTTCTCCACCTCATCAGATTCGAGCTCCTTCAAGAATGAAATATAGTTTCTGGCGTGCAGGGCTCTAACAGACAAGTTGAGGTCAGCCTCCTGCAATTTCCTGTTGAGATAGGGTATACCGGATTTATTTTCTCCCATTTTTCTTAGGAAACCCCACTGTTCCATCACCGCTGAGATTATGTCTGACCAGATTATACCTTTTACTTCACTAAGGGTGATATTTCCCTTCATGCAGATTTCGAGGTCAGTGATGGTTTTTTGCTGGTCGGCTCTTGTCTTCTTTTCCTGCTTGATCTCTTTCTGCAGTGTCTCTATTCTCCTGCTATTCTCAGCCAGGAGATTTTCCAAATCAGTGATCCTCTACCTAGCGGTGGATGCCTGCTTTTCTAATATATCATTTGTAGCTTTCGTTGCATTCAATTTCTCTAACAGCAGACTTGTCTCTGGTGGAGTTGTAGCAGGCGCACAGTTGTGCGTGTCCCATGTATTCTGCAGCTCCGTCAACCTATTCTGCAAAGTGGTGATTGTTTCATCCATTTTTTCTTTGTCCTCCCTCTCTTTTGCTAGTGTGTTAGCCAGTTCAGCTTTTTCCTTCTCTGCTTGCGCCAATTCGGCCATTTGCACATGGTGGGAGGCCGGTATGTTGACCTTACCTTTCAATGATGCGACCTCCTTCTGCAATCGTTCTATCAAAGCGCGCTGTGGGTTTGTTTCTCCCGTATCCTTTCCCTTGATTAACTCCTGGAGGCCGCGAACTTGATTTTCCTGGGCGCGAGAGTTTTCTTGTTCATTCTTTAGAGTCGCCCTCACCTGTTCATGCTTTTTCTCTAGCTTTCTCAGTGCAATGGTGACCTGCATCACCTCGTCCTTGAACATATCACCCACGACCTGAAACAAGTTACACATATCGGTTGCTGGCACCTTGGCCATGTTAATTGCATGTTCGAGCACCTGGTAACTAGTGGTACCTGTATTGGGATCCAAGATGGCCTCAGCCATATATAATGCCAGGTGTTCTGTGTCCACATTCATGGTGGCGGAAACCTTGGTGTGATATTTCTCCACATATCCTTCCAGCTCGGCTTTGTACTTATCCCTGATTGTTCTATTTTCCTGGTTCTTTGCAACTTCCCTTGGTGAGGTAAGATCTATGATGGCTTGTGAGACTTCCAAAAAGTCAGAAGAGGTGGTACTATCTCTCAGCACTTTTATCCCGGCTTTTCTCTTGTCCAGTTGACCGTACGACGTGAACGGTTCTAGCAGTTGCTCTTCACCTATGACTTCTGCCTCACTGGAGGCTGTTTTCTGCTTTTTGCGAAGGGGAGAACCTGCTCTTGAGGTACCTACTTCTTCCCCGCCTTGCCCTTTATTGATGTCCTGTTCTTCCCCTGTGGCAGATGAATCTGTCTCCATCTGCAAAATCAAAGGCCAAGTTTCAAGGTTAGCCCTCCATTCCATGAAAGGCCTTGATTCATGTATATAAGGTGTGGACTTGTTCCTCTTCCTTCTGTTTGAGATAATTTCCCGAGGATCATAGGCCCAACCCTTACCCAGCCTTAGGTCCAGGCCTTGCAACATTTTCTCGACAATGGGAAGGGCATGTCTCGAATTCACAAAAAAAGGGCCGATTGTGATGGGAAGTCTCAGGATGAAACCCTTCTTTGCAGGGACAAAATGGAGTTGGTCAGCCTTGAGGGTCTGCCGAATGTACTCCAGTGCATATACTCGTCGAACAGGAAACACAGGTAGCTGGTAAGGGGAAACCTCTGCTCCGTACACCTGAATTTTAGTGTAGTTGTCAAATAGATACCAGTCCCCAGTGCTCTGGGATTTTCCGACTTGTAGCCAACTCTTCATCTCAGGAAAAAGTCTAGGTGAGGGTGAATCGTGGATAATAGTATAGGAAATGGACATGAAATTATTTACAAAATTGGAATAACCCTCCCCCTTCGGTAATTGGCGTACAGAACAATTCCAGTCAAAAAGTGGTCAGGGTTGGGAATTCACGTCATATACCTTATCTAAACCCAAACCCTCAAACATATCAGCGTGTTGATGTAAGAAAAGATAGAATACCATCGAATAGAAACGGAAGTGACTGGCTTCTGAAAGCTCTCGGAACTGGGTCCGAATGTTAGCCGCAAGGAAACTAGGTATATCTAACACTACCCCCCTTTGAGACATTAAGCACAAGAAATAAACACATACCCTGGTGATTTCCCCCAAAGCGCCTACACCTAAAAGACCAACGATGAGGGCATGGATGGGTTGCACTTCCTCTTTGAACAGGCTCAGTGGGAAAGGGTTTGCAGCGGGAAGTGAAGCAGCTTGGTTGATGGTGATGGAGGAAATGAAGTCGTTTTGGTGCTCCGCTGGCAGTTTGGTGAACTAGGAGGTTAAAGCCACTTCACTGAAACTGATATATGTGTCGCTGGTGGGAAAGCGGAGGGCTTGCTTGATAATGTCGTGGGAAAGAGAAAATATCTTATTCCCTTGAGGGGAGGTAAACGTGCCTCGCTGCTCATCATAAGCATCTCTGAGCCAGCAGATAAAATCAACCACATAATAGACTTGGGGAGTAATTTTATGGTATAAACCAGATACAACCACCCAGTACCGGTCTCTATTCTTAACATGTCATCTAAAAAGCTGGGGTTTAATGCTGCTGATGTGAAAAGGGTATTGGGGGTCATGGATTCCGGCTTGCAGGACGATGAAAGGCTCAAACCAGGGAGGGTTTCTGGTTTCTCGTACTTGAGGGGTTTTTTGTTTGGCTTTCTTGGGCATGGCCCTTCCCATGATTGATGTATAAAACTTTTAAAAGACGAAAGGAAAGCATAGAGAAAATGGGTTATGGAATACCTGTGCAACAGGGAAATATACTCAGGAAAATGACGCGGGGGTGTTGATAGTGACTGGGTAGACCTTGGCTCCGATTCCCACTTAGTTTATACCGTAGTTGGAAGACCTGAGACTTTTACTGGAGTAAACTACGGGAAGACTGTTATTTTATGACTGAGCATTCTGAGGTAAAATGACGGATAGGTAAAATAAACGGTGGAAAGTGTCGTAAGGACACTGACAGTGGAGCATGCGGCATGTAGGGGTTGGGCGTCAGCTAGGGATAGGTGAACACCGCATGCCGGGTTTAATACTGGTACGGGCCTCTGTACCAGTTAGCCTAGAGACATACCTTATCTTTCTGCTGCAATGAACCATACAATTCTCGAAACCTCTTATTCGTGAGCCAGGTTAAATATACTGCGTACCAGTCTTTAGGGCCCACGTTCCGATTTGGCATGTTACCAAAATCCCAATGCTTTGATTTGCCACGTAGCTCTTTACTTTGGGCCCACACCATGACGCTTCAATATAACTCCGCGGGGGTATGGGTCTATCTCCCCTTTCGCCTTTTAACCCCCGCGGAAATTCCCGTATGGAGAATTCTCTCACGTGCCCATTTGAGAGGCGACCAACGTTTAAATTATTTCTCTTTGCATCCTTTTCACCGTATCTTTGCACTTTTTGAAGTACCGTTCCCCCTTTTGCCTTGTATTTTGACCTTTCTCGTACATATGTTTTGTTTTGAGCACAATACTTGTCTCATCATCGTTTCTCACCAATCAACTTTTTTAAATGTTTCACCATCTTCCACATCATTCAATACCTGTCCATCCAAAAGTTAACTCAGAAGAATAAATATTGTTAATCATCAACACAACTGATTACATAACCAAACACAGAATTTAGCTTTTCGACCTTCAAAATTAGACAGTTAGCAAAATTGGCTATAGCCAATCTCCAACTTTCGTCCTTCGCAGATTCAGTCTCAGATGCCTTTGGGTTGATCTTTCTGTCATGTATGAAGCTGCTCAAAATGAGGTGGTGATCAAGGAGGTTCGAATCTGTTGCAAGGATTTGCTGTGCTGGAAATAGTGCAAGATCCGATGCTGCACTAGGATCAACGGTCACGGTAAGTACTCTAACTACCAAATAAACATTGGAGATATCGATAAGTTACAAAGAGTGATTAAAAGTAAGAAATCATGTAATAAATGATTAATTAATTCTAAGTTGAATTAAAAGTATGAAAAATAAAGTTTATACGAAATATGTCACCGTGCTTGGACTAGTGCAAGATGAGGGTGCATAAAAGAGGTAAAATAGAGGTAAATGGTTATGATTTAGGAAGGGGAAAATGGAAAAAAGAGAGCAAATTAGGGGCTAACATCCTCCCATCCCTAATCTGTTGTGTGTCCTCACACAACCCTTTACCTTTGCAAAAAACCTTCAAAACTTTGGGCATTCCAGCTCAATCCTGTTCTGTCATACTGACATCAGCCTAAAATGTTTCAAACTTCTTCTTTTTGATGTTCTTTAGTTTCTTTGTCACCTTTTTAAGTCACTTGAAACATTTCGTAGCTCAGTACTTCCAAACTCTAACTTCTCCTTTCTTTTTCTGGATCGCCACAGTTAATTCTTCTTTACTTTGTTCTTTATCCTCCTGTGCTTTAGCTATGAGCTGTTCTAAGTTCTGCACTTGAAGCTCTAGTTCAACTATCTGAGCAGTAGGAGTTACCAAATCTTCTTCTTCTTTTGTCTCGACAGGGGCTGTGTCTTCTTTAGGGACCTCAGTATCCCTCGAGGTTTTAGCAAACACTTCTTCCTCTGTCTCGACAGGGGCAGTATCTTCTTTAGGGACCTCCGTATCCCTCGGGGTTTCAGCAAACACTTCTTCCTCTTCTTCTTCTTCTTCTTCTAGTTCTTCTTCTTCTTGCACTAGTGCAGAAGGGGATTCAACGTCTTGTGGGGACTGTGGTTCTTTTCTTGCACTAGATTCTTCATTCTTTTTCCAGGCCCTTTTAATGAAATCGGCCAACAGAGTGTCATGTTCGACCTCTACCAATTTTGCTGCGTCCGCAAGGACTGACAGATTGTCTTCTTCGGGGGTTTGTGCCTGTACTGGTGGCATAGAAGGAGTCTCTTCAACAGGTGCATTACATGTCTTCTTATTTGGAGATGTGGCCCTTTCTTCTATTGATTTTTTAGGTTGTTTCCTTTTTGCACTGATGTAAGAAGGACTCCTCTTTACATTCTTACTCGGACCCTTGCTTGTGCTAGCGGGGTCCTCTGTCTCCTTTCTAGCAGCTGTCTTTTTATGTAGCTATTTTAACAGCGCCTCCCAGGCCATGCCTTTAAATTCTAATTGTTTCTGGACCAAAATATTTATCAGGCTGTGGTGATATAACTTCTTGTTGGCCTGGTCTACCTGTTTGTCCCGCACACTCTTGGCCAATTTTTCCAAGCTCTTAAGCAAAAAATGGGGGAAATTAATCCTCCATCGGATGTGTCAGCCAACTTCAAAATGCTGCAACATCCTAAAATGGTACACAAAAGTGAGGGAGTACCTTCCCTCACAGGTTACAAATTTCTGTAGGACAAAAAGGAGGTCCCGCCACTGTCCCAACAGGGCATTGCGCAGAATTCCTTTCTTCCAATCTACCTTCATCTTCTTGTCAACGATAAAGCACTGCCATTGTTTTCTTTGTAGTTTCTGATTTTTAAACCAATTCTCACCAGTATTTTCCAAGCCTGTCGCTGATGCTATAAACTCTTCCGTAACCTCAAATTTTAGAGGCCCAATTTTTACTCGGCCATTTTTGAAACTTCTGGAAAACTGTAGGGCCACTTCATTGTTGTGTCCGTAAAAATTTTGCAAGAATTGAAGAAAGCCCGAGTCTCACAATAGTGCAAGACTATTGTGATACTCAACAGTCTGTTCTACCCTACTGAGAGATGAAGGTTCGCTTCGAACAAGAGACATCGCTGCTTAACGGTTATGAACAATCAAGAATTTACATGCAACACCAGGAAAATTGGTTCTTATAGATAGGGATCCAACCGTCCACCATCCCTTCCATCTTATCTCCCATTCATTCTACTGAAATACCCGTGGATGCACGACATCTTTGAGATCGTGTCGAACTAGTACTTGCGGCGGAGTTTTAACGGCTAGGTGAGGTAATCATTACGAGTGAAGGACATCTATGATTATGGCGGAAAGGGGCAATTATATCCAAGAAACAGTTAAACACTTCTGCACTCCTTCATAATTCAAAAAAGAACTTTAGCATTCATTAAAAAATGATCATGATTCTTAACTTAAAAACACCATGTACTTTAAATAATTTTCTCCTAGTTAATATGATAGCACAATTACTCGTCGACTAAGTGAAAGGACTTCTTATAAACTTTCATGATGACCACTTTCCTATGACATATGCTATGAAAAGAATAAATTGTACTATTTTTCTGACAGGGTGCATGCTTGCACCGGTCTGCTTGCACCGCTTAAACTATGCTATTCTGCTGGTACCATTCTGCTTGCACTTACTATATAGGACGACACGTTTGCACTAGTGCAAGCATAATATATGAAAAAAAAAGAACAAGGAATTTAAGTAAAATATAGGCTGGAATTCTAACATGGCTTCCTCAACTTATACTGGAAATTTTCTTCGCCCTTTCTTGATGCTTCAGAGCATATCCTTTTTCTCTTTGTGTGCGAGATTCTGCAATGAATTCATGAGGGAACAACGAAGTGGAAAAGGGAAATTTCAGAATGGGAAGGAATTTTGTTACAGGGATTCCAGGAATAGTACCACAAGAGGGGATAAACAGAAGTGGGATAGGGAAAAAATTCAAGGGTAAAGTGGGGTTTTTATGAAATGGATAGGGTAAATTCAAAATAATACGGGAAGGTTAATCATTCTAGGATTAAAGAAGAAAACCGAGGGAATATTACGAAAGTGGAATATGAAGAAAGGTAGAAATTTTTCTGGAAGGTCTGCCTACACTGGTGCAAGAAAAATAACTGCAGCGACAATTAAGAATTACTTGAATAAAAAATATCCATGCTAATTACCCCAATTGTATAAAGGTTGGTTCTGTTGAACCTGATTTTACTTGGTGGTCGCTAGCATATCTAAAGATCAAGAAACATTCTATTTTTATTAGAAATTTTTATCTTCTTGCCAGTAAGCTGGTTTTCAGGTTGATCCTTTTGCAATCATGCCAGCGAACTGATTTTCATAATTACAGGAAAATATTTTTTCCTTACTTTTTATTTAATTTTTTTTTGTATTATATATATATATATATATATATATATATATATATATATATATATATATATATATATATATATATATATATATATATATTAAGAAGAAGAAGAATTAATGTTTTCAAAAGGTTGGTATTACCATTCACCACTACTGTCCCGAATTTTGTTGGACTTGCTGTGTAAAATATTTCTTGGCAAGTGGCTGAAAATACTTCTTTGATCTGTGTCCATTTACCAAGAATACTGAATTTTGTCCATCAATAGTTTTAAATTCTACTGCTCCATTCTCGAATACTCGGATCACGTCATAAAGTCCCATCCAACATGTATGGAACTTCCGTTTAAAAATTTTAAATCTAGAATCATAAAGGAGCATCCAATCACCTAGTTGGAATTGCTTTTTTTGAATAGACTTGTCATGCCACCTTTTGCGTTGCTATTGAATTAGTATGTTCTACTGAACAACATCCCTACGAAATTCGTTCAACTCATTTAATTGGAAATGACATTGTTTTTGTGCCTCAGAGAGATATAGTCCTAATTGAACTGCAGTTCTGAAAGTTTTGATATGGAATTCAATTGGTAACAGAACCTATTTTCCATATACCAGCTCATATGGTGTATGTCTCGTGCTATTTCTCCAAGTGGTTCTTTATGCCCACAAAGCTTCTGGTAATCTTTTAGCCCAGTCTTTCCGATGCATATTTACTATCTTTGTAAGAATGGACTCGATCACTTTGTTTATGGATTCCACTTGGCCATTTGCTTGCAGGTGATACAGCGTGGATTTCCTGTGTTAGATCTTGTATTGCTCCATCACACCCTGTACTAGATTAGAAATAAACTGCAGACCATTGTCAGAAACGATTTCTCTACACACACCAAATCTAGTAAAGATTTCAGTAAAAATAAAATCAACAACAACTTTTTCTGTAGCAAAGGAAACAACTTTATCTTCTACCCATTTTGTAACAAAATCTGTACAAACCAAAATATGATTTTTACTTAATGACGTTGGATTTATTGGCCCTATAAAATAAATAGCCCATTTTTCAAACAGCTCAATCATAACTTGGGGACATAAAGTCATTTCATTGGTTTGATTAGGCTATCCCACTCATTGACATCTATCACATTGTCTGACATACTGTTTGACATCCTTAAACAAGGAAGGCCAAAAGTAACTAGCACACAATACTTTATATGTAGTCCACTTATCAACGAAGTGGCCTCCACAAGTTTCATCATGAGCAGATTTCAATATGTCAGACACTCCTCCTCTCTTACACATCTATGGATAGTCAGATCTAGACCAGTGTAAAAGAGATCTCCTTGAATCCAGGAGTATGCAACACTTTTCTGAATAATATTCCACTTTTCATGAGCGGACAAGTGGGGTGGCGTTTTCCCAGTAACCAAGCAATTAGAAATGTTAGCAAACCATGGAGAATCCGTTGACATAGCAAAAGGATGTTCATATGGAAAATCATCATTAACATGAATTGCTTCACCAAGATTATCTAATCTAGAAAGAAAATGTGCTACAACATTAGATTTTCCTGGTCTATCAACAATAGTAACATTAAATTCCTATAAAAATAGCAACCACCTAGTCACTCTACTGCTATTCAATGGTTTTTTCATCAAATTATTTAATCGTGGAATGATCAGTATGTACAAATACTTCATATCCTGTAATATAGTGCTTGAACTTATTAATTGAAAAAATTACAGCTAAAAACTCTTTCTCTGTAACTGTATAATTTAATTTAGCGGAGGACAAATTCTTACTAATATAATAAATAGCATAGTATTTCTTATTTTCCTCTTGTCCTAAAGCTGCACCAATAGCCAAATCTGAAGCATCAGAGTAAATGTGAAAAGGCAGGGACCAGTTACGACCTCTCAAAACTAGTGCCTGTACCAACTTTTCCTTCAATGTTTCAAAAGACTATTGGCAAGTTGTGGACCAAGAAAATTCACTATCCTTAGCTATAAGTCGGAAAAGAGGGGCAGCTATCTTATAAAAATTTTCAATGAATCTTCTATAGTAACCAGCATGTCCTAAAAAACCTCTTACTTCCCTTTGAGTTTTGGGTGCAAGAAGGTGTAGAATGATTTCAATCTTTGCTGGATCAAACTGGGCACCTTTACCAGAAATCAAATGGCCAAGTACCACTCCCGCTTTGCACATTAATCTACATTTCTTGTCACTCAAGGTGAGATGGGCTTCCTGACAACGAAGAAGTACTTTCTCCAGATTTTTGAGAGCTTCCTGAAAAGAATCACCAAACACATAAAAGTCATCCATATAAATTTCTACAAATTCTAGATCAGTAAAAATAGCCAGGACTTCCCTTTGAAAGGTAGCTGGGGCATTACATAAACCAAAGGGAAGCACTTTATAAGAAAATGTACCCCATGGACATGTAAAAGTATTTTTATCCTGATCTGTGGGTGCAATTTGTATCTGGTTATAGCCACTGAAGCTATCCAAAAAGGAAAAATATTTCTTTCCTGCAAGGGTATTGTTGACAGGAAAATCTGTCTGGCCAACAACAAGGGATCTCCCTAGTAAAAAGTCCCAAATAGACTCTAAACCATTTGGAATAGGGATTCCGTTCGGGGTGTGGGTCCGGCTACCACTTAAGTCTCCTTTCCTTGGGTCTCAATAGAACTCAATGAACCTACGGACACACGCTTATTCAGACGATACAAGATACATGATTGATGAGTTAAATGAGTATATAACACTATGTGTAGCAAGACGAATAATAATACATGAAGCCAAAAGAAATAATGTTAACATCATATCATTAGGGTCATGCTTGCACGTTGTTCTAACCATAGAAGAAACAATTCTTTATGGCCGAACACCCCTCACTTACTTAAATGCTTATGGTGAAAATATAAATGTCAGTAAAAAAAGTTATTAACATTCATTGAGGAAGCGTAAATACAATTAACATCATTAACACAAGTATAAAGAACTATAATGCATAAATGATGCCATCGGGAACATAGTTTCATTAATCAAAAGATGTTGGAAACTGAAAAAGAAATACTCATAGTGTTCGCACAGCAAAACACATCAGATCCAAAAGAAGTTTAAAAAGTATCTGTATTCATATTCAAAAGAGTGTAGTCCTTATATACAATGCTCTCTAACTCTTTGAGTCCCAAAAAAAATATCATTCACAATCTTCCCGAAGAAATTTTTATAGACCAAAACTTGCCCTTTGGGCTTCCTGACTTTTCGCCTCCCCAACTGTTGGGCTGCCCTGCGACCTGAATGAAGGCTGCGACCTGCGACCCAGTTGCAAAGTGTGACCTGCGACCTACTACCAAGTGTGACCTGTGACCTACTGCCATCCGATCATGAGAATGTGCGTGTGATCGTGAGGTCAGGGGCATCAACTCGTTGCTCTCTGAGAAAGTTCTGCCACGCATGATAATCTGCCGCTATTGGGGAAATCAAGGGAACTTCTTCCCTTAACCGATGCAGACAATCCAAGGCATTTGAAATCAGAGTATCTCTTTTGAGCGTGACTTGGTTGGCTAAAGAGGCCAGTTTAGTGTAGATCCAAACTGGCATGATAATGAATTTACCCAAGTTCTCCTGTGATGCTGCAAGATCAGGAGTGGCAGCGGCTTGTCTAATAGGTTGCAGAAATGTTTGAATATCCTGATCCACATGTCCCCACGTCTTGTCCTCATTCAATGCACCCAGCGATGGAATGTGGTGTAGGGTGTGCATCGAGTCGATGCCGCTGATCAAATGCTTGTATGCGGTCTTCACCTTTTCTAGGTCCTTGGATAGCTTATCTTTGGACTGCATTTTAATTCAAATCTGGACCTTGGCATATTGGGTATGGATCCAGTATTTCTTGGGCAAGTTTTCTGGAGCCTGGGGGTACCGAACTATCCATTCTAACATTCTATCCAAAGCGGCAGAGGCCTCCTTCAGTTGCTCACTCCTCTGCTTAGTGTCTGCTTGGGCTCTTAGCAAGGGAGCAACTATTTGTTTTATAGTGAAAATTTCCCCATAGACCTGCCTCATGGTGACCTCCAATACATCCAGCTCTCTTCGGACGGTGAGCGGTACTTCGTTAACAGGAGCGATTTTGTCTTGGAGCTGTTGAATCTCCTCCTTTAACGCTGCCTTCTCTTGCTCTGCCCTTTCCTCCCTTTGCTCTGATTCTTGTAACTTATTTTGTAGAGAGAGGATCTCTCTACTCATTCGGTTTAAATTTTCCTCTGTGGCTATGGTGAAAGTAGTGCCGGCCTATGCTATCATTACCAGGTTAGCCCTAGTGTCCAAGACTATATATTTATCTGTCGCAGCTGTGGATGGGGTGGAAGAGTTTCATGCCAGGCATCTCCTTTTTTCCTATCGGATCTTCAAGGAGAACTGATCATATGTGAGCCTTGTAAGGTTAAAAACTTCTTCTTCTTGCCCTTCGTAAGAGCTCGCATCGAAGAGTGCAGAACGTGTATTGAATATAGGCACTTCGATGGGCTAAAGCTTAGTTAGTGATTCTGTGACTAGGGGAGATGTCTTGATGCTCTTTAATATTCGATCCTCCTCTTCTTTTCTTTTCATTTCTTCCTCCTCTTTCTGAAGCCACTCTGCTTCTTCCTTTTCCTGTTCTACTTTCCGCTTGCATTCTGTTTCTGCTGCTACTTCCTGTTCTGATTTCTTCTTGTGTTCGGCTTCTGCCGTTGCTTCCTGTTCTGATTTCTTCTTGCGTTTGGCCTCCACTTGATCTAATTCTCTTTTGAGCTACCGCTCCGCCTCAACCTCTGCCTCCTCCTCTTCCTTTCTTTTTCTGGCCTCTTCTGCCTGCTTCTTCTTTTGCTCTAACTTTAGGCTTTTTTTATGCTTTTCTTCGTCCTCTTTTTTCTTCTTTTAAGTTTCGTGCTGAGCTTTGGCCTCCTGCTCTTTCCATTAGGCAGTAGTGTTGTGGCCTGTGCTGGTTCGAGGCTTCTTGGCCTGAGAAGAAGAAGCACCTCCTAATTCACAAATTCTTTCCTCCAATGTGTGATCATATGGATCTTCCTGATTGGACCACGTCCCTAGGGCAAGTTGCCTATCCGCGTTATACCAGTTTCTTTTCTCATCCTCGTATGGGAATTAAGTGTGTTGGTAGCTCCATTTGAACTTAGCCCACTTACAGTGATCAGGGACTATCCTCTCTGGGTCATATGTCCGGTGATCCAATGGCCCTAGGCGAAAACCTCTCATTTCTTCTGCCTCTTCCTCTACCTCTCTGAAATCTTTGACCGTGTAGGCACCGATGGTAAGAGGTAGTGAAGGCCATGGCTTCTTCTTCCCTTTAGTGAGGACTTTTGAGAAGCCAAAAGTCATCTGAAAAAAACCTCCTGGAGGAGCATTTTATCCGTAACATACCAGGGCATAGTGTGGGGAGTCATGTATGAACCAAAGACCCAAATAAATGTATATTTGGTGAGTGGGAACCAATGCGCCACCTTGACTAACGTCTCCATGGCTTGCCAAAACATGCAAGGAGTGTCTTGGCTGAAAAATTTTCTGTAGAGGGCCGGGATGAAGACTTGCGAGATTGGCTCTATGTCCTGCTTATATTTGGAGTCCCAAAATACCTTCGTCTCTAAGTGGACTAGGCGTGCCTACTCTAGATCCCAGTTGTGGGCCATCCCTCAAAGTGACACCTTGAACAAACAACATCCAACAAGTAGGAAGCCATGTAGAATTCATAGGAATATCCATCCTCTGGTGCCAGTGCCAAGGATATGTTGGTCTGGAGAGAGGCCATCAGCATGCTAGCCCAATTGAACCGAGTGTCGTGCACAGTGACATACTCCATTAGGGATACCCACGGACCACTGAAAGTGGTGGCATCGGGATGACTGTATATCCTACAAAGCATATCGGCCACCAGCTTATATACCTTCCTAAGACCTGCGACTTGATATTCCTGATCTTTCTTGGCTTTGAACTTTTCGGACTCCTCCCACCACCCCTTCAGGGTATTTGTTATGGTGACTATGTGGGAGGTGTCCCATTCTTCTGTGAAGACCTCCTCTCATTCAGGAAGTGCATAGTAAAATTGAGCATCCGAGCCCTTGAGAGTCGCAAATGCTTTGCCTTCATAGTCCCTGATTACCCAATTTTTGGGGTCGATGTTTGTATAATCCACTCAATGACCTCCGCACATGGGAATATAGCAGGGTGGGGACCTGCATGGTGGAGCCTCGACCTTTTAACTTGTACGTATGCTTTTCGGTCAGGGAGGTCCTTTGGGAATTCCGGCCGAGCAAATTGATGGTACACTTCATACCAACGCATGATGTCCCCTTTGGAAAATGTACACGAGGTGCCCCTATAGATCGGGGGCAGGGACATTGGTATATCCATCTCTATGTCTTCTACTTCTGGGCTCTTGTTCTTTCTGTGGGCCAGTAGAGGTCCCATGTCACTTGAATCTGAAGAGATGGAGAAACCCTCTAAGTCCACTTCGAATTCACCTGTCATGTTCATGAAAGAATCCCAGGATAAGAAAGATGCCATAATAATAAAAGCCTAGGCATAGTTTATTAGCTTTTCCCAGCTGAAGACATAGGAAGGTGTGAGTTAGCGACCTGCGATTGGGTTGCAGGGTCACAAAGGTCGCAAGGTTTGAATTTTCAGGAGGAAGCGCCCCTGTGACCTCATGACCTTGTGACCAGTTCACGAGGTCGCCAGGTCGCGAACACTTGGTAATTGGAGGGAAGTGTGACTTTGCGACTTTGCGACCAGGTCACAGGGTCGCAAACAATAGGCAGTTCGAGGGAAGTGTGACTCTGCGACTTGTGACTCGGCGGCCGGGGTCGCAGGGTCCAAGGGTCGCAAGTCGCGCGAGGGCTGGCTGGGGGTTTTAGCGCGTGATGTGGTCAATGGATTTCCCTCTAAATTTAATAATTCAACGCTAAGTGAGCCATCAAAATAGAGGAGGGGAGCAGTTTGAGGGTAAGCATACATATCCAAGAGGCTGGATGAAGAATGGTTGCAAGATTGTGCAGGGAGGGGGGAATGTCATTGAAATTTGGCATCCCAAGCCTTAAAGGGTCAAAGGAGAACATATGATGGATGATTTCAAAGGCTAAGGTAGAGGTAATCAAGGAAAAAAAACCAAAAAGGGAAACAGCAGGAGGAAACGACAACTTAACGAGGAAAATCACGCTCTAGTCGACCTGTCAGAAGCGTTTTTTTCTATCTACTGCATGTACAAAATGCTACGTAGCGACCCTCCTATTTATAAAATGGTCGCACATGCGAGCCATTAATGAGGTCACTAGGTCACAAGTTCTGTGTTTCTAGGGAAGGCGTGACCTTGCAACCTTGTGACCTCGCAACTTGGGGGTCGCGGGGTCGCGATCTTGGGAAATTTGACAAGTTTGCGACTTAGCGACTTAGTGACCTGAGAGGTCGCGGGGTTGCTAGGTCGCAAATCTGAGGAGAATGACCATCTTGCGACTCAGTGACTCTTAACTTCTAAAGATTTTAACTTAGGTTTTATTGATACTTAGGGGGCTCCAAAATTTTAGAGGGTGGATTTTGGAGGGTGTTGTAGAGGCTACAACAAATGGTGATTCACTGGCAGGGCCCAAAATCTCTGCTGATGATTTGCCTTGGTGGGGGAGGGGGGGGAGGGACCTTAGTAGGCTGTTCCTTTCACCCTTAGGTTCCACGATCTTGCCTTCCGCACCTTGCGAGGTCACTTTGCCTGCTTGCCTGTTTAGGTGCTGGTTAAACGAGTTCTCTTTTCTTTGCTTCTAGTTTCCGGACCAAAAGGGTTGGAGCACTTCAGGGGTTTACATGATCCAGTGTAATTATTTTGTCCTCATTGTGTTGCTCCGCTGCCTGTGAACCTCATGGTCTCGGCAGAGTCACTGCCTAGGAGTCACAGACATTGCTCTGCTTCCAGCAAGCCTAGTCAGTACCCCGATGGAGTCATCGCATTGCCTCTCTACACAGGAAGCCTATCTCAATCCTTTAACCTTTTATTGGTGTGATATTGCACTTATTTTAAATTTTCCTAAGGCACTTATTTATATGCGCTCATGGCAGTTATTTGAGAGAGGCAATTTTTCCTGGGCGGATGAGGGATCCCGACTTATTTTACTTGCAAGAGAGGTTGCTCCTAGTTTGTATGAGGACTTTGGGTTTTCTCGGATATCTTGATGTCACCCAAAGTTAACTCTGTTCCCTTTCGGTCTAATTTCCGCTTTATCCAACTTTCTTTTCACAAACACCCTCTCAAGCTTGCTAGGTGAGCTACTCGCACTTGGTAGCTCGGACTAGGTCATGTATTACCTTTGGGTGTCAATCACAAGCAAGCGCTTGCCACCTTTGTGTTTTTTGGGAGAGGCTTCTCATCAACACAGATCCTGGTGTAGTATGCCAATTGCGTGACCCCTACAATGCCTTCCACCTTATTGAAGGTTTTTTTTTTAGAAGGACGCCTACAAAACGAAAACGAAAACAAAACACAATAAAATATGGTACAGGGGTGGGACAGCCCTCCAAGGGCTACTAAGTGAAGTAATGCTTGAAGTCATGCCCATTCACTGGGAGGACCTTGATTCTTCCCTCTAGAGTTTGCAGTATAAACGTGTGGGAACCTAGTTTCTCCTTAATCTGGAATGGACCTGTCCAAAGGACTTGGAATTTGGAATGTTTTCCCTTTTCTTCATGAGCTTTATCCCATTTAAGGACAAGGTCCCCTACTTCAAAATTTTTACTCCCTGCGGACTTTTTATCAAACCATCTCTTAATCTGACTTTGGTGGATGGCGAATGTTTACTAGGTTTTTTGCGTCTCCTCCTCCAGTCTCAGTAATGTGTCGATCCGGGTCTGCAAGGTGGGGCATGGGGTGCCATGGCTTTCTTGGGACAACTGAAGGGCAGGGAGAGATAGGTGGGGAGGAAGGATGGCTTATTTTCCATATATAAGAAAATACGGGGAAGTGCTGAGCGAGGATTTGGGTGTGACCTGGTTAGCCCAAAGGGCGTTATGGAGGGCGTTATGCCAGTTTCGCTGGTGGGACAACAGAGTCTTTCTGATGATGCAAATAAGATTTTTATTAGTTGACTCATCTAACCAATTTCCTTGGGGGTAATAATTAGCAAAATGTTTAAGTACAATACCATTTTCCAAAGAAAAATCATACAACTTAAAAGATGAAAAATAAGTTGCATTGACAAAAACTAAGGAAGTTGGAACGCCAAACCTGGTTATGATAGAATGAGTGAAAAATTCTATTACCTCTTGATCATTGATTTGGCATAATGGTATTGCTTTGACCCACCTGGTGAAATAGTCGGTAGCAGTGAGAATATACCGGTGTTGCTTGGAGGAATGCAGTAGGATTTCACCAATCACGTCCAAACCCCACTATTGAAAAGGTTCCTCTACTGCCACTGACTGTAGGGGAGCGGCTGGCCGCGCTTCCCGGTTGGTGAACTTCTGACATTGGGTGCAATTTCGGACATACGCATGCACATCTTTGAAAAGGGTTGGCCAATAGTACCTTGCGCGCATTATTTTGTGAGCAGTGGTATCGCCTGCAAAATGTCCTCTGGCTGGTCCATCGTGTAGTTCAGTCAGGATGCTCTATGCTTCATCGTGTTCCAGGCAGCATAGAAGAACTCCATCGTAATGTTTCTTGAAAAGCTTACCTTCAATTAACTGGTAGGATGTAGACTTAAGCCTTATTGCGCATTTTTACGGGGAAGTCAAAACAGGATCCATGACGCCATGGGAAAAATATCCCAAAATGTCAGAGTACCAAGAAGGGTTTCCCTGCTGAGGTGCATGGTCACTCTGATACATGTTGATTTATTGTTCCCAGCATTATTCTTCAACCCCATATGAGCTTGCAGCCTCTGCAGCCATTTGGAAGAGTCCTTGTCCTTTGACAGTGTGTGCTGGTTTGAACTCCAGGTCATACTCTTGAAGACATGCCATCTAGTTTCCTTCTCTCTCACCCAGCTCTTGCTTCACGAAAAGTGAGCGGACAGCTGGGTGGGGGACAAAAACTGTGACATGGTTTTTCAAGATGTATGGCCTGAAATGCTTGACTACTTTGTATACCACATAAGACTGCTTGTCAATCTCAAGGTAATTTAGTTCAGCGCCCTGCAACCCAGTACTCATGAATGATATAGGTCGTTCATCATTGTTGGCATCTTTCTATGTGAGGACAGATGCAAGTGATGAATCCAAGGTGAAGGTATGCAAGATGAAACTTTTGCTGAAGTCTGGACTTTGGAGAGATGATGCTTCTACTATGACCTGCTTGATTTTATTGAAAGCCTCCTTCTCAGGTGGATTCCATTTGAAAATCGTATTCTTCTTGATCATCCCCTGTAAAGGCTTGAATATTTGGGAAAACTATGATATGAATTTCCGTACAAAGTTGATTTTCCCAAGGAAAGATTGCATGGCCCTTTCTCTACTAGGAGGTGGAATCTAGGCGATGGACTTAGCCCGCTCAGGATCTACAACAGTGCCCTACTTGGTTATGCTGTGATCTAGCAAATTTCCCTCTGACACGACGAAAATGATTTTCTTCGGGTTGAGTGAGATCCCGTACCTCCTGTATCTTTCGAAAATTTTCTTGAGGTGGCGTAAGTGATTGCCCCGGTGTTTCGAAAACACGGTGACGTTTTCCAAATATACTACCACGCTCCACCCTATTAGACCATGAAAATCTATATCCATGGCCTGTTGGAAAGTTGCGCCAGCGTTTATTAATCCGAAGGGCATGCGCCTGAAAGAAAAAGTTCCCCATTTAGTCCGGAATGTAGTTTTCAATCTATCGGGCTCAGCTACCAGCACTTGGTTGTAATCGGAGAAACCATCCAACAAGGAGAACATTTCGGATCTAGATAAGGCTTGCAATATTTTTTCTATAGGGGGCACCGGGTAATTATCTTTGTCTGAGGCCCTATTTAGATTTCGAAAATCCACGCACAAACGTATCTCGCCATATTTTTTTCCATACTGGGACCAGATTTGATACCCAAGTGGAGCGCTGAACTTTGAAGATGATGCACACATCCAAAAGCTTCTTAAGTTCTTTCTAAATCATCGAGTCTAGTGTAGGATGCACTTTTCTTATCTTTTGCTGGAAAGGCTTCACTCCTTCCCTCATAGGTATCACATGCTGAATAATTCGAGTATCATACGTACGTAGATCATCATACGTCCAAGAAAAAATATCTCGATACTTCCAGAATAGTTGGGTGAAAGCTTGCTTCTCTTGGTCGGAACAATCTTTCCCAAGGTTGATGAACTTCAGATCCTCATCTGATCCTAAGTTCACCCGTCGATGTGCCAAGGTGGAACTTTGTATTTTGGTATTTGGGGGCCTGTAGAAATTCTTTTGCAGGTCAAACAGTTTTTCAAGTGACACTATTCCCTTGGGCATGGGATTTTCTTTGCGTTTATCATGTTCTTCTTGCAAAGCTTGATCATGGTTCGCTTCTTCTATCACCGCGTCTTTGAACACCTTGGTGTTGAGCATGAATTCCAGTATCTGTTGGTCATCATCAATGACGCATAAATTAGTAATGTTATCTGGCACAGATGGTTTATACATTATTTCAATAGAAAATCCATCCCTTAGAGGGGTGAACCTAGCAGCAACATTAGCCAGAGTATCAGCTGCTCTGTTATGCATTCTAAGCATAGATTTGATACAAAACGCATCAAAAGCAGAAATTAGACGCCATACCTCTTGTTGATAAGCTTTTAAGTGCAGAGACAAGCAATGGATGGTATTGCATACCTAACGAGTGATGATCTCAGAGTCTTCGATGACCTTTAAGAATCTTACCTTTAGGTCCAGTGCCTTCTTAAGTCCGAGGACTAAGGCTTCATATTCGACAGTATTGTTGGTGCACTAGAATTCTAGCCAACACGAAATCAAGAACTTGTTCTTCTGGGGGTCTAACAGGATGCAGCCCACGCCAGCTCCGTCATGTGTCTTGGAACCGTTATAATACAAGGTCCACACATCATCTTTTGGTTCCTCCGGAGCTGTGGGTTGGGGAGGGATTTCAGCTTGGAGTATGATGAGAACAGCTTGGTCTTCCACGACGAGTATTAGCTCTGATTGGACCTGTTGGGGTTCCCATGTTTTGGCCAGGTTGACAGAGACCAAAAGATGAGACAACATAGAACCACTTTCAGACCTTAGGATCTAGCCCTCCTAGGTCTAGAGAGGGATCTCTCTATATGAGTAAAAGTGTATGTCTTTGAAGCTCTAAGCTGTGATTTTAGGCTAGTTGTAGGCTCATGGTTGTTTGTTTGATTGTTTGTGTTTGGTTAGAGGGAATCAGGAAAAGAAGGACCACTATAAGACAAGGATGAGCAAAGAGGAAGCTTAGGAAGAGACAAATAACTCAGAGAACATCAAAGCCATTGGGCTATGGAGTCAAGAAAGGATTTATTTGTAATCAATGTGCAAGCTTTCAATTGGGCTAGTCATATAGAGCATTTGGATCTTGAAGGAGATATTTGGAATGGGACATTAAGGGTTGAAAATGAAAGGAGGAGGACCAACCAACTCTGTCTATAGATCAGGCCAGAGTTCATTTAACTCCAGGCCTGCTTGGAAAAAATTAGAGGCAAAACAAGGGATCTTGGAAAGATTAGCTAGTCATGCAAAGATCCTAGTGGACAAGGCTAACACTAATCCCCAGTGTTCCCAAACCTTCCAGCTAAATCCTACCAAGAACATCTAAACATGGACTTCATCAATTCATACATCAGAGAGCAGGAAATATCATCCACTACACTGGTTAAATCAATCGAAATCAATATTCAGATACACATATAAGCAGAAAACATTGAGGCAGGGAGAGCAGGAAATATAAGGCACCTATCAAGGGTGAATCCTATATTATACTTCTGTTGCCTACCAGCAGAAATGAAATGAAATGTAGCATGCAATGAGAGCAAGTCAATCACAAATATAGAGAAAGAGGAAACATCACCAGCTGCTTTAGATCAGGATCCAAAGAAACATGCTTGTCATATTAAAAACAACACCAATCAGGTACATCATAGCCCATAGCTTGAACATTCAGTCTGAATACATCTAGTCTCAGTCTATTTTACAATGTTACACAGAGAACTTGTCTCAAGAGGAAAATACTTGCGCTCCACTGATTTCTCATCAACAACCATTACAATGTTTCCTTCTATGCTTTATAGCAAAGGGTGAGCCTAAGATCGACTGAAGGAGTAGGTGAAAATTAAATGTATCTTTAAGCACAACAATGAATGCAGGGCCGAAACCCATTCTGCCTGACATGCTGTATATTTAATCTCTGTCACCTTCTTTGTGACAGAATGATCTGCTCCAGATTTGATCTTGACATCTTTTGGCTGAAGTACTCCTGGTGTCTTGAGCAAAAATAAAATAAACTACTGAAAGGTCTGTCACATAAATGCTCCGGTGGTTTTGAACTGTTGTCTGGTGGAATTCTCTTCAGGGACACGGTGTGTAAATAAAACAGTATGGGTGCCCTGTACCTGATAAAGGAAAAACATTCTACTGACGAAAACCCTGATATTACCTTTTGCCTGTGCTCAGGATCCTTTGATCAATTCTCGGGATCTGTGATCTGCTGTTCTTCCTTTGAAAACACTGATTTAAGGCTCTGGATCTTCGTTAGCGTGCCTTAAGCTCCCTTTTGCTCTGTACTGGAACGCTCTGCTGCTTCAATTCCATCTCTGATAGGTTAGCTCGGGTTTAATGGTGATGGGAGATTTCCTACAGAGTTCAAACTCTATTCCTTTAATGAACATCTCATCTCCACCTTCCCGGGCCTTTGTTCATAAATTCAGCCGCTGTGGATGATCTTCCTCAGATTCAGTTGTCCTGGTAGCATGGAAGTGTATCACGGTGGCCATTCTTTCTTTATAAACCTACAGTAAACACGAAGACCGTGAAGAAATCCATGGACAAGGGTGGCGGGTGATGTAGATGGGAGAAATGGACGTGCAATCAGTGACATGGTAGAAGAAAACGCAGAAGAATGGTGAAAAAATGCTCAGGTAGGTAATTGACGGAACACATAATGAAAACGAATGAGAAAACATTAAAGAACATGAAAAGAATCAAATATACGCGATGTAATGGGAGAAAGTACGGATGAAACACGTGGGGGTGACGTTGCGGGACGAAGAACGATGGACGGGTGACGTGGAGGTCCCGGGGCAACGGAATGGTCAACAATGAACAGATAGATCTGGACCGTCGATCGGGCGAAAATCAAAGGCAGAGAACGACGGAAGGCGGGCCCGCGGGTACGATGGATGGGTGTTAAATGGTGTGCAGCTTCGGGAGATGACAGCCGTTGGATTAAGTGCGTAGGATCGGACGGCGGTGATTGATTCCGCTGCATATATTTGGCCGAAATTTAATGTGCGGGGAGAGCGGAGGCCCGAGTTAAAACACGCCCATCTCCAGAGTACGATGGCCATTGGATGAGGGCTCCAAGATCTTACGGCTATCGTGAATTCCGCTGCCTGGCTTTCGTCCGGGAGATAATGCGCGAAATGGCGGTTTTTAGAATAGTACAGGAGGATGCGTGGCAGGAGATGAGTGGAATTGCTGGGTCTCCGAGGAAAACCGCCAAGCGCGCGGGGGCGGTGCGGAATAAACCGGCGGTTTCTGGGCGGATGACGTATGGCTGGCGGGGTCCACCATTTTTGGCGCGCTCCGCGCCGTCGATCTGTCAGGCGAATGGACGGCGGAGATGGACTACGGGGGGGCCAAGGTGTATGAGCATGAGATTTTGGAGTGACCCCCCGTAGTGAATAGCAGTCGTTCGATCGGGTGAGATCTATGGCTGAGGTTGCGCCCGAAATGGATCTGTGATAAGCACCTTTCAAAACTAGGCTATGGTCATAGAATCGGGTCACGTGGAAGATAAAGGAGTGTGGGGCTACGGCCTAAGGGGCTAGGACTCGAAAACATAAAATTTATCATTTTAATTCATTTTTAATGCGTTTTGGGGGCAATCAAAAGGTAACGGTAGGGGAGATGGAGGGGGAAACAAGGGAAATAAGGGAGATGGGAAAATTTAAAGGGGATTTTTGGGGATTTAGGCATAGAGAGGGGGAATCTTGGGGGGGAAGAAAGGAATTCGGATAAAGGGCAGAGAAGGGGAATTGATGTATTTCGCAGGGGTAAAGGAGGGAATAATAGGCCCTTTTTGAGCAATGTACTAGCAGAGAGGATTTGTATTAGGCACAACAATTGAGAGACTTCAAGGAGGATGGGTTTTTAGGGAAAGGCCTCCCTTGAAGGCTCAACAATCATTCAGCCCCCAGCTTGCTTGTCAAGAATTTCATAGGGGGGCTAACAGTGGCTCCACATGGGGATGGCTTCTCCTTGGAGGAGTCAAGAAACCAGATATGATCTTTAGAGTAGGCCAGATGCTTGCTATCATAAGCCATCTTTCTTCTTCAATTTTAGCTGCCACAATATGATAGAAACATCAGCAAAAATATTTCCCAACCAATCTACCTACCCAAACTAAAGTTCTACAATTTTCCCTTGGGTGCATTTGAACTAGAAGACCCTTTACATCATTTTATTTTTATAAACAGAAAATAAACCTATTCTAAGTCTACCCTTATTACTCCATGAGACCAGATTAGGCTATTGGCCTCATAAGCTTCTCTACCTACACTACTACCTGCTAGGATTAGACTGTCTAGCAGGTTTCTTCACCTACATTCTAAGACATGAAATTTAAAACAGCCAAGCCAGGATTAGACTGTCTGACTTGCTGGAGTGGGATCTTGAAAACAAAACTGTGAAGGCATGAAATCTATAGTTCTGACATATCCTTCTTTCTTTCTGGTGACTCAGGTTTTGAGCATATTTGAGTCACCTCTTTTCTTTGCTTCAGCTCTGGTTTTGGGCATATTAGAGCTGGTTCTTCTTTCGCTGCTGATCCAGATTTTGAGCTTATTAGGACCAGCTGTTCTACTTCTTTTGACTCGGATTTTGATCAGGTTTGAGCCATGCTTTTTACTTCAGAGGTTCATGTTTTGAGCATATCTGAACCTCTCTTTTCATTCTGTTTTTTGGAACATTTTCTCTTTTCTTGAAATAAAAAATAAAGGCTGCAATGGTATGTACAATGGAAATGAAACTAGAAAATGAGCATTAGCAGAAATAATGCTTGAGCATCCTGCCATTGACAGGACCCCAAAACAGCTCAGAACCATCAATTTCTTGCAAGAAAAATGCATTATGACCCACAGTGGCTTGAATGATGAATGGACCTTGCCACAAACTGTCAAATTTTCCATGTTTACCTTTGTCCTCTCTTCTTGAATCCCATCTCAGAACCTTATCTCCAACCTTGAAATATGAAGCTTTGGTTCTCTTGTCAAACTGTCTTTTGATGCCTTCTTGTACTCTGACAGCTCTTCTATAAACCTGCTCTCTTGTTTGCTGCAGATGGATTGTTTCATTAATTCTCCTTATCATGATGTCCTCTTCTGATTGGATCTCCTGAACAAGTTTTATCACTGGAACTCCAAGACTAGTAGGAAACACTGCTTCAGTCCCATAAACCAGCTGAAAGAGTGACATGCCAATAGATTTCTTTGTAGTGAGCCTGTCTGCCCACAAGGCATGTATCAACTTTTTATGCCATGATCTTTTGTTCTCTTCCAGCAGCTTCTTCATGATTGTAACAAGGCTTTTATTTGATGATTCAGCTAGGCCATTACCCTGAGGGTAATAGGCAGTTGAATGTCCAAGTTCTATTCCGTACTTGTGACAGAAATCAATCATTCTTTTGGATCCGAAAGCAGTAGCATTGTCAGTGATTATTTTCCTTGGACAACCAAAATGTGATAAGATGAAGTATTCTAGGAACCTAATGATGAAAGAGTCGGTGGCATTCCTAGAGGGTATAGCTTCTATCCATTTAGTGAAGTAATCTGTGGTAGTCAGGATCCATTTATGTTGTCCAGAGGAGGCAGGATGAATCTCTCCTATAAAGTCTAGGCCCCATTGCATGAAGGGACCTTCTATGGTGATCGGTTGCAGAGGGAGGGGAAGGAGCTTTCTTTTTCCCTCGAAGATTTGGAATTTGTGACAGGCAAGTATCATTTTATGGACATCACTGAAGAGGGTAGGCCAGTAGTAACCAGCCCTGAGTATCTTATTTGGAGTGGTTTTCCAACTCAGGTGGCCTCCACATTCCCCAGCATGGAACTCCTGTTTGATTCTTTCAGCTTCAGTTTCAGACAAACATTTCAGCAAAAGGCCATTTGGATTTTTCCAATATAGAATTTCATTCATAATGCAGTAATTTCGAGCTTTGGGTTTTATGAATCTGGCCTTTTTTTTGGATAGTTCTGGAGGGGCATTGAGGTTAGTGAGCACGTAAAGGATATCAATATACCAAGGAGAGTTCTGAAACTGCTCCTCAACAGTTGGATGGGGCAACCCTTCCTACTCATCTAAGGCATTTATCATGTTAATGTCAAGGGCCTATAGATTAGATTCAACCATTAATTGGGCCAGGCCTTGACCTTTGATTAGTTTGGTGGGTTTTATTTCAATGTCATATTCTAAAATTGTAGCAATCCATTTGCCCCTTTTCCCATCAGGGTCTTGGGACAAGATATCCTTAACCACTATATTTGGCACATAGGCAATGGTGTGAGAATGCAAAATGTACACCCTGAAGTCTTTTAAGGCCTTAATCAGAGCATAGGCTTGCTTTTCCATGATGTTGTACTTCAAGGGTGCATCTCTTAAGGGTTTACTGAAGAAGGCTATAGGCTGTTCATTACCTTCTAAATTTTTTTGCAGCAAAACTGCAGCTATTGTGTGTTGGGAAGCAAATGAGAAGATCAGAAAATATTTTGAGAAGTCAGGGCTGACAAGGACAGGGGCCTGAGTGAGTGCAAGTTTTACTGACTCAAAATATTTCCTGGCTTCAACAGTCCACTTAATTCCTGCATCTTTCTTTAGAATTTCAGTCATTTTTCTAAGATGCTCTGCCAGGTTAGGAATGAATCTCCTGAGGAAATTGATCTTCCTTATAAAGGACTGCAACTCCTTGATGTTTATTGGATGTGTAATTTGAAGTATTCCCTCAACTCTCTGCGGGTCTATCCTGATCCCTTTCTCAGATATAATGTGGCCCAGAAGTTTACCTTCTTACAGCCCAAAAACAATTTTCTTAGGATTTAGGGACAGACCATACCTTCTACATTTTTCAAAAACTTTCCTCAGATGTTTCAAAAGTTAGTTTTCGGTTTTAGAAAATACAGTCAAGTCATCCAAGTAGATAACTATGAAGTGTCCTATCTCCTCTAAGAAAGCTATGTCCATCTCTCTCTGGAAGGTAGCTCCAGCAGTCATCAGTCCAAAGGGCATTTTCACATACATGAAGGTGCCCCATGGAGTGGTGAAAGCTGTTTTGAGTTGATCTTCTGGGAGTACCAGAACTTGGTTATATCCTGAAAAACCATCAAGCAGGGAGATTCTTTTGGAGCCCACTACCTTTTGTAGGATTTGTTCCATTCTAGGCAAAGGGTAGTTGTCTTTCAAGGAGGCTCTATTCAGGTTTCTGAAGTCTATGCATAGCCTGATTTCCCCTGTATTCTTCCTTACAGCCACTAAGTTTGAAACCCAATCAGAAAACCTTACAAGGACTATTATGCCTGCATCATACATCTTCCTGATCTCTTTCTCTACAGCAGGCAGTTGTTTTGGATTGATTCTTCGAAGTTTTTTTCTGAAAGGCTTCTGATTTTCCTTTAGTGGTATCTTATGTTGTATGATGTTGGTGTCATAGACCTTTAAGTCTTCATAGCTCCATGCAAACACATCAATGAATTCCCTAAAAAGGTCAACGTACTTCTTCTTCATGTCTGCAGGTATAGACTTAGCCAGTTTTATCATTTTGGGTTTATCTTCAGTGCCAATGTTGCATTCTTCCACATCAGAATCAGCATGTTTGATTGCGGGCTTTTTTGCTACGTCATCAAAGTCAAAAAGGTCCTCTAAGGGTGCCAGGGCTCTAGGTATGTTCTTATCTTTGGCCTGCAACACCTCTACTTCTTCTGTATCCGTGTTTTCACAATTTTTGTTAAAAGTTCCAGTTTTCTCGGAAAAAGAATTTATTTCTATGTTACAAGGTGTTTCTTGTTCATCTAGGGGATCCTCGCTTGGGCAGTTATCATCAGAATTTTAGTCTAAATCCGACAATTCAAACTCATTCCTGCCCACCAGGAAATCTTCGATCTGTTTGTCTCCCTCAAAGACCTGCCAATATTTCTCATTGTCTGGCACTGCAGGCCTGAATTTGGTCTGAATGATAATTTGTTGGTGAACTGGGGCCTTAGGATATGAGCTATCTAGGCAAGATAATCCATTTGCAACTGCGTTTTGCCCCCTAGGAATGAATACTAACTCATATTCAACAAAAGTTTTCAGCAAATCTAGAGTATCATTCCTGTATGCCCTAAGCCTGGGGTGTTTTGCTGAATATTCACCATTCACCTGTTTGATCACTAACTCTGAGTCTCCTCTCACAGCTATCCTATGGGCTCCTAATTTTTTCAACAGATTTAAGCCCAAGATGAGAGCCTCATATTCTGCAATGTTATTTGTGCATTTGAAATGCAGATTCACAACGTGGCTCTCTGCATGGTCATTTCATGTGTTACGTAGCCACACTCCTGCTCCAGCACTCTGCCTAGTACAGGACCCATCAAAGTTCATTTCCCACAGGGGTTCGTTGTTTACTTCGTCTTCACCCCCTCCCCTATAGCTGGGTTCGCCATTATGTTGAGTTGTGAGGTTTGTGCTAGGAGGGGGGTCATTTCGTGGTTCATTATGAGCATGGAGATCAGGGAGGTGGCTAGCTTGCTGTTTTTGTTCTGTTTTTGTTTCATTCAGAGTTATATTTTCAGCAGTTTTCCCATGGTCTTCTTCTTTGTATTCTTCCAGGGTAGCCATTATGTTGAAATCCATGGGCTGTGTTTGTATTTCCATTATTTGGCCTCGGCTCTTTTGAGGATTGGTCATTGTAGAGGATAAAAGAGTATAGATCTTTATGTACAGAGTATAATGGTGAGTTTTCAGGTTTCTTGGGGCTACTGACTAAGAATTTAATCTAAGACTCTCTATACAGTCTTCTAAGTTGGCCAAATATAGGGATAGTGGCATAAGAGCCATCCATCTGCATTGTTCCCTGCAGTTTGGCTCCCCATGATCTAGATAGCAGCATGCCATACTTGGTGGCACATCTGCTACCACCACATCCATGACCATACATTTCACAGGAATCTGAGTCAAGCTCACACATAAGTCTTTGATGAGGCCTAGGCATTTTACTCTACTAGAGTCAAATGAATATAAGTATTTGTAGGGTCTGGTGATTTCTAGGCCTAGCCTCTCCATCACTACCTTGGGAATTAAGTTGTGAGACGCTCCAAACATGCATGGCATTGTGAAAGATCTTGTTATGAACATTAAGACTGATATAAAAAGGTGGAACTACCCCTTCCTGAAATTTTCCCTCAATTTTGGGACCAAAGAGGAGGGCAGGCTGATCATCATTCAAATTTACAGAATCATTCATTTCTCCCAGATTTAATGCTTTCAAAATTTGGCCTTTATATACATCCTGAGTGGCCAGCTCAAATAATGGTACAGAGATTTTGATTTTTGCAATCTCACTCTCTAGATTGAAAGTGGACTGGGCCTTTGTAATGTTCAATTCTGTTTTATTTTCTACTGCCTTAGTAGCTGGATCAATTTGTGATTTCTCACTATGTACAACATTTGGAACAGTTGTATCAGGAGTACTAACTGAAGTGTTAGTACTGTTGGTTGGTTGACTTCTTTTTTCATTGTCTTGGTTGTCCTTCTCCTTATGTTTACCAGAACCTTCAGCTGCTGTTTTGTCGTCTGCAGCAGATGCTTTAGAGGATTTATCAGGTCTTTTCTTGATGGTTACCTTAGGAGTCTTTGTTTTTAGAGTATCTTGGCTTTTCTTGCTCCTAAGTTCATATTGTTCCCTGACCTGCAACATGGAATTTTCAAATCCTATTCTGTAGTCTTCAGTTTCTAACCGTTCCTCCTCCCAATATGTAGGTGAGGGATGATCTTCCTCTGAATCACAGTTAAGGACTGAGTCCTCTACTTAAAAAATGTTTATTGTATTCCCTTCAGACTCTTCAATGATTCCCTCATCTTCATCTAAAATTTTTTCTTGAAATGGGGGGATAATTTGTTGGTCTGACTCTCTTTGTCTGTTGGGAGCAGCATTGTTTCTTCTAATATTTTGGTTGTTGTTTTGGAAAACCATCCTCTTTATCATTTGTTGAAGTTATTCCACATTCTTAGACAGTCTATCGTATTTGGGATCAGATGTGGAAGCTACATTTTCATCCCTATATGTTACCCTTTTTTCAGCTTTTAATCTTGCCCTTTTTTCCATCAGGTTTGCTTCTATGGTTATTGCTCCTTTCTGCATGTCTTCCAGGGTGGTATACTCTTTATCTCTAAGCTCATAGGCCAGGTCAGCATGAAATCCATCAGGATACTTAGCCAGGGCCATACCTTGTGGAGGTTTCATGTGTGGAGGGAGGGCATTGTAGATGCTATTGAATCTAGTGGTGTAATCGTGAACACTCTCTCCTACGTTCCTCTTAAGGGACATGTATTATACTAGGAGCTGGCGAGTGTTGGCTCTAACCTCCCATTTGTTTATAAAGGTCTAGTATAATGCAGGGAGATCTTGAATGCTGCCACGAGGTAAACTCTTAAACCATTTCTTTACCTCACCTTCTAAGCTTTGGGCAAAGATCCTCATTTTGATTGTTTCATCATCAATTTCCATATAGTCAAAAGAGTCCTCCATCTTATCTACATGTTGCTGAGCTGTTATGGACTCTTTAGCAGTGAAGTGTGGGATTTTTGACTGATAATCGTTGGGTAAAGGTAACAAGGGTTGAGGTAAAAGCAAAGGTGCATACCAGGCTGCCATAATGATGTTCTGATGGGGTATAGGGTTAGCTTGAGCAGCTGGTATTTGGATGATAGGGATGTTTGGACCAGCAGAACTCTGTTGAGCGGATCTAGGGTGAGAGAGCCCCAAGTTGTGAAGGAAGTGAAAATCAGGTGGTGTAGAAGGAGGGGTCTCACTGTCCCTATTGTTTTGACCACTGTTAGATGGTGTATTGTAAACTTCAAAGTCTTGCTGGTCTAGATGATTGAATGACCTAGTTCTCGGTAGTCTATTAGGTATGTCTAGGTCAGGGAGGACATGTGCTAGAGCGGTTAGGTTTTCTGGTGCAGAATTTGCTCTAAGAATGTGGCTGGAAATGGTTGGTCTTTTAGATGTAGGAGCTCCTCTGAGGATACTCTCTGGATTTTCAACTATTTCTGGTGGGTCAGGGTTTGGATAAGCTCTTGTGTGGATGGTTCTGAAAGCCAGAATGTTGTTTATAAGCCAAGCAGCTTAGCCCTACTCGTTACTTCTACTATGGTTAATGTTTTCTCAGGAGCTGGCCTCCTAGTGGAGTCTGATCGTGAAACCAAGATAATCAGCAGGCCTACTAATCACCAGTGGAGTCTTTCAGTTAAGGAGCAATGGAGTCGCCAGGTGGAGAGTTTAGGATGTTTCTAAGGGGTACACTGTCCACCATAGTGATCAGGCACTATCACCTTTCAGGAATCTCCTCCAAAACAGCAAGCTCCAACCAGAGATTGACTGGGAGGGCATTTACCAGATATGTCACCTCTGAAAAGAGGATGAGATCTGGAGGCTACCTGGCCCTTTCCAGGCTCTATCTAAGAGTATGGTGGATATTCAAATATGGAGGTTGATTCAAGAAAGGGGTGACTTACTGTCAACCTGACCAAAGTTCTAAGTTTCTGAGTCTTGGAAGTATGTAAGGTCAAATGTACTCAGAAACTCCCCAACGGAGTTGCCATTATGTTGGGGTTCCCATGTTTTGGCCAGGTTGAAAGAGACCAAAAGATGAGACAACATAGAACCACTTTCAGACCTTAGGATCTAGCCCTCCTAGGTCCAGAGAGGGATCTCTCTATATGAGTCAAAAGATATATCTTTGGAACTCTAAGTTATGATTTTAGGCTAGTTGTAGGCTCAGGGTTGTTGGTTTGATTATTTGTGTTTGGTTGGAGGGAATCAGGGGAAGAAGGACCAATATAAGACAAGGATGAGCAAAGAGGAAGCTTAGGCAGAGACAGATAACTCAGGGAACATCAAAGCCATTGGGCTATGGGGTCAAGAAAGGATTTATTTGTAATCAATGTGCAAGCTTTCAGTTGGGCTAGTCATCTAGAGCATTTGGATCTTGAAGGAGATATTTGGAATGGGACACAAAGGATTGAAAATGAAGGAGGAGAACCAACCAACTCTGTCTATAGATCAGGCCAGAGGTCATTTAACTCCAGGCCTACTTGGACAGAATTAGGGGTAAAACAAGGGATCTTAGAAAGGCTAGCTGGTCGTGCAAATATCCTAGTGGACAGGCCTAACACTAATCCCCAGTGTTCCCAAACCTTCCAGCTAAATCTTACCAAGAACATCTAAACATGGAATTCATCAATTCATACATCAGAGAGCAGGCAATATCATCCACTACACTGGTTAAATCAATTGAAATCAACATTCAGATACACATATAAGCAGAAAACATTGAGGTAGGGAGAGCAGGAAACATAGGGCACCTATCAAGGGTGAATCCTATATTATACTTATGTTGCCTACCAGTAGAAATGAAATGAAATGGAACATAACATAAGAGCAAGTCAATCACAAACACAGAGAAAGAGGAAACATCACCAGCTGCTTTAGATCAGGATCCAAAGAAACATGCTTGTCATATTAAAAACAACACCAATCAGGTACATCATAGCCCATAGCTTGAACATTCAGTCTGAATACATCTAGTCTTAGTCTATCTTACAATGTTACACAGAGAACTTGTCTCAAGAGGAAAATACTTGAGTTCCACTGATTTCTCATCAACAACCATTACAATGTTTCCTTCTGTTCTTTATAGCAAAGGGTGAGCCTAAGATCGACTGAAGGAGTAGGTGAAAATTAAATGTATCTTTAAACACAACAATGAATGCAGGGCCGAAACCCATTCTGCCTGACATGCTATATATTTAATCTCTGTCACCTTCTTTGTGAGAGAATGATCTACTCCAGATTTGATCTTGACATCTTTTGGCTGAAGTACTCCTGGTGTCTTGAGAAAAAATAAAATAAACTACTGAAAGGTCTATCACATAAATGCTTCGATGGTTTTGAACTATTGTCTGGTGGAATTCTCTTCAGGGACACGGTGTGTAAATAAAACAGTATGGGTGCTCTGTACCTGATAAAGGAAAAACATTCTGCTGATGAAAACCCTGATATTAACTTTTGCCTGCGCTCGGGATCCTTTGATCGATCCTCGGGATCTGTGATCTGATGTTCTTCCTTTGAAAACACTGATTTAAGGCTCTGGATCTTCGTTAGCGTGCCTTAAGCTCCCTTTTGCTCTGTACTGGAACGCTCTGCTACTTCAATTCCATCTTTGACAGATTAGCTCAGGTTTAATGGTTATGGGAGATTTCCTACAGAGTTCAAATTCTATTCCTTTAATGAACATCTCATCTCCACCTTCCCGGGCCCTTGTTCATAAATTCAGCCGCTGTGGATGATCTTCCTCAGATTTAGTTGTCCTGGTAGCATGGAAGTGTATCACGGCGGCCATTCTTTCTTTATAAACCTACAGGAAACACGAAGACCGTGAAGAAATCCATGGACAAGGGTGGCAAGTGATGTAGATGGGAGAAATGGACGTGCAATCAGTGACATGGCGGAAGAAAACGTAGAAGAATGGTGAAAAACTGCTCAAGTAGGTCATTGACGGAACACAGAACGAAAACGAATGAGAAAACATTAAAGAACACGAAAAGAATCAAATATATGCGATGGAATGGGAGAAAGTACAGATGAAACACGTGGGGGTGACGTGGTAGGACGGAGAACGATGGACGAGTGACGTGGAGGTCCCGGGGAAACGGAATGGTCAACAATGAACAGACAGATCTGGACCATCGATCAGGTGAAAATCAAAGGCAGAGAACGACAGAAGGCGGGCCCGCGGGTACGATGGACGGGTGTTAAATGGTGTGCAGCTTCGGGAGATGACAGCCGTTGGATTAAGCGCGTAGGATCGAACAGCGGTGATTGATTCCGTTGCATATCTTTGGCCGAAATTTAATGTGCGGGGAGAGCGGAGGCCCGAGTTAAAACGTGCGCATCTCAAGATCTTACGACTATTGTGAATTTTGCTGCCCGGCTTTCGTCCGGGAGATAATGCGCGAAATGGCGGTTTTCAGAATAGTACAGGAGGATGCATGGAAGGAGATGAGTGGAATCGCTGGGTCTCCGGGGAAAACCGCCAAGCGCGTGGGGGCGGTGCAGAATAAACCAGCGGTTTCTGGGCAGATGACGTATGGCTGACGGGGTCCACCATTTCGGACGCGCTCCACGCCGTCGATCTGTCGGGCGAATGGATGGCAGAGATGGACTACGGGGGGGCCAAGGTGTACGGGCACGAGATTTTGGAGCGACCCCCTGTAGTGAATAGCAGTCATTCGATCAGGTGAGATCTATGGCTGAGGTTGCGCCCGAAATGGATCTGTGATAAGCGCCTTTCAAAACTAGGCTATGGTCATAGCATCGGGTCACGTGGAAGATAAAGGAGCGCGGGGCTACGGCTTAAGGGGCTAGGACTCGAAAACATAAAATTTATCATTTTAATTCATTTTTAATGTGTTTTGGGGGCAATCAAAAGGTAACAGTAGGGGAGATGGAGGGGGAAACAAGGGAAATAAGGGAGATGGGGAAATTTAAAGGGGATTTTGGGGGATTTAGGCATAGAGAGGGGGAATCCTGGGGGGGAAGAAAGGAATTCGAATAAATGGAAGAGAAGGGGAATTGATGTATTTCGCAGGGGTAAAGGAGGGAATAATAGTCCTTTTTTTAGAAATGTACTAGCAGCGAGGATTTGTATTAGGCAAAACAATTGAGAGACTTCAAGGAGGATGGGTTTTCAGGGAAAGGCCTCCCTTGAAGGCTCAACAATCATTCAGCCCCCAGCTTGCTTTTTAAGAATTTCATAGGGAGGCTAACAGGACCTCTGGGCTTACTAGGGACTGAGGGGGATGGTAACATCTGAATATGGCCTCTAAGAAACACATGCCGAGCTCCTCTTGGGAAAAGCTGACAGGTTCATTAGTAGCATCCAAATCAGTGACAGTATGATTCATATAAGGTTCACTTTCAACCCTAATTTGGTTGTTTCGGCCCTTGTAGGGAAGCCATAGGTGGGACCAATCGGTAGCAAAGTACCCTTGTAGCTTACTGGACCAGTCCTTGCTAAGAAATAGATCATAGGCTTCCGGGATGTCTACGACTACAATGTCTATACATTGGTGGACCCTAGAATCAGAAGATAGGCAGATGATGACATTATTCAGTTCTCCTACAGCGGGCACTTGCGATCTGTCAAGCTAAATGATCTTAGCATCAGTTTTCTCCAGGCGAATGTTCAGATTTTTACAAACAGACAGGGGCATGACATTTGTGGACGCGCTGGAGTCAACCAGGCAGTTATGGACGTTGAAGTTGAAAAATTCAAACGACAAGAGGAAGGGAGGAGTGGATCCCCTGGAGTTCGCATTTATAGTGTTTACAATAGACTGGAAACTTGGACTAGATTGTGCAGATGTGTTGCTCACAGGTTTAGTGGTCGAGGGATTGGTGAAGGCATTGAGAATAAGTTCTTGTTGGTTGGTGATGTGGGCAAGCTCGTAAAGGGAGATGTTGGCTTTAGTTTTCTTTATGTATTCAAAAATGTTGTAACTAGAATCAGAATGAGGAATAGTCTCAGTGGGGGTTTTGGGCGACCCTACCGGCAGGTTTCTCTTTTGGTTTACTCGGGTGTTGTTGGGAGTGGACTTCTCAGGAATAACAGATTGTTGTTCATTCCCTGGGGGTAAGATTTTCCTTAAGAAGGCCCTCTTCTTCTCCTTGAGGACTGTTCAGAAACTGGTAATTTGATTCTAAGGCCATAATTTCGCATGGGCTTGACCTTAGGATCGTCAGCCATGTTGATATCAGTGATGGTATGGGTGCTTTCCCCACGGATTACATCAAACACAAGGATGGAAGATCCTAGTTCTTCATCAGGGGGAAGATCTTCTTCATTTTCAAAGACATCATCCTCTCCTGCGTCCCCTGGGGTTTGATCGTCCAGAAGTTGATTTACTGCTGCAGTCGTTGCCAATCCATTGGGGGCATGTCTTTTCAGAGTGGGAAGCCTGGTGGAAAGAACAAAAATTATCTTTTCCGATTTCCTCCACGTTGAGAACAGTGTTTGGGTTTGATGGAGGCCGGCTGGCGGTGGGGTTATTCTTTCTGAAAAAGGGCTTTTGCGTCTTAGTGCCAGTAGTGGATTCAATGCCCTTTCTCTTCAGGTCAGAGACTTCGTTGGTCAATAGCTTAAGGGTCTTCACTATACTCTCGTTGTCAAAATGTATCCTTGTCCTTATCCACGGTTTTGAGTGTGGAAGACTGATTCTTCTTCGAGGTGGGTTTGTGGTCGTCTCTCCCTTCATGATCAATGACCCCTATAGAAAGCATGTCCTTTTCTATGGCAAGGGCGGCCACGTAATTTGCTGCAAGGGTAGCCTTAGCTTCACGTTTTACGAAGATGACAATATCCATGGGAAGAGCCTTTGTGTAGTAGTCTATGGTAATGGAGTCATCCAGTGCCAAGTTGGGGGGAAAATTTTGCAATATGGTGGCAAAGCACTGATTAAAATCTCTGACCTTCTCTTTCTTTTGGCACTTAATGGTACTTAACTCTATGAGGAGCATGGAGGGGGTTTTTTCCTTCGAAAACTTATGTAATAAAATGCGACGGAATTGGTCCCATGACGTTATGGAGGAACTTGGAAGAGAGAGGTACCAGGTGGCCACTTTGTTCTCAAGAGTGTGCATAAAGAGGTGACAAGCAACATCATCTGTTTGAACTCTCATAATTTGTAGTGAAAGATAGAATTTTCTTATGTGGTCCTCGGCCAACGTGCCTTTCTCAGGGTCAAACTTGGGGAGATGCTTTTCAAGGTGCCTAGGCATGCCATGGAGGGACCCCAAGAGATCTAATGGGGAATGGGCCATCCAATCAAGCGGTTGCACCTGCCTGGCATGCTCGTGGTGGCTGATCTCAGATTCAGATTCACTCCCCACGCCTGACGCGGATGCTTCCCCTTCATGGCGAGAGTGATCCTCTTGATGTCCCTCGTGGTTGGCCATATTTCTAAGATATCCCAAATTGTAGATAGGGGGCCTATTTTGGTTTTGACAGCGGTGGGCGGCATGGTGTCCTTGGCCACGACCTCTATCTCCCCTACCTCTATTCCCTTGACCTCTATTTCCCTTGCCTTCATTCCCTCGGCCTCTATTTCCCTCGCCTCCATTTCCTCGTCCTCTATTTCCTTCGCCTCCTCCTGGTGGGTGGCAGACTTGATTGTTGTTATTTTGGGTTTGGTTAGGCTGAGGGTTAGGATGGGGTTCATTCACATTGGGTTCCTCTTCTTCAGCTCCTTGGAGTTCTAGAATAGGTTCGTTATTCTCAAAAACTGTGGTGAGGTCTTCAACCATCAAATTTATCAACTGAGGTAGGGAATTTACAAGGGCACTGTTGCGAGTGAGGTTAAAAGTAGGGGTCCTAGTATGGGTCAAGAAACTCATGACTGGAGTGAATTGCAAATCCCTGATGAGATTGTGAGAAACCGGGCGCAAAACTCTCAACTTCTCTCTGGTGACCTTGTAATAAAGAGCTTCCTTCCCTTGAATATCTTCCAAAGGGGGAGGAATAGTGTTGTCATTTATGACCTCCCCTTGGGGAGTTTGTAACGGAATATTTCTTGTGTGCTGGGAGGCTGCCATCAGGCCCTCCTTCTAGCGCCAATTCTGTTGACAGGAAAATATGTCCGGCCAATAGCAAGGGATCTCCCCGGTAAAAAGTCCCAACTAGACTATAAACCGTTTGGAATAGGGATCCCATCCAGGGTGTGGGTCTGGCTACCGCTTAAGTCTCCTTTCCTTTGGTCTCAATAGAACTCAATGAACCTGCAGACACACGCTTATTCAGACGATACAAGATACATGATGGATGAGTTAAACTAGTATATAACACTATGTGTAGCAAGATGAATAATAAAACATGAAGCCAAAATAAATATTGTTAACAACATATCATTAGGGTCATTCTTGCACGCTATTCTAACCACAGAAGAAACAATTCTTTATGGTTGAACACCCCTCACTTAAATGCTTATGATGGAAATATAAATGTCAGTAAACAAAATTATTAACATTCATTGAGGAAGCGTAAATAAACTTAACATCATTAACACAAGTACAGAGAACTATAATGCATAAATGATGCCATTGGGAACACAGTTTCATAAATCAAAAGATGTTGGAAACTGAAAAAGAAATACTCATAGTGTTTGCATAGAAAAACACATCAGATCCAAAAGAAGTTTAACAAGTATCTGTATTCGTATTCAAAAGAGTGTATTTCTTCTATACAATGCTCTCTAACTCTTTGAGTCCCAGAAAAATGATCCTTTATAATATTCCCGAAGGAAGTTTTATAGACCAAAAATTGCCCTTTGGGTTTCCTGACTTTTCGCCTCCCCAACTGTTGGGCTACCCTGCGACCTGAATGAAGGCTGCGACCTACTACCAAGTGTGACCTGCAACCTATTGCCATCCGATCATAAGAATGGGCATGTGATCGTGAGGTTAGGGGCATCAACTCGTTGCTCTCTGAGAAAGTTCTGCCATGCACGATAATCTGCCGCTATTGGGGAAATCAAGGGAAATTTTTCCCTTAACTAATGCAGAAACTTCAAGGCATTTGGAATCAGAGTCTCTCTTTTGAGCATGACTTGGTTTGCTAAAGAGGCTAGTTTAGTGTAGATCCAAACTGGCGTGACAATGAATTTACCCAAGTTCTCCTGCAATGCTACAAGATTGAGAGTGGCAGCAACTTGTCTAATAGGTTGCAGAAATGTTTGAATCTCCTGATCCACCTATCCCCACATCTTTTCCTCATTCAATGCACCCAGCGATGGAATGTGGTGTAGGGTGTGCATCGAGTCGATGTCGCTGATCAAATTCTCGTATTCGGTCATCACCTTTTCTAGGTCCTTGGATAGCTTATCTTTGGACTGTATTTTAATCCGAATCTGGACCTTGGCATCTTGGGTATGGATCTAGTCTTTCTTGTGCAAGTTTTCTGGAGCCTGGGGGTACCGACCTGTCCATTCTATCATTTTGTCCAAAGCGGCGGAGGCCTCCTTCAGTTTCTTGCTCCTCTGCTTAGTCTCTGCTTGGGCTCTTAGCAAGGGAGAAACTATTTGTTTTATAGTGAACATTTCCCCATAGACCTGCCTCATGGTGACCTTGGACGGTGAGTGGTACTTCGTTAACAGGAGTGATTTTGTCTTGGAGCTATTGAATCTCCTCCTTTAACATTGCCTTCTCTTGCTCTGCCCTTGCCTCCCTTTGCTCTGATTCTTGTAACTTATTTTGTAGAGAGAGGATCTCTCTACTCATTCCGTGGCTGCGGAAAAATTAGTGCCGACTGATGCTATCATTACCAAGTTAGTCCTAGTGTCGAGGACTATATCTTTCTCTATCGCGGCTGTGGATGGGGCGGAAGAGTTTCGTGCCAGGAATCTCCTTTTCTCCTGTCGAATCTTGAAGGAGAATTGATCATATGTGAGCCTTGTAAGGTCAAATAATTCTTCTTCTTGCCCTTCGTAAGAGCTCGCATCGGAGAGTGCAGAACGTGTATTGACTACAGGCACTTCGATGGGCTATAGCTCAGTTAGTGATTTTGTGACTGGGGGAGATGTCTCGATGTTCTTTAATATTCGATCCTCATCTTCTTTTCTTTTCCTTTCTTCCTCCTCTTTTTGAAGCCGCTCTACTTCTTCCTTTTCCTTTTTTTCTTTCCGCTTGCGTTCTGCTTTTGCTGTTGCTTCCTGTTCTGCTTTCTTCTTGCGTTCGGCTTCTACCGCTGCTTCATGTTCTGCTTTCTACTTGTGTTTGGCTTCCACTTGATCTAATTCTATTTTGAGCTACCGTTCCGCCTCAGCCTCAACCTACTGCTCTTCCTTTCTTTTTCTAGCCTCTTCTGCCTGCTTCTTCTTTTGCTCTGACTTCAAGCTCTTTTTACGCTTTTCTTCATCCTGTTTTGTCTTCTTTTCAGTTTCATTCTGAGCTTTGGCCTCCTGCTCTTTCCGTTAGGTAGTAGTGTTGTGGCCTGTGCTGGTTCGAGGCTTCTTGGCCTAAGAATAGGAAGCACCTCCTAATTCACAGATTCTTTCCTCCAATGTGTGATCATCTGGATCTTCCTGATCGGACCACGCACCCTAGGCAAGTTGACTATCCGCATTATACCAATTTCTCTTATCATCCTCGTATGGGCATTAAGTGTGTTGGTAGCTCCATTTGAACTTGGCCCGCTTACAGTGATCAGGGACTATCCTCTCTGGGTCATATGTCTGGTGATCCAATGGCCCTAGGTGAAAACCTCTCATTTCTTCTGCCTCTGCCTCTACCTCTCTGAAATATTTGACCGTGTAGGCACTGTTGGTAACAGGTAGCGAAGGCCATGGCTTCTTCTTCCCTTTAGTGTGGACTTTTGAGAAACCGGTAGTCATTTGAAAACAAACCTTCTGGAGGAGAATATTATCCGTAACATACCGGGGCATAGCGTGGGGAGTCCTGTATGAACAAAAGACCCGAATAAATGTATATTCGGTGAGTGGGAACCAATGCGCCACCTTGAATAACTTCTCCATGGCTCGCCAAGACATCCAAGGAGTGTCTTGGCCAGACAATTTTCTGTAGAGGGCTGGGATGAAGACTTGCGAGATTGGTTCCATGTCCTGCATCTACCTAGAGTCCCAAAATACCTTCATCTCTAAGTGGACTGAGCGTGCCTTCTCTGAATCCTAATTTTGGGCCCATCCCTCAAAGTGGCACCTCGAACAAACAACATCCAACAAGTAGGAAGCCATGTAGAATTCAGAGGAATATCCATCCTCTAGTGCCAGTGCTGAGGATATGTTGGTCTGGAGAGAGGCCATCAGCTTGCTAGCCCGATTGAACCAAGTGCCATGCATAGTGACATACTCCATCAGGGATACCCACATTCCGCTGAAACTAGTGGCGTCGGGATGACCGTATATCCTGCAAAGCATAGTGGCCACCAGCTTATATACCTTCCTAAGACCTGCCACTTGATATTCCTGATCTTTCTTGGCTTTGAACTTTTCGGGCTCCTCCCACCACCCCTTCAGGGTATCTGTTATGGTGACTGTGTGGGTGGTGGCCCATTCTTCTGTGAATACCTCCTCTCGTTCAGGTAGTGCACAGTACAAATGAGCATTCGAGCCCTTGAGAGTCACAAATTCTTTGCCTTTATAGTCCTTGATTACCCACTTTTTGGGGTCGATGTTTTGTATAATCCACTCAACGACCTCCATGCATGGGAATATAGCAGGGTGGGCACCTATGTGGTGGAGCCTTGACCTTTTAACTTGTATGTATTCTTGTCGGTTAGGGAGGTACTTTGGGAATTTTGGCTGAGCAAATTCCTGGTACACTTGATACCAACACATGCTGTCCCCTTTGGAAAATGTATACGAGGTGTCCCTGTAGATTGGGGGCGGGGACATTGGTATATCCATCTCTATGTCTTCTACTTCTAGGTTCTTGTTCTTTCTACAGGTCACTGGAGGTCCCATGTCTCTTGAATATGAAGAGACAGAGACACACTCTAAGTCCGCTTCGAATTCACCTGTCATGTTCATGAAAGAATCCCAAGACAAGAAAGATGCCATAATAATAAAAGCCTAGGCACAATTTATTAGATTTTCCCAACTGAAGACACAGGAAGGGGTGAGTTAGCGTCCTTTGACTGGGTCGCAGGGTCGCAAAGGTCACAAGGTTTGAATTTTCAGGAGGAAGCGCCCCTGCGACCTCGCGACCTTGCGACCAAGTCGCGAGGTCGCCGGGTCGCGAACGCTTGGTAATTGGAGGGAAGTGCGACTCTGCGACTTTGCGACTGGGTCGCAGGGTCGCAAGGTCGCATGGGTTGCAAAAACTAGTTAGTTCGAGGGAAGTGCGAGTCTGTGACTTGCGACTCGGTGGCCGGGGTCGCAGGGTCGCAAGGGTTGTAATTCGCGCTAGGGCTGGCCGGGGGTTTTAGCGCGCGATGCAATCAATGGATTTCCCTCTAAATTTAATAATTCAAGGCTAAGTGAGCCATTAAAAAAGAGGAGGGGAGAAATTTGAGGGGAAGCATACATATCCAAGAGGCTGGATGAAGAATGGTTGTAAGATTGTGCAAGGAGGGGGGAATGTCAGGGCAATTAGGCATCCCAAGCCTTAAAGGGTCAAAGGAGAACATATGATGGATGATTTTAAAGGCTAAGGCAGAGGTAATCAAGGCAAAAAATCCAAAAAGGGAAACAATAGGACAAAACGACAACTTACCTGGGAAAATTGCACTCCAGTAAACCTGTCAGAATCATTTTTTTCTATTGTTGCATGTACAGAATGTGACCTAGCGACCCTCCTATTTATAAAAAGGTCGCGCATGCAAGCCATTAATGAGGTCGCTAGGTCACAAGTTCTGTGTTTCTAGGGAAGGAGTGACCTCGCGACCTGGGGGTCGCGGGGTCGTGATCTTGGGAAATCCGACAAGTTTGCGACTTAGCGACTTAGCGACCTGAGAGGTCGCGGGGTCGCTAGGTCGCAAATCTGAGGAGAATGACCATCTTGCAACTCAGTGACTCTTAACTTCTAAAGATTTTAACTTAGCTTTTTTTGATGCTTAGGGGGCTCCAAAATTTTAGAGGGTCGATTTTGGAGGGTGTTGTAGAGGCTACGACAGGTATCAAGCACCCGGTCAATGAAAGGGAGAGAGAAGTAATCTTTGAGAGTGGCTTTATTTAATTCTTGATAATCGATACAAATACACCATCTTCCATCTTTCTTAGGTACTAGCACTAATGGAGAGACCCACTGACTGTCGGAAATAGGATAGATAAAACTGGCATCCAAGAGTTTCTATACTTATTCCTTCACAATATCTCTTAGAGTTGGATTCATTCGCCTTTGGGGTTGTTAGATAGGTAGGGTTCCTTCCTGAATATAGATATGATGTGTATAAGTTTAAGGAGGAATACCCTTAATATCTTCATAACCCCAAGCAAAGGCACTAAGATGGTTTTGCAACAAATTCACAAGCTGCTCCTGCTAAGATGAGTCCAAATATGAACTAATATGCAAGGATTTACCAGGGCTAATATCAAAAAGAGTAGTGTCAGGCTCAGGAGTACTCAAGGGAGTGGTCAAATGCAGCGGTACAGAAGAATGCGAATCATGATTATCTTGAAAATATAGGCTAAAAATCTGGCTCAATGGCTCAAAATTAGGCATAGTGTCTATATTATTAAGGAAATCTTGAATCTCATATTCTTGTGAAGACCTAGTATAATGATGGATAAAGGAAATGGGCTGAGTCTCCTCATAACTGCTTTGATCCAACCATAAAGTATCTCAAAGGTCCTGAATGGATTTGGTAGGGGGGTATAAGTTAACTTTCTTCCTAGAATCTCCATGCGAAATATACATATCACCAGAATGACATCCAATATATGCATCAGCCATAGCAAGCCATGGTCGTCCCAAGATCAAGGGATGTCCTCCTATAGGGTTCTTTGGTTGAAGCACAATGAAATCAACAGGATATTCCCAAGAATCTAATGAGATGAACACATCATCCAATCCTCCTTCTGGCTAAATTTTAGATCTATCTGCTAATTCAAGCAAAGTGGGAGTAGGGAAAAGATGAGATAACCGAAGTTGATCCATGGTTTGCTTAGTCATGACATTAATGGCTACCCATAGGTCTATAAGAAAATTAGAGACAAGGACATTACCAATATGAACTGAGACAACAGGGTTCCTGGGATCAATATATTTTTCCATAGACACACATCCTGTCATCAAATCTGCTGCCCTACCAACAAATTGAATGGTTTTGGGTTCCACTCTCTTCCTCCCGAGTTTCTTGAGACAGAGTTCCTTAATAATATTGGTACAAATGGGGATCCCTTTAATGGCTTGAAGAAAAGGTATCCTAATGAAAATATTCCAAAGCTCAGATGCCAAACTAGTCTCAGAAATAGGCTCACTTCTTTCCATTACTAGCCTCTCTGGGAAGGGAGGCTAGTTGGAAGAAGATGGCAAGGATTCAGAGGGTAAGGGTTGCTTAGTGACAACTTTTAGAGAATGGTTAAGAGTTTCCTCTTCTCCTTTCTCTTCAACAATCACTATAGGCTGCTCTTGATTTTCTAATGTTACAGTCCTTCCCGATCTTAATTGAATATCATGAATCCCAACTGCAATAGACTGGTACTCGAATGGTAAAGGCGGGTTTGTTACATAGATCATTTGCACTGCTTTATTATTGTTAGGATTGGGCATAGGTTGAGCAGGGAACTGAGGAGGTCGAAATGGTGGAGGTAAAGGAAACGGTGGAGTAGACTGACTCGGAAGTTGAGGCATTGAATAAGGTGTATGCGTAGATGGATATGACTGCATAGGTGGCTGGTAGGAATATGGAGAATGAGTTGGCCCTCTCCAACCTTGTTGCCATGGTTGAGAAGGTTGCCTATGCTGATATTGATTCCCATACTGCCACTGCTGATTAGTGTTAGGATAAGAATATGCATGTGAATTATAACCAAAATAGTGTGGAGAAAATTCAGGAGCCATACCTGTACCTACTTGAGGCCAATTCATTCTTTCTCCCATAGCATACAAGTATTCAGCTTCATGATGTCCCCCTGTAAATACAGCTTTAAGTCTTGGTATAGAGGGACATTTTTTTGTGACATGGTCTTCTGCACAAATAACACACTTATTAATTTCTTTCAAATTAAGAGGACACTCTTTAGGAGGATGCTTGTCTCTACATTTAGGATAGAAAATACATAATGACTCTTGTTCCTTCATGAGTTTTTGCTGAAATTTTAAAGAGTCTAACTGTTTGGTAACAATATTCATTATATCAATTTTCATGTCTTCTAGTTTATTTTCTAGTCCAATAATCATAGCATCAGTAGATTCAGTTTTTATATTTCTATTTCGAGTTACTCTACTAGATCTATATTTATTTCTTGAAAATTTCCTGAATAATTCACAAATTTGTTCAAAATTTTGCTGAGAAATATCACCTTGTCCTAACAGATTTAAATTATTTATAGAATTATCAGTAAGTCCTCTTTAGAACAAGTTTATAATAGTACTGGGATCAAACTTAAGTTTCGACCTTTGTAAAATATACAGAAATATTTCTAGGTAATCTTCAAGAGTTTCATCATCATCCTGTATGATTGTAAAAATCTCATCCTGCATGTCCTGAGTTTTTCAATATTCTTGATATTTAGACAAAAAAACTTTCTTCATTTGATCCTAAGAGGTTATAGTGTTTCCTCCTAACCCCATAAATCAGCGTATAAATGAGTCCTTGAGAGTAACACGAAATAATATTAACTTATAAGCGTCATTTGAATAATCATATCTTCTACACAGAATATCAAACTCAAATAGAAAAGAGTCAGGATCTTCATGAACTTTATCGTGGAAATGAGGGAGAGCTCATGGCGGAATATTATTCATTTGCGCCACAGTATCAGGATCCACAATTGGAAACACAAAAGTGGATTGTTCTCCACTTACCTAGTTTTCACCAGTCCCTTCCAAATGATCTTCATGGTCCACCATTGTTTCCCTTTTACTTGTACCACTCTCAACAGGCTGAACCAAGGCTAAACCACACTTGAGCTGTTGTCACCAGAATCCAGGAGGATTGTTCCTGCATGATGGGTTTGAATTGGATTGGGCTTCCTGCTTACATAAGGAGACCCAATATGAGAATTGTTTTTAGAATTCTTTTGGCCCTTAGTGGGCTTTGAACCCTTACCTTTTCTAGGCATTCATTTCAAAAAAATAAAGAAAAATAACAAACAACTTCTAGTAAAAAAATGTTGTCAGAAATCAATTAACACCAGTAAAATTCCTTCCAAGAAGCTTTTCCAAAAAATATTGCAAAAATAAAGGAAAAATTACCTCTATTGTATAATCATAAAATTCTTACTAAATCAAATCGCCTCCCCGGCAACGACGCCAAACTGTTGGGTGTAGGAATTACACTTAAGAAAAATCCTCAACACTTAATTTGTCGACCCAGGGGATCCGTAAACTTAGAGACGAAGCACAGGCAATGCCAGAGACGGTATGAATCTTCCTAATATAAATCCCTACTTTCTTTAAAGGAAATATTGCAAAATCAAATTAAAAAGAGAAAAAGGCAACTTGAACCATCAAAATAATCTAACACTGGAACAAGGAAGAATGCATTTGCAAGAGGGAATTAAAAATAAAAGGAAATCACTCTAGCTAATTATTGTTTAACTACTGAGTGTGTGTTTTTCTTTAGCAGAGACACTTAGTAGTCTCATCAAATGGGCCCTTAAACTTACTCCTTTAGATATTTCCTTCTTGCCCTGATTTGTCTTGCACTTTCGCAGTCTGCTTGCACTAATGCAGGAACAAAGATTTATGCAGAACGTATAAATGGTGTCTTTACTAAAGGATTTTTACTTCATGCAATGACTTGAACTTTTCCAGGTTCAAGGCACTCAGATCCTGTGGCAAGAAACTAGTTCTTGCACCGGATCAGAGCTTCCTGCACTTAGCATTTAATTCTTAAAATGGGTGCTTAATTATTGCAAGTTATATTATACTGTTAAATCAAATTGCACACATAAAAAGTGAATGTTTCTGATCTTAACAAAGTGCAGAAATAAAGAAACAATCAATATACATTTATCTTGTCATAAGCATTTAATGAAAGAAAGAAGATTGCGGGAAGTAGACTAAGAAGACTTGCTTCATCACACCAACGTGCACTGGTGCAGGTTCATTTCTCCTGCTTGGACCAGGCGGGGAAAACCAATCAAACAGAATTGTGGAAAAGGAGATATCACACCAATGTGCACTGGCACAGGATTGTTTCTCCTACTTGGACCAGGCGAAGGAAAACCAATCTGAAATCAAGTGCAGGAAAGGAAATTGTAGGAAAAGGAAATTTATATACTTCACACAATGGATCCGATTTCACTCAGACATAAATGCATGTGCTTAAAATTAAATCACACTTGACAATGTAAACACAAATTACAGGAAAACGAGAAATGGGGTAAAGGTGCTGGGTTGGCTAGGCCCTAGCCAACCAATGCATTGCCCTTTTAAATAAGAACGTTGCCCAGTACCTTAATCAATTAATCAACTCAAATACAGAAACGAAATTTGTGAAACATGAGGTGGAGCTCCCTTTTATTAATTCGCTGAGGCAAGTACATACATTAATACATCATCCAACCCAGATTTGGGTGATAACAAAATACAGTAACCTATTACCGCCTCTCTGGCTATGTCTCTGTTCTCTTCTGCTATAAAAAAAATTTCCTTTAGTCCTATTTACATTCTAAATTATATATATCTTTGGCCAAACGCCAAAATAGATCATTCAACCGATTACATAACCAAATGCAAAATTTAGTTTTTCGGCCTTCAAAATTAGACAGTTAGCAAAATTGGCCGTAGCCAATCTCCAGCTTTCGTCCTTCGCAGATTCGATCTCAGCTGCCTTTGGGTCGATCTTGCTGTCGTGGCTAAAGCTGATCAAAATGAGGCAGTGATCAAGGAGGTTCGGATCTACTGCAAGGATTTGCTGTGCTAGCAATGGTGCAAGATCCGATCCTGCACTAGGATCAACGGTCATGGTAAGTACTCTAACTACCAAATAAACATTGGAGATATTGATAAGTTACAAAGAGTGATTAAAAGTAAGAAATCATGTAATAAACGATTAATTAATGCTAAGAATTAAAAGTATGAAAAATAAAGTTTATATGAAATATGTCACCGTGCTTGGACTAGTGCAAGATGAGTGTGCATAAAAGAGGTAAAACAGAGGTAAATGGTTATGATTTAGGAAGGGGAAAATGGAAAAAAGAGAGAAAATTAGGGGGCTTATAGGGATCTTGACGAAGACTTGCGATATCAACCCATATAAATCCTACAAATTGCAATCTTCGCATCTATGATATCAACCCATATTAATCCTGCAATCTGCAATCTTCGCATCTATGATCGCTGTGATATCAACCCATATCAATTTGCGATCTTCACATCTGCAATGATCTCTACGATAATTTGAATCGTGACCTTGACGAAGAGTTGCCATATGTGATTATCTGACGAGTGGCTAGGGTTTATATGTTTGGAATCAAGTTGAGGGGTTTTTTGAATATCAATTGCAAATCCAACGAAGAATATGGAGCTGTGACCTTCCTCCAACATAAGTACTTCAATGAAGAGCCGTGACCCTACCATAAATACTCACATCTGCAACATAAATACTTCGAAGAATCTATGATGACTTGCGATCTATGATATATATTGCTGGGATATATATGGATCTGTAGCAAGGGTAGTGGGCCCTCGACGATCTGTGTGATATTCACATCTACAACATAAATATCAAGTGCACACATAACTTATATTTTTTTCTAATAGATATTTACTGCTCATATATTTCTTCACAAGTATGAATAATTCACTGCATCTACCAAATATTGTCAAAGGTAGACCTAGCATAGTTACTCTACAGGGCCTTTATGAGTATATAGAGTCTTTAAAGAAACATAGAGAAGAAAGAGAAGTCAAGATAAAAACATAGTTAGAAGCCATGCTGGAAAATAAATTTACATCTCTCAAAAACAAGATAAAAAAAAAAATAGAAAATAAAATAAAACTATTGGAGAATAAAATGGCGACAGTGGAGATTAGATTACAGGGCATAGAAAAACAAAGGTAATATACCAACCAACCATCCCAACAAGGAGACATTGATACTTTATAAAGTCTTAAAATTAAGGACATAATTAAAGAACTAGAAGAAAAAGTTAATAACAATCTCACCCTAAATAGTGTGACAGGTAAATTAGATATCAAACCCATTAAAGAAGAAATGAAAAAATTGATAGAATTAGACCGTAAGCATAAAAAAAGGGCCTTGAACCTTATAATATTTGATTTGAAAGAGGAAGTAGACGAGGATAATTTAGCCATAGCCCATACATAATTACATAATAGATTACAAATTGAAACAACGTGTCTCACGGAAGCAGCAAGGTTGGGGAAATTAACTGAGAATAAAGGAAGGTTGATCCAGATAAAGGTGATCTCTACTGACCATAAGTATGACATACTTTGTAAAACCTCAAGTCTAAAAGGAACGAGAATATTTATAAATGAAGATCTCATTCCAGAAAATCAATCAAAATTAAGAAAGGAGGTTTAAAATGTAAAAGAAGCTAGGAAGGAAGGAAAATGGGCAATAATCAGAAATAGAAAATTCGTTATTCAAGATAGAAACCAAAAATATAGGAATAAATAGCAACTCAACATGATCCAGATTCTTTCTTGGAATCATCGGGGCTTTCCATGGAACAAAGGCCCCAAGCTAAGTTGGATCTTGAATGATGTTGATATTATGTTGCTAGTTGAAACTTGGGAGCATGAAGAATATAAGGTCCCTAACATAGATGGCTTTGTTATGGTCAATCTGGATCAAGCGATCCTACCATACAGGCATTGGGGTATAGCTTGTTACATTAGGAAGAACATCTTCTCCCACGCCATGATTTATAAAAAAAACCGTTACAACAAATATATTTGGATAGAGATTACTGACATTAATGATAAAAAACCTACATAGCAATCTGTTATTTTTCCCCTATCAATTCTAACTTATATAAGGAAAAAACTTAGATAAAAATGGTCCTTACAATGGTTTAAGGAATGATATTTCTAGCCTAAGGAATGAAGGTAATATCCTCTTAATGGGTGACTTTAATTCTCGAACTTCAAGCAACCAAGCTATTATTATAAGAAATTATTCCAACCCCAATCCTCTTTCGTTAGATGAAGACCTTACTCTAGCTAGCCAGTACAAAAGATGCTCTGAAGTTCTAGGGGAAAAATTATTTGGGTCTGAGCTAGTCAAGCTCTACAGTGCTCAAGATCTCATAATTTGCAATAGTCTAAATAAGTGGCCCAATTCTAGCTAGATGACCTGTATCCATAGGCTTGGTAGAAATGTGGTAGAATATGTTATTTACGATATCCATTTATACAATGACATAATAATTTTTGACATCTTAAATGATCACGCACCTGACACAGATCATAGAACTTTAATTGTAACTCTCAATTTTTTCATGCATAGAGATCCCATAGAAGATAATCTTTGTAACCAAAAGAACTTAATTTTTGATAGAAATAAAAATGATCTTTTTCTAAATGAACTAAAAATTAATTTGCTTCCTTTATCTAGTATAGACAACAAAGAAGTTCTATATCATAATTTTACTACAACCCTCTCATATTCTATCAACAAGTTCTCAATTGAAGTTTCAAGTAATAAAATAAATAGAAAAACCAACCCTTGGTATGATAAATATTGTAAAAGTGAGAGGAGAGAAATTAAGGAAGCTATTGACGAGTCTCTTAAAATTGGAAAAAAAAAATATACAAAGCCCTAACTAAAAGGAAAAAAAAATGCAATATTTTCATAAAAGACAAGAAAATATCTCATACCTCTCTAAGGTAGCTCCTAAGAAATTATGGAGGTAGATGCTAACTATAAAAACTAAATATAATAATAGAATTTCTTTACACGTCTAGAATCCCTATCTTAAAAAGCTTTATGAATCTCCAAATGTCATCGATAAATATGAAACCCTGCTCACAAAGGAAGAAGTTTTCTCATTAGAAGACATAGATTTTGGGGTTAAGTGCTTGGAAAATAGAAAAGCTAAGGACATTGAAGGTTACCAAGCAAAAATCTTAAAAATTGGAGGTCCTTTCCTCATCCCTCACATCCACAAGCTTTTCAATCGAGCAGTCAAGAAAGGTTTCCCTAAACCATGGACTCAGAGCCTCATTATAGGAAAATTATGATTAGCCATCTCTTAGCCAAGTTATATGGTATTATTTAGGAAAATAAGATGAGCATATGGCTTGAAAGTGAAGGTAAGCAGGCTAAATTCCAAGTGAGTTTTAGAAGGCAACACTCAACAACGAACCACCTCATTACGTTTAGGATCGTTGTGGAGGAATTTCGTAATGATAAATCCAATCTCTTTTGTTGCTTTGTGGACTTTAGAAAGGCTTTCAATACGGTACCTAGAAATAACCTATGGAAGAGATTAGATGAGCTAAAGGTTCCTTTCGTGTTGAGAGTTGTCACTATAAGGTTATATGAGAACGTAATTGCTGAGTTTAAGAACAATGAGCGGTGGTCGAAAGATATTAAGTGTAATATCGGAGTTAAACAAGGTTTCCCCGTCTCCCCTACCCTATTTGGAATTTACATGGACAAGCTATAAGGTTGTTTAGAGGAAGCATGTTGTGTTGGCATGTTCTTAGCTGGAATAGTCATCATCCTTATCCTCTATGCTGAAGATATTGTTCTTCTTGAAAGGTGCCCATCTAATCTTGATAAGAAACTAATACTTCTTAAGGATTTTTGCTCTGCCATGGGTATGAGTGTTAACGCTGAAAAAATCAAAGTTATGATTATCAAATCCAAGAAGGACACTTACACTAATTTTGTGTATGACAATAGCAACTTGGAAGAAGTTTCTTCTTATAAGTACCTAGGAATTTATATTCATCAGAAGCTCAACTGGAACTATAACATTGCGAAAAGGATTAATGGAGGGTGGAAAACTTATTTTGGTCTTGAAAATAATTGTAAAGTAGAAAACCTTGTGATGTGGGATAAAAAGAAGCTCCTCTTTGAAACTTTATTCGCTCCTGTTATCTTGTATGGATGCGAGGTTTGGGGTTGCAGCATATTTAGAAATCCTGAAGAAATATTGAGCAAATACAGAAGTGTTTTATAATGTATAACCTAAAAATTAAAAGCAGGACACCCTATCCTATTCTCCTTTTAGAAGTGGGTATTTCCCCTATCAAGAGACTATCTATGACTAGGCTCCTGTTATACAAGCACAAAATCAATAACGTGGGAGACCATAGACTTCCTAAGCTAGCTTTAAATTCCATCCAAAACCACCTAAGCTCAAACAAGGTTGGTATAAAGATACCAGGGCTTGGTTAAACCATTGGGAGATTGACGAAAATATTGCATTGCAAAATATTAACAATATTAAAAATGTTGTTACTTCTAAGTTTAAAGAGAAAATGTGGTGTGAGAAAGATTTAAAGACCAAAATAAAATTAATATATTATAAGGAGGTCATCAACCCTACTCTAGAATATCAAAAGTATCTCTTTGGTTTAACTAGCTCAAAGAAAAAAATTAATATAGCCAAGATAAGAACGAACTCTCATGAGCTCCATAGTGAAACAGGTCATTGGGCAATCCCTAAAACACCATGGGTGGAAAGGATCTTCCATCTCTGTGAGAATATGAACATTGAGGATGAAAATACCTTCCTCTTAGAGTGCCCTGCGTACACCCACATTAGATCTCAATTTTATAATCTTTGTTGCAATACTGACCTTCCAAGCCATTTAACCTGTCAAAATTATAGTGAGCTTGGGATGCTTCTCTCCAATCTCTTTGGGCACATGAGTACAGTTTTAAAAAAATCTAAAAAATTCATTTCTTTAGGTCCGATAGACCAAAGTTTGGTCTCAATGGACGTTAACCATCATCACATCATCATCATCATATATATATATATATATATATGAAATGAATCGTTTCTTTCTTAATTTATGGTTATACTCATTGTTATTCCTAAAGGTATGTAAAACAAGTAACTAATACTTATATTTTAAATAAATAAATATACAAATAAATTTAAAATACATTTAACAATATATGTTTATTTTTGTATGAATCATAAATAAATACAATTTAAGTAAATATTGAACTATTTTTTAATTTTTTCATTTAATTTGAAAAAAACTAATAATACTAAAAAAATAATTGTTATTTTTTATTTTATTATAAATAAAATTTAAATAGTTAAGTTTTATTAGCACAATTGGTTGAGGATGAGCCTCGTTAAAAAGGCGACCCAGAATCAAACCTCACCGAGGTTGTTACTCTTGTGCTAGGGGAGGAGACAAGTTAAACCCAATTAGCTTAGTGTTAGTGTGCTTGGATGTCCCTAAGTAACAGTTTTTTAAGTCACATGTCAAGCCTAATGTAATTTTGATGAACTCAAAACACTTAACCCAAAAAAAATTCTAAACAAAAATAAATAAATAACTTAATATTAAAAAATAATTTATAATTTATATTTTATTATGAATTAATTATAAATAAAATTAAATAACCTAAATTCACAATTAAAATGTAATTATTAAAAATATTTAATAATTAAAAAAAAAAACGTAATTTCAAAAATTAAGAAAATTCTCATAAAATTCTTTCAAATTCATGTTCATGTTTGAAAAGGTTATCATAACTCTTTAAAAATTTGTTATAAACATTTATTTAAATATTAATAGGAAGAGGTACACTTAATGAATTTTGTTATAGACAATTATTTAAATATTTATTTTAGAAATGAAGGGCAAGAAGTACACTTAAATGAAGATATATTTAATTATTTATAGATTAATATTTTTCTTTTATTAATACAAAATATATTATAATATATTATAATATATATTTCATTATTTATATTAATATTATTTTTTTAATATATGACTATTTTATTTATTGTTTGGACTTGATTTTGTATATAATAGTTATAAATTAATATGGTTTACTATCTTAACAAATAGATGTATATCTTTATTTTAATTAATTAGGGGTGAGTTGAAGACAAGTTTGTTTAATCTTGTAAGTTTTTAG